>CM046368.1:2617446-2758371 GCA_025413025.1 Ficus hispida | reverse complement strand
AATGTCATTCAACCTTGTCTTAGTAGTCACCAGGTGAGATGTTTGGTAACATATATAATGTAAAAAAATTAAAAAGAAGAAAACAGAAATAACATGAAGAAAAGAATTGTAAGAAAAAAGTGAACAGCAAGCGCAGTAAAGAGATGAAAGAACCGGCAAAACAGAAAAAGAGGCAAAAATTTAACTTTTAAAAATAGAAATAGAAAAAATAACAGGAAACACAAAACAGTAAAAATAAAAAGTTGTAAAGATATCAAATATAAGATAATAAGTTAAACAGTAATATATTAAATATGGTTTTTATTATCAGAAAAGATAGAAGTTCTATTTCCCAAACACTCACAGCATCAATTAAAACTATCAAATAACATAGAGAAGTTATTCAACATAAAGTTTGAATAATATTGAATTCAACAACATATACCAAATTAAGTAATATATTTGGTATATGCATTATATATCTATAAATAGAGATCATCATGACATGTAATAAATTTTGGACCAAATCTTATAAACAAACATTTTAAAATATAAAAAAAGAAAATAAAGACAAAAACAGAGGGAGTAGGGAGCAAACGAAAAAAAAAAAATCAAACATTTATCACAATAACAGTAATAGTCACAGCAGTGAACAAAATTGACAAATCATATAGTATAATAATCTAACTTATAATAACAATAATAATTAAAAAAAAAAGGGAACAAAATCAGAATAATATTTTTATCAAAGCAGGGGAGAGAACAGAGAAACAAAAACGGAGGAAAAAGAAAAAACTAAACACAATAGGAAAATGGTTCCTCATATAGTATGATTATAAGGATAATACCAATAATTATAAAGCAACTAATCTTAATATAATAAAGAACAATAAATTCTAATTAAGAGACATAAATATGAATAGTACCTGATTAAAAACAGTAGCTTGCACAGATATGAAGATGTGAAGACAATTAGTTTTCAGAAAGTGCAGAGTAGAGAATTTCGGTTGAGAATTAAGGAAGGTTCACAGAAGCGTAATTAAGAAGGTATTTCAGAGAAAGTAGTGGTAATATGTGAGAGTAAGATAATAAATGAGTAAAAAGTATTTATATCAGAAAATGTGCTGAAAATTTTATTTCAAAAAAGTTGGATAAAAAAGATCGGTGAAAAAGAGAGAGAAGAAATTTTCAACAGAGATATATATATATATATATATATATATATAATCCGAGATGCATTAAGTCACAATATATCACAAAAAGAAAGAAAATTAAAAATATTAATGACACATTTTAAGATATAAAAAATCTTTACCAGTCAAATTAATTAGCAAGCTGTAAAAAACAGAGGAAAACAAATACCAATAATTCAACCAAAACACAATGATATAGAAGCATTTAATGCTCATGACAGATCAGCAAACACAGAGGATAACATCAAACAATAGAAATTACGTGAATAATCTAGAAAATTGAGTAATCAGAAAAGCTAACAATCTATTGAAACCTAACTAAATCATAAAATTGAAATATGAAACATGACAGGAAAACAGAAACGTAGAAAAATTTTTGAGCTCAAAATAAAACAACTATTAGCCGAGGGGAACAACCGAGAAAATAGAGAAATACAAACATTACATAAACAAATTCTTCAATATCTTCCTTTGTATTCAGCCTCAGTGATCTAAATAGCTTTGTAACTCCAATCTACAAAAATTAAAAACCGAAAATCAATTAATTATGAGAAAAAAAAAGAGGAAAAAATACTAAGATAAATAGGAAAAAAAGAAAAACATACCTAAATGTTTTATTTCATTCTTTGCATTTAACTGTATAGTACATTGAAGCATGTAAATAATCATAATGGGGGAGGAAAAATTTAAAGAACAATTTCTATTCAATGATTGAGTGAAAAAATTCTGAGAAAAAAGTAAATAACAATAATAGGAAAAAAAAGAGATTAATCTTAAATCTGAATAACAAAAAAATGACATATAAAGTTTACTGGAAAAATGACAAACGACAAGGAAAAAAAATTGGAACCAAATAATAAAAATCAAAACTTCAACCTGTAAAACAAAAACTGAACAACAACCAAAAAATAACATAATTATATAAAACCTAAATTACTAATAAATAAAGATAGTTGAGAATCAAGATTAAGGAGAAAAAAATTTTACATCCCGGTGACAAAAAATGAACAATCAACAGTTCATAAAAATAATAAACAATATGTATAAAAAGGAAAAAAGAACAAAATATCAAAACCCAGAATTCAAAAAATATAAATCCAAACAATGTGAGAAAGAAAAATCAACTTTGAATACTAAAAAAACTGAATCAAAGAAAACAAAACTAAGAAAATCCTTTTTTTCTTACATACATACACCGGTGGAACAAAAAAAAATCAAAAAACCCCAAAAAATATCAAATCACAAATAACAACAATAGAGATGAACAAAATAATTCCAAGAACACAATAAAAATAAAATGCTCAACTTTTATTTAAAACAAAAATGCATGGACAATAAATAAGGGAAAAAATATTACAAAATGTAAGTAGGAAATACCCAAAAAAACCCTAAATCAAAACCTGGAGTTGAAAAAAAATTATTCATACCCTCAGAAAAATAAAAACCAAACTTATAAACAGTAGATTGACAAAATAAAAAATGGAAAAACAACAAAAAATGACAAAAAACCAGTCGAAAACATGAAAGGAACCGAAAATAGAATTTCAAAAACAATAAAAATAAAATGCTACACTTATAAAACAAAAATGCATAAACAATAAACAACAAAAAAAATATTATACAACCTAACTCAAAAATACCCAAAAAAAACACTGTTAAATCAAAACGTATGACTCTGGAAAAATTGATTTATCTTCCCACCCAAAAAAAAAATTCCCCCCATCAACATTTGATGCACATACTCGAAAATGAGAAAAGATCAAAAAAGAAGAAGTTGAAGGAGACAAAAATAACGAATCCGAGGAAAAAAAAAACCCAAAACAATATACAAAACTCAAACAAAAAAACAAAAAGCATAAAAAACATAAACCCAAAATCGAGAGGAGAACAGCGGCTAGAGTAAGACGAACACCAAAAACCCAAAAAATTTAGAACAAAAAAAGAGGAGAACCGAGAGACTGAGAAAAAGAGAGAAGAAGATAAATAGTTAAGAGAATATGCAACAAATAAGAGATAGAGGCGACAGACAACCCAACCTCACCAACAATATAAACGTTTTAGGGGTTAAAATGCACATGCTCGAAAATGACAAAAGATCAAGGAAGAAGAAGTGAGAGGAGAGAAAATAACAAATCTGAAAAAAAAAATCTAAAAAAAAAACCCGTAAACAACATACAAAAATCAAACAAAAAAACAAAAAACATAAACAACATACACCCAAAATCAAGAGGAGAACGGCGGACAGAGCAACGGCAACACCAAAAACCCAAAAAATTTAAAAGAAAGAAAGAGGAGAACCGAGAGAGCGAGAAAGAGAGAGAAGAAGATGAATAGTGAAGACAACATGCAATAAATGAGAAAGACAGCCGGCAGAGAACCCAAAGGGCAAAGGCAACAACAACCTTAGGATTTTGGGGGCAAAAATGCCAAACAAAAAAAGAGTTTCGAGGCCAATTTCGTCCATCCACTATGGGATAACCAAAAGACAGGCAAACGGAGGAGGGCAAAACTGTCTTCATGGCATTTTGAGGGCAAAACTGTCCAATCACTATGCAACTCCAACCGGCTGGCACAGGCAAGAGGGGCACAACGGTAACTTTACTGCACAGTACTGTTGAGTACTGTAGCAGTAACGGGAAAAGCAAAAAAAAAAAGGCAAAAAAACACTGTAAATTACTGTTCAAAGAACAGTAAAAAACACTCTTCCTTTAGTATATAGTCAAGTAATAATATAATATAACTATTCCAAGGGTGAAGAAGCCATTCGGCAGCCAAGGAGGGAGGGGCAAAATGGTAATTCCACTGTGCAACACTTTTGCACTGTTCGAGGCTGTGGAACACTGTAGCAACAGCGCGAAAAACGGAGCAAATGCACTGTTGGGCACTGTGGGGGCACTGTTGGGCACTGTGGGGCACTGTAGGGGGGGGGCGCGAAAACCGGATTTTTTACTATTCATTACTGTGCTACACTGTAGCTCTAACGTGAAAATGAGAGGGGAGGGGGGAAAAAACACTGTTCATTCCTGGTACGATAACAGTAAACTTCCCTTTTGTTTTAGTATATGTATATAATTTTTTTAATTGGCAAAATCATTTAAAATTTAATTAAAAGCGTTGAAAAAAATTAGGGGAAAAAACAATGGTATGCTAGGAGGGTTTGTGAGTAAAAGTCTCACTTTTCAGAATATTTGTCAAAATAATTTAATTAAAAACTGAAATTAAGAAAATAACTTTCTTAATTTCTTTTTTATTTTTTCAATAAATGATGACTGTATAATTAATTATTTTTTAATTGATAAAATTATTTAAAATTTAATTAAAAGTTTTGGGGGAAAAAAGTATGCTCAAAGTGTTTGAGAGCAAAAGTCTCACTCTCCCCTTTCCCGTTGAGTTTCAAGAGAAGAAGCCAGCCATCTTCGTTCCTTCCTCCTAAGTTCTCACCCACTCCCAAATTCGTCAAGCACTCCGGCGCCAACGGTGTGATGTCCTAGGAATTCATAACTTATCATGAATGATTATTATGGATTTTCTTCATTAATATACTTCTAATGAATTATTTTGATGAATATGAAATTTCAAGATTATGAATTATTGTATATGCATCATCAATGTGATGATGACGATGAGTTAACAATGTTGAGTTTCTTTATTTAAATGAGAAATTTTAATTACATAAAGATGGGTTGAACGACATATAAATTTATACGAAAAATTTATTATGTCGTATTAGAGGGATAATGTTGATTTTTGGGAAGAACCCCGATTTTTATTAATAGGTCAATTTAATGATCTTCATATTTATTTTTCATCATACTAATAGCTAAGCTTGGGAGTATGATTAGGAAATTAATGTGTCAAATAAATAGAAGATGAGTGATTAGTATTTACTTATAGGAAATCCAAAGGTGAAAGATTGATCAAGAATTGTGCTTAAATTTGAAATCAATGGTATAGATTCGATGCTAAAGAATCCTAGGTAAATCAATGACTAAACTTTGGATGATAGGTGACTAACGAGAATTTAGGATAAGGATTAGTGTGATGGAAGATCCAATAGATGAAAATAAAGATGACAACTTTGGATCAACGGTGGAAATTAAAAGAAAGAACAACAAAATAAAATGACTAGAGCAAAGAGGGATTGGTTCTTGAGTCTCAAAGCAAGGGGAAATGTGAATAAATGAGAAAATAAGAAAGTGGTGCATGCATGCAACCACATGTAAGAGATGACATGGTTTATTTTAGCAAGTTGACCCAAGGAAGAAACAAGTGAAAGTGATCCCTTGTCTCCACCTTGTTGAATCAAATTTTCACTCTAAACCCCTCCAAAAGTGGTGGCAATGCAAGGGTTGATTCAGCAAAAAATTTCCAATTTTACCCCTCAAAATACAGCTCCCATAAGGTGAAGGTTGGCTGAAGACAAGCCCCTAACATTTCATTTTGTTCTCACACAAATTAAGTTCAAAAACCCTAGCTCTCTAGCCACTACCAAGCTCAAAACAAAAGAAGAACCACAACACTATTCTCCACCTCCAACACATCTCTAGCACCCTCCTCCATCCATATTCAAGCTCTAAGAAACCCCGTCCCCAAGATCGAAGAAGTGTTAGATGGAGTTAGAGAATGTTTTACTAGAGGTAACCTAGTGGTATTCTTTATGTTTTAGTCATTTTTAGAGAACTAAAGCATGATGTTTAGTTATGATCTTAATGTTAAACTTCTTCTTACCTAGGAAAAAGTTTGAGAAGAACTTTGGAGATCCGAGATTTTAAAGTCTAAAGTTATATGCATTTGAAATTGTGACACAAAACTAGAGAGAAAATGAACCTCTGGGACACAGCCTAGCCACAGGTTTTCTGTGATACGAACCTTTAGACTCAAAATTTTGGATTATGAGTTAGAAAACTAAAAACTATATTCTTTCATCTTTCCAACAAGGTATCATACGCCTTGAACGGATAAATGTGTAATTTTTGATGAATTTTACAAATTTGGGTTACAAACTGAAAATCCTTGCTGGAACCCTACACTAGCCACGGGTTTTGTAATTTTTGAGTTAGTAAACCTTAACTTCTTATAAAACTGTTCTTATCATACAAAATAGACATTATAAGCTTACCAATGACATATCTTTTGTCTTATTTGACTTATAAGGAAATTGTTATGATTTTTCTAATCTTACCTATGAATCTGGATCTATAGTTTAAATGTGAAACCAACAGTAACAAAACCTAAGTTAATGGCATGAAACACTCAAGTAATAAAAGAAATAATTTACCATTGTAAAGTAGACATCTTGAGCTTCAAAATGAGATATTATGTGTTTAAAACATATATGAGCATAAATTTCAATAAATCCCTTAAAATTGTATTGTAATATGGTAATCCAAGATTTAACCATAAGACACTATGAAAATACGTCCATATTAATGTTTAAAATGCTTGAAATCTTAGAAAACAAATTATGAAAACAGAAACTAGATATTTTATGCTTTCCAACAAGTCATCAAGTGTCTAAAACGGAATTATACTCAAATCTAAATAAATCTTACAAATTAAAATCCTACACCGATAAATCGATTAAACATTAAAATGTGATATAAGGGTAAGTCATAGTATATGAATACATTTAATTATGAAAGAGTTGATTTTAAGTGTATGACCAAATAATTGACAAACTCTAACTTTATAAAGTTGAATCACAAGTTTTAATGAGCTAAGATAAGGTACACTAGAAGATTACTGGGCATATACCAAGAGGCTACCTTAGTCCAACTAAATGAACATAATTAAGGAGATTGGACTAGCCCAATAATAGAATAGAAGGATAACCTTAGGTGACTCCTAGTCCAATTAATTAATTAATACATAATCAAATATAATTAATAAAGTAATTAATTAATTAATTAATTATAAGAGTTAATATATGATAATCAAGATTATTATATTGAATAACTACATAATTATAATAGATAATTAATTAGAGATTAATTAATTATTGATATGATCACCAAAATAACTATGGATGACTAACTAGAGATTAATCAAACATTAATTATCAGATTAATTAAATAATTAATTATTAATATTAGAATTAATAATTAATAATTAATGTATGAGAAAAAATATTTAAATAACATAATTAAATTATTAACTATGTAATAAGTCAATTAAAATTAGGTAATTTAATTATAATTACTCAATTAAATAAAGTAATAATTAACTATTATCTGATTAATTAATAATTAATTAATTAATCAACTAATTAATTAATCAATTAAAATAAAATAAATAATTAATAATTAGAAAAATTTATTTTAACACTTAATAATTAATATGAATTAATTGTTAAGATTAACTATGACATAAGTAAATTAAGTCACTTTAGTATATAAAAATAAATAAATAAATAAATAAATATAATTAAGATTATGTCTAATAATGAGATATGGTTTAATCAGGACAATTCCTCAAATCGACGAAGTAAGAAATACAACTCCAGCAATTTAACCACATAAGACAGGTAAGTACAAACCTAACCTACAACATAGAACAAAATGTTTTCTTTGTTGATGCTCTACGTTTGCTATGACTTGACTTGATGATGCGATGAGTATATGAGTTATACGTATTTCTTTGACTAAGTATTTGATGTGTATAATTTCTTTTGTACTGACATGATCGATATGCCTCACATATAAGTATGCCAAAATGATAAATGCATAGTGACATGTAAATCTACACATTGTCACAATTAATAAGAATGAGGTAAATAAAAGATAGGATTAAGTGCCGTACCAACATCCAATTAGTAAGAGGATATGAATAGAACGAAAGTTATAGGATATGACCTTAGAAGTTGTTGGAGAGTCGCTCCCCTAACTCCCCATTGGTTGCGCACATATAAGTACGACATAGGGGCCCTAAGTAGATAAGATATGTAAATAATAAAGCATAATTGAATACACATAGTTATATGATTTTTGAACATTCATGAAGTTGCATGTGATGATATGATTTTATGAAAATGATTTAAGAGATGTTGTTTGTACTTGCTGAGCGAAAACTCATCATTGTGTGTTCGTGCTGTAGGTAACGTGGATAAGCAGTCAGCTACTTAGATGTTTTATGGACTGACAAAACTGTGCGGAGACGATGAAGGATGGGAGTGAGATACCCCACGAATTAAATTTTCCACATTTAGATTTTTTAAACTATTTTGTATCAATTATATTTATAACTATGTTACAATGTTTTGGTACTACTAACTAGTGTAAGTATTTTACAAGAAAAAGACTTTAAACACTTTCTATTTAATTTACATGAAGTTATAACGTTTTAAAATATTGTCTGGATATGAATTTGAATAGGATAATTATTAGCTAGAGGTTTTCAATTTCCTCAGTTAAAAATTTTAGTAATTTTAACTTTTGTAGTCCAAATATGATTTAAAAAAAAAGTCTTGTATTTTCGGAATCAAACATAAATGAGTGTTAAGACTAAATTAAATAAAATAAGTAAGCTAGTTAACGGTCCGAAAAGTCGGATCGTTACAAAACGGCTAGTCACTTTCCATATTCTCCATCAATCAATGTCAAAAGAGCTTGCTAAAACAACACATAAGAACTCAGGATGTCAAAGTCGTGCCTTCCATCATCGCCACCTTCGTTGCTGCCACCGTCTTCATCACTGCAGCCGGCCATGTCACTGCCGCTATCCCCACCTCCAAGATTAGTGAAAATGTTAGACATGTGATATATTTTTCAAATTTTAAATTATTGATTTCCTTTAAAATTTATTTGATTAGTGAAATTAATTCAATATTTGGATAAATGATTGTAATTTATTGTTAGGAATTTTTAATTGTAGAAAATTTGATTGTGTAACATTGGTTTCATTATCTTTGGATATTTAGAATAACCACTGAAAATAGGAATAACTATAAAAAAAGTTCCGATGGTCGTTCCATTGAAATAATGAATTTGTTTATTATTTTGTTTTTGTTTATTTGCTTGTTTGTTTTTTACTTTTTAATTTGATGGAATTCTATTAGTTTAGGAATTGAGAAATGATATAGGTATGCTCAAAATAACTAGAAACATAAGGTGAAAAATTGCCAAACATGTTTGTATGATGTCATGTGTAAATTGTAGTTTTTTGTTGGAAAATGACATGTGTATATTTAGAGTAACCAAAGAAAATAGGAACAATCATGATTAGTTTACGAACGACCAATTGGTTATTTCGATATATAGTGATTTTGATTTTTTTTTGTTTTTGTTTTTGTTTTATTATTTATTTTTTACATTCAAACACACCAATTATTGTAAAATTTAAAAAAAAATCATTAAGATTGTGACTATGATATAACAATATTATTCATTAAACCAATTACTATATTAAGATTATGATTATATTTATGATATAAGCCATTTGTTATATTCAAAAGTATTATACAATGGTTCCCCCCCCCCCCCCCTTTTTAATTTCTAAACGACATATATTTGTATGTTTTACGAAACAAATGGGAGTACAGAAAATTCGAGTGACGACAAGGTTGATAAAGAAGACCATGACATATCTAGGACGGTCCTCACATCATAGTTTCCAAGAATTTTCTCTACTCATCCTCTCAGAATACTTTAATGCCAAAGTTACAGTATCGAGAATGACAATTCTCGAAGATATTCATAAATGACTATCCAAGGGAGATAAGACCATCTTTCAAAAGTACCATCAACTAGATCTTTTATTAGACTCGCCCAGAGGAGGGGAATTTTTCAATGTGTTGGCTCATAATTTACTTTTGAGAAAGATAGTATTTCAGAAGGACCATGAAGTATGGTTCATAATTGAGAGAAAACTATTATGGTTCTCTCTCAATGAGTTTGTCTTGATTTCGGGTTTATACATGGGTGATGGACTTTCTAAGGATGAAATCAAAGCTCAAGAAGAAAAGAACGAGTTGAAAAACAAATATTGACTAAGAAAGAAAAGTGTTTTATTAGAGGATGTTATGAAAAAACTAAACGACTTGAGCGTTAAAAATGTTAGGACTGAAAATAGGGTAAAGTTAGCATTTATGTACATGCTAATAGGGTTCTTGAAGTCTTCTAACACCAAAAATGCGGTTAATTATTCTTGACTCCAAGATGCCAATGATCTAAAATTCTTCACTCAATATCCTTTGAGGAATGTTTGTTACAATCAGACATTGAAATACATAAAAACTGATTTGGTGTCAAAGTTTAACAAAAAAATATCATCATACGACTTCTATAGTTGCCTATGGATATTTCAAGTAAGCTTTTCGTTAATACTTTTCTTAATTAAATATATTTTATAAATTGATTTGTGTTATAACCATTATTTAATTTATCAATCAGATATGGGCTTTTGAGGATATGCCGAAGTTATGTAAGATGATGGCTAAGAAATTAACTTTGAATAAAAGAACAAAAATAGGCCACGGTGACTTCGTTGACAGAATGTTCATAATCCTATTGTCACTTCATTTGATCTTTGCTTGGAGAGCATGAGATCTGCTGAGGTATTAATCAACTTGTTACAAGTTAAATTTTATAGTTTTTGTTTAGATTTATTAGTCTAGTTAATTATTATTTTTTCATTATATTTATTCAGTTTATAGTTCATCCAATTTGGATTCTTCACCTAAGGACTGGCAATGAGAATATTAATTGCAAATGGTAAGGCGTGAAGACTGCAATGATGATGTCATTGAAGACCTGACAAAGTTATTAGAGAGAGATGTCGTCCTATGTAGTGATGCTGATTCTGATGAGAGAAATGATAAACTTAGATCAAGTCACATTCTACAATCTCGAGGTTTTTCCCTATCATTTCTACCCATAACCAGATGATTAAAGCCTCTACCCCTATGGTCTGGTAAAGACAACACTCGATGCCTATATGTCCTCCCTCTCTTGATCATGCTATAGCCTTGAGGTCCTTCCTAACCAGTCTGACTCATGAGCAGATAGGAGCTTCTACACTTAGGGACTGGCAAACACATGGCGATACCTATACTCTTGACCATTGTTGGCCCCCAGACGCATGGTGCAATGCTCACAGCCTCGACTCCCAATTTAGAGATTGATGCATTATATTGACCGTCGTAAAGGCAAACATCAAACTTATAAGAAATTAATGATAGCCAATCACGAGACAGTGATTGTGCAGAAGATGGAGGCAAATAATATGGTAATTATGCAGAAAATAGAGTCAGCTATGGCCATGAATAAGAAAGCATGTAGTGGCGGGGTGGATGTTAAGTTTGAGCAACAGTTGTCACGAGATGTAGAAACCAGATATAGCAGGGGTGATAATTTTGAATGCCAACAACATCCTTCACAAGACGAACTAATAAGAGATGGTGGTGAATATGGACATGATCAAGTAGTTGGTATGGAAGCCAATACCAACATTGATATGTGAAAATTCATGAGGGCCGACTGGAGAGGTAGAGGAAAATAGCATCAGTCTTACTATCACCTTATATGGTATAGTGGCTGAAAAAGATTTAGCACAAAATCTGATGCTCAAAAAAGATTCACGATGCTTCTAAGCCCACATAAACACTTTTAGTGATTAAGAAATATAGTATTATCAGTACTTTGAGTTATAATATGGTTATATATATATATATATATATATATATGCAAAGACAACATTGGTCTTCTCTTTTGATTTTAACGAGACTCTGTTAACTGGGGTTATTTTGTTTATGAAAATCATATATTATAATATGGAATACCACAAATATTGTAATAACTGAACTTTTTGACAAGACTCGTGATTTCCTTAGATATACAGGAATTTAAGTCTGTACGATATGTTTATATGATGTTTCGTGGAAATTATGGATATCAATATAAAATTCATAATTTTATTATCACAATATGTTTGAGTAATTATAATGCAATAAGACTTGAGACAGTTCATCAAATTAGGTAAGAGGCCTTTTGGCAAGAAAGGAAAAATCATAATTTATGGTGTTGTTCTGATCAATGAATGTCCATAATAGCTTATAACATAATTAAGACGGTACTAAAATTTATAAATCAGTATTAAAATTAATTTGTAACTGACCATCATTACGGATATAGAATTAAGAATATGGATTAAGAATATTCTAGAATAGTCTAGAATAATATTTAAAGGAATAAAAATTAAGTGACAAACAAGTCTTCAGAAAAATCTATACGCAGTCCAGTTATGTACAGATAAATTCTGGATTACAATTTAACATATCAAATTATTGGTAGCTGGGATAGTACTTGTATTATCTGGATCAATAAGAAAAAGGACTGCCTATTAGGAAGTAAGGCCAAACATGACATTACTTGAAGGCCAAGTAATTGAAGATAATTACATTATTATTTGATTTTATGATAATTATGAAAAAAACTACAAGAGATAAGTATGAGAGGATTCTTTTGGCTCAAACCTCCACATGGCCGGTTTGTTGGGGGATAAGGAAGTCAAAAAATTGTGTTTTAATGCAAATTATGTAAACTAAGGAAACTTGAAGATAAAATTTAACTATAGGAAAATTTGAAAATTTCACTTATAAATAGACGTAATTAATGGAAATTTGGCAATTTTCTCACTTATCTTTTTTCTCTCTGGTTCTTAGAAAGAAAATAATAATCATAATAATAAAAGAAGAAGAAGATAGAAGAACATAAGTATCCTTGGTGGCTAGATTTTATGGAGAAGTAGGACAAGGATTTTCTTTCACATCCAAGACCAAGAACCCACTTTCTTCAAGTTTGAGATGTATATTTCTTGATCCCTTAACTAAAGCTTTAATTGATTTTGGTTTTATGGAATTTAAATGTATTTTAAGCTATTGGATATAAAAGCATAAGCTCATGTTTACCTATTTTTCTATTTTATGACTTTTAATGCTTGATTTATGCTTTGGTTAGATTGCTTTGCTAGATCTACGCTTAGGTTCAATTTTATGCTTTAAAATTAGTTTTGATGATTATGTGCATGTGATTATGCTCTTATATGTTCAAATTTGATGACTATATGCATGTTGGCTAAGAAATCAACATAAAAACACAATTTGGTAAATTGGTGTGTTATCAATATTGTGTTCTTCAAGTAAGTAGACAAGTTAATGATTAAATTTTAATATTGAATCAAAGATGCCGTCTGACAATTTAGGATCATGGCTTAGACCATTCAAGGTAGCGTGCGTAGGCTTTTAAAATAGAACTAACAAAAAAAAATGTCAATTTTTAAAATAATTTAAATAGTTTTCTGATAACTGAATTTTGATCCTCTTAGAGGTCAAATTTGAATAAAGTAATAATCTAAAGTTGTAAAAAACAGAACATTCTAGGGGATAACACAAATAGTTTTTGACAAAACAGTTCCGAAGGCCTCCGTTTGTATCAGTTTTCAAAATTAGTTGGTCTATGAACTGTACACAACTAGAACCTTTCAAGGGGAAAAACGGATAAGTTAGAGACAACTTTAAGCTTCAAGAAAAACATAAAAGTTGTAGATTTTGACAAGATCTATAATTTTATGAAGAAAAGTTTTTCAAATTATAAATTGATTTTAAGATAGAATAGAATTTTTAAAACTATATATGAAAGAGTAAATTCCTGCATACATACATTCAACCAAATTAAAAGGATGCATTGAAATCAGTTTTCAAGGTTTTGTGACCCTTCTAAAATAGAACTTCAGTTTTATGAAAATAGTTTCAAAGAGGTTTAAATTCATTTGAATTTCACAAGTGATTTTTAAACCTTAAATACATACTATGTATTATAAAATACAAATTTAAGTATTTACCAAGAAATGCTTAATTTATGAAGTTAAGATATTTTCTAAATAAAATAAGGCATTTTTTTAAGCAAAGAAAATACAATGTGAATAACTCTTATGAAAATTAATCAAGTCGATAGAAATTGACTTAAAGCAAAAATATGCCAAAATTACTAAAAATCAAGTTAAGTTTTAAATAGAGGGCAACTTATTCGACCCTCTTCTTATACCAAAGTTACTTAAAAGTATAGTAACATTTCTGTGACTAAGAAAATAATTAATTGGTTGGTACACTGATTAAATTATTTAACTAATATGTTATAATAAATACTTTAACTTATGGATTGTTAATGAGTATTGCAAAATAATTCTTATGTTCTGTCTGAATCTATGAATACAACATGTTGCCTTACCTTTTGGCATGCTGGACAAGAGCGTAAGACAGTTTGTTAGTATAGCTTTGTCTACAATATGGGTAAAATATTTATATTGTTTAACATGTTTCCGAAAAATCACGCATTAATTTATATGACGCATATGTACTTTATGTTTTGATTATTATAGTTATTGTGGCATGATGAAAATATACTCACTAACAAATCAATAACATGACAAGAACAAGATTAAATTTTCAAGTAAGAAACTATTAAGATTAAAGTCTTCAAATATGAGTAGATCAAGAACAAGTTTTTATGTATTAAATCAAACAAGTTTTCTTGTGTTGTACCGACCTACCACAAGAATGGGTTTGGTCCATGGTTTGAGTTGGATTAGGCTGACTGTTCCAACCACTTTATGATTTCGTGCCACAGTACGTATACCCATGTTAAACAAAGGGCCCAAAATCAAGTTAACATAATAAAGCATAATTGAATCATGCATTCTTTTGCTAAGATCATTTTACAAGTTTAGAAAGTTGTACTTGCTGAATGAAAGCTCATGATTTCTGTTGATGCTGTAGGTAAACAACTTATCGGTAATACTTGATGAGGACTATGGAGAAATGACATGGCAGACTGTGAAATTTGGGTCGGATATCGACATGTATTTTATAAAATGTATTCGTATTATGCTATGATAATATAATGGTACCAGTACTTATTGCTGGAAATTACGATTCCTACTGCAGTTGTTGTTAGCATGCTTTGTAAAATATGTTAAAATAGTTTGAGAACTCAATACTTAATTATATATATATATATATATATAAATAAGTGTGAGATTAAGTTAAGTTTTTAAATTTAAGTTTAAAGAAAAAAAATATTTTGTATTTTTACGAAAAATAAGAGTATTTTAAGTTTAAGTATGTTTAAATATAAATAGTAACCACATAAGCGGGTCGTCACAAATATAACAGGAATGACCGCAAAAAAGTTAAAGAACAACCGTCTGGTTATTCCTTCTAGATTAGTTTTTTTTTTAAATAAAAAATAACATGAATAACCACTAAAATATCATGAACAACCACTAAAATTATCGGAACAATCAACCGGTCATTCCTTTTAAATCTTGACTTTTAGCTTTTTTTATTTTGTTTGAACTGAAATAAAAAATTACCATATCAGGGTTTTTCTTCATGTATGATTTAGTTTAAAACCCATGGAACGATCACAAAAGAGAAATAACAACCACTAAAATTTCAAAAATAACTATTCGGTCATTCTTTCTAACTCTTGACATTAGCAGTTTTTTTTCCTTAAAGGAAAAAATGAAAATTTCCATATGAAAATCTTTATTCATGTATGATTTGCGTGAAAAACCTCAGAAAGACCAAAAAGAAAAAGGAACGACCACTAAGATTTCAAGAACAACCAATCTGTCATTCCATCTGAATATTCTCTTTTTTTTTTTTTTTACTCTTTTTCCATTATATAAAAATTAGTAGATAAATTTAATGACACTAAATGTTTTTTTAACATGGATTTATCTCAAATAACAAATGATCTTATATATTGTCTTGGAATCAACATCACCTTCATGCACTAGTGTGAGATGACTTAAGTTATATGTTATTCTACTATTTTAAAAGGCTAAGTAAAATGTTGGACATTTCATAAAATTATTGTTGATAGAGGTCCAAAATATTAAAAATTTCAATGATCACGTGCAACAGCCTTGGAATGACCATAAAAAACAAAGAAAGACCATTAAAATTTACAGAAACAACGATCCAATCATTATTTCTAAATTTTGACTTTAGCTTTTTTTTATTTAAAAGAAAAAGCAAAAAAAATACCAGATAAAGGTCTTTGTTCATATATTATTTGCCTCAAAAATCTCGTAACGACCAAAAATAAAAAGAAACGACTACTAAAATTTCAAAAGCAACCAATCAATCGTTCGTTCTAAATCATCCCTTTTTTTGGTTCCTTTAATACATATGTATTTTTTTAAAAAGAGAAATTTAATGACAATAAAATCTTTTAAAAATAAATAAGTACTTTTTAGTACATATGTATCTCAAATAACAAACGATCATTTAAATTGTCTTGAATTTAACATCGTCCTAATATCACTAGTAATATCTCATCAATGTTAATGAGTAAGTTACATGTTTTTATACTATTTCAAAAGGTTAAATTAAAAGTTGGGTTTTTCATGACTTTATTATTGCTAGTAGTCTAAAACATTAAGAATTTCAATGACACCGTGCAAAAATCTCAGAACAACCATTAAAAAGAACTCAAATTTCAAGTACAACCATTCGGTTATTCATTCTAAACATTGACTTCATTTTTTTTCCTTAAATGAAAAACAAAAATAACCATATTATGGCCTTTCATCATGTATGATTTGTCTCAAAACATACAAAACAACCTCAAAAGAGAAGCAACAACTACTAAATTTTCTAGAATAACCAATCAGTTATTCTATCTAAATATTGACTTTGTTTTTTCTCCCCCTTAAATGAAAGGAAAAATAACAATATACAAGTCTTTATTAATTTATGATTTGCTCAAAGACCTCATAATACCAACACAAAAAAATGGAACAACTACAAAAAATTCAAGAACAATTACTTGGTCGTTCCATTTAAATAGTCCTTTTTTTCTTTAAAAAATAATAAAATCAAATGTCTAACATACTAAAAAAATCAAAAATGATGAATTTTTCAAGCAAAATTAATGACTTTCTCTAACGATTAGCATGCATAATACAAAATTAATAAAAACATAAACTATCAAACTAATAATTGTCTTCATTAGATGCTGCTTCTAACATCAGATGGATGTGATGAATTAAGGTAATGCTTTAAATTATGTCCTTTCTGATTATATGTCATGCATTTATACTTCTTTACCATATATTCTTCTTGTAAAGGGAAACGAGTTTTTCTTGGTCTTTCTCTACATATTTATACGTCTGGCTTTACTACCTTAACCACTACTTTCTCTTCAGAGATATTGTGCCATTACAATTCTTGAGGAATAGGATAATTGGTTTCTATATATGCGAACATCTAATAATCTAAAGTGTATTACTCAGAATAAAGGGAGTATTTACAAGCTTCAATATGTTGCAACCGATAAAGACCTACTGTTGTTATGGCGTGGATGCACGAAATCTTGTCAATGTAAAAACTTTACACTTGCTACTCCTTGTTGTTAGATTGACACATGTATTGAAATCACCACCCATCACAATATATTCATTCTCATTCAGCTGCTATGGCGCCAATAAACCAGCTTCATTAAATCTTCCTCTAAGTATTGTTTCTCTCTTCGGTATAATTAGTGCGGTCACTAAAACTGATTCTTGACACTAAATGAAGAACCATTGTCCTTGTTAAGAGGACAAAATCGATCATTGCAGTTATGAGATACTCTTTTGCCTTTAGCATCATATTATTCAAAGTCTCAACTATGTTAATGATCATAACTTCATACCTATTGCCTTTAAAGTGAGCTTTTGATCACTTTTCAAACGTGACATTCTTTTTGATTTACTGGGCCACTTTTGAATATTTTTGACTCATGTCACTGAAATATTTCTCAAATTCCTCCAAATGGTATGCTTCAGCAACATCTTGAATACTCTAAAAGAAGCAGCATTCTTGAAACGATTCTTAATATTTATCATAACATGATATCAACATGTTCTATGTTGCACCATAGGATAAACATGACTCATCGCATAACCAATACTCTGGTACCTGTCAAAAATAAAATATTGCTCTGGGCTATCAAGTACTACCTCCTTCAACTTTTCAAAGAACCAACTCCATGAATCATTGTTCTCAGTGTCACCCAAACCCCACGTAATGGGATAACTGTGATATTCACTATCTTGTGTGGTAGCAACCATCAATACCCCCTTATATTTAATTTTGATCCGAGCCACATCAATGCCAATAACTTTGCTCATATTCTTAAAAACTCAGTATAGATGCTCCTAAAGCCATTAAAAAAAAACTTGAACTTATTCTCCAAATCAACTTCAATGTGCGTAATGCTTCTCTAATGAATGATAAATTCATAAAGTTAATCAAGAATTGAGTGCTCGTACTATTTAAGCCCCGAATCAATACGCAAGAGGATTATTTATCTACTTCTCAAATAAGAAAGAATGGATTTTGTATTGTAATATTAACATTCCCTTCTACTTACTTCAACAAATCCCCTCTACCCATGATTTTTTTTATAAAAGGGAAAATATTAAGTTCCATAAATATTTATCAAGTTTTGTTAATTTAACATATATTCTTAATATGATAAAATTTTGATATATCATTATAGATGTTGGAATTCTAGAGTCAAAATTTAACAGAAATTAATTGAAATGAACAAATCTGATAACAAATTGGGCCCTTGGAAATCGTAACAGAAATTCATAAGACAATGCAATATAAAACAAGAAAATGAGTAAATTCAAAACAGAATTAATCAACACCAAGGTATAGAGAGTTCGCTGAATGATGCTACGTCCTCTGAGAGAATAATCTTTATTAATCTGTTCTTGAATACAGAGAGATATTTCTGAGTATTTTTGCAAAGTAAAAGTATGGGAAAGTCAGTGTTCTGACAAGAAGTTATGATATGCCAAAAAAATCCATCCCCTATTGAAGGACGTTTCCCTCTATTTATAGAGGTAGACCGAGGGTTTGAACTTAAGAATTTGAAAAAGCGGTTAACATTCCTCTTGAGACACGTGTTAGAATGTCAGTTATTCTTCAAACATGGCGGTTACTGAAGTTAATCTTGTCACAGATAGTGGGCTTAGCGGTTATTAATGCGCAGCCATTGGTAGTTATGAATTCTTCAATTTTCGTAATATGCATGACGCAACGTCGTCGAATGTTGGTTCGATGATAATGGGAAATGTTCCTTGAATCTGCATTAATAACGAGCGACGAACGGTAAATAAAATACAAGATTTTGTCCTTGTGATCCATCGTTCGTAGCTTATTTGAGATTCATTCATGTGAAAGGTCGTGTTCAATCTTGAACGTTCGATATTCGATTGTAAACGTTCACAAGTCACAACGAAATGAATTAGGCTCGTTAAACGGGTCCGGCCCATTTATGAGTGATCAACATTCAAAATCGAACGGACCAATGATTTGGGTTTGGCCCAAATATAACGATATCGGAATTGAAATTGGGAGTTCGTCGTTCGTTAGACAAACTGTTAAAGCTAATGTTTTAAAGGGAAAACGAAGTCTAACCCCAACAAATAGCCCCCAATCATCGAGCGATGGATCCTCGATAGAGTGTTTGATCATACTCGATAAAATCGCATCAGTCGTTGTTATATCAGATTAGGAAAATCTGAACGGACTAACGAAATACTCGATGGGAAATCTCGAGCTCAGTGAGAAACGATAGCTATATACACGTGGCGTGTATTGATTGGGTGTCCTGAAACCGCATTATGGTTTTCTTGGTATTCGTACGTTATGGCACAGGTCTGAGCTGGTGTGCGCGAGATTTCAGGGTTTGCCATGATGCGATGTACGATCTTTTGAGCGGGAATTCGAAGAGTGCTGTTATTCACGCCATTTGATCGAGTGTTTCCTGAAAATCAGGACCGTTAGTTATATATAGCTATATAACGCTTCGTATGCCATCATTTCTCCCTTATATTTGCATTTGGAGCGTCTGAAAATCCAGAGCGTCCGAGAGATTTCGAAGAGCCTTCAAACTTCAGGCAAGATTTCTTCTTCTGTTCTTATTCTCCGTTTTGAGTAATTTTGATTCGGTAGAGTTTTTTTTTTTTTTGTTTCCGAATCCTTTTGTTGTTTTTCTATGTTTCTCTTGAACGATTTGGTTGAGGGATTTTCGTCGAATTTTTCTGGGGTTTTTCTTAGGGTTTTTGGGCTATTGTTCTTCTTTTTTATCCAAAATTTCGAGAGGATTTTGAACCAGTAAGAGATATTAGATCTGAAATTCTTCCACCGTTCGTTCATAACTTAGTTTATAAGCCATGGATAAGGAAAAACAAATCGTCAAAGACGTAGAAATAGAATGGACGAGCTCCGACTCCAGTGATGACAATTCTAACAACGAAAAATGGGCATCGGCAGTTCGTCAGTCGAGGCTCGAGCGTGAGTTTGCACAAGGTCGAAAAGGTGCTGAAACGAGCAACCAGGCGTCTGAAAGGAATCAACCGGCAACTACTTCGGGGACCGATGTTTTGACTATTCCCCTTAGTGCTCGATTGATGAAACTACCACGTCGTTTGAGTGTCGAATCCGTTCTACGAACGTCGAACCCAAAGTCAGTCCTAACAGAAGACAACTTGTCAGAGATTCAAGGACGGTTTGGTTTTCCAAACGAGGTCCAGCTGCGCCTCCTATTAAAGACGAATGAGCGGACATGGGTCAGAAGATGGATATGTATGTATACCATCTATTTCGAGTGTGGTTTGAGGCTCCTCTTCCTCCTCTTCTTGTACAGTGTATGCATCACTACCAACTCGCCATTCCGCAGTTGATGCCGGAAGCGGGATAGATGGAGAGTTGTTTTTCTCGCTATTTATTATCCGCAAGAAAACTTCAAGGATCGAGGACGATACTCGATGTATCCAAGAAAGAAGAAACAAGTGGTTGGCGAAATAAAGAACGCCGATCGATACTGGCAGGACTATTACTTTTTCATGCTAGTAAATGAAAAGTCAATGGGAGGACTTGCCAATGCTTTTACCCATTGTGGGGGTTTCTTCGTAAGTGTCGAGCATAAAGTATCAACTTTTGGTTAAGACTCTTTGTACTTGATTCTAATCATTATTTTTGTTGCATTACAGGCAGGAATCGAAGAAGCCACCACCGAAAACTCTCTTGTTCGAGGAAAACTTGAACGATTGCTCGCGTGCTTCCAAACAGAGAGTGGAATGAGATTCAAAATCCAAATCGACTTCGAGCGTCGAGCCTTTGGAAGGACTACATCGAACTTCCTTCAGGTATTCCTAAACGAGTTCTTTCCTGGGTAGATTGGTCGTTCGTGATCAGGGGAGCATTGAAGAGACTCTTCGGTACTCCACTGTTCATCGAACCGTTAACTGACGAGGAGGCTTTGATCGCAGAATTTGCCTTGGACACAATGAACATCGAATTTCCATTCCCAAGGATCTGCTCGCCAAAAAGAAAGCGGCAAAGGAAGTTGCGAAGGCGAAGGCCGCTGTCGCTATAGCGGAAAATGCTGCTAAGACTAATGAGCCAGCGCCTTTGCCTGTGCTTGAATCATCTCCCAAACCTCTTTCGAAGCCACCATCTCCAAGTGGAAACAGAAAGCTACTAATAAAGGCAAAAAGAAGGTTCCTGCAAAGAGAACAAAACATCGAAGGTTCCCTCTGTCGAGAAGGACATCGAACCGACAGTTCCTCAGGAGGATCATCCAGTGGAGTTCGATTTACCATATAACGTTAGTCTACTTGATGATCAAGAGACGAGCTTTAAAATAATGAAGCAGCTTATTTTTGAAGTGGATTCTGATACTCTGAACGAAGGTCGAGTTCAGACTCACTTTGATTATTTGCTTTGGGACAATTTGAAGGTATGTACTTATGAATTCTTAAATTCATACTTTTGTTGGTGTAACCAATTTGAACTTGTTTGTAATACTTTGTTGAATCCATTGTTATGATTCAACTGGCATTCGAGCAATGGGTCTCTTTTATCGAACGACAGGGAGGATTCGTGACAGAGGGTCATAATCGAGCAGCTTAAGGAAAAGAACAAACAGCTCGAGGACAAAGACAAATAGAGGGAAGAGAGGGCGCTGAACATCGAACGAAAGTTTGATGATGTTAAATTGAGTGTAGATGGTCTAATGTCCGAGTTCAGAGGGTTCTTCAATCTGATAAGAAGATGTCCGACATAATGAAAATTATGGTCGACAAATATAATGACTCGCAAGAGAGGAACAAGAACCTCGAAGCTGACAATTCCCGCTCGTCGCTCAAATTCAAGACGCGTTCGAGAAAGCCACTCTCAAAGCTCGATATGATATACTTAAGGAGTATAGGCAAGGGCTACTCGTTGATGCTAATGTCGACGAAGAAATCGAGCTGTATGAAATCTAACTGGCGAAGTTGGAACCTCACTGTCTGTCCCTGAACCCCCTATGGCAGAATCTGATGCTCCGAACGTCGAGTGCCCAGTTGATATCCCTAGGATCGAGAGGAGAATAAAAAAAAAATTATTGTAATTTTCTTTTTATTAGAACAGTGAATTTTTTGTGTAACAATTTTTATTTTATTAAATTTCAAATTTTCATTTCCAATTTGTTATTGTGTTAACAAATATACACAATGTTATGTTGGGTTTGAATGATGAATCACACAACAATCAAGCTACGAAGGTTAGTAAGAATTAGACGACTAGGAATCGTCAAGTTCGTTAAGACGAATGTTATATGTTGAATCGAACAACGATTAAGCTGTAGTGTTGCTGGGAAACGTACGATAGCAAATCGTTAAGTTCGTTGAGACGAACATTATATGTTCCAGCGTTAATGATTGAAAATGTTAAATTTACAATCAATGACAATGTATTTAAAAGAATATACATTTTCTTCATCAGAAAACATGTTGTTAATAAAGATTCATAGCTGGACTCGTTCAAATGTGACGAGCTGCCTACGTACCCAATGTTTAGGGATCAAGCCATTCGTAGTTTAAGAAGGTAGATGTTCAACTTGATGTCAAGCTGAAAGAGTCTTTGGGCATAGACCTACGGGTTCAATATAGTATCGAACGTCGATGTAAGGGATCTAGCCTTTACAAAATGAATGTTGTAAAAAGAAAATTACAAATGTTCTGAAAAACTTAAAAATAGTTACAAGTAATAACGGCGAAGGTGTGTGCATTCCAACTATGAAGCACTTCTTCTTCATGCTCATCTCCAACCGGTAGACGCCTGGTTGAATGACCTTCGTGATCCTGTAAGGCCCCTCCCAATTTGCTCCCAGCTTTCCTGCGTTCAGCTCGGCGGTGTTCTGGAATACTTTTCGAAGCACGAGATCGCCTTCGTTAAAGGTCCTTGTCGAACCTTTGAGTTATAGTATTTGCCACCGATTGTTGGTATTTTGCCATACAATCAGGGCTCGATCTCATTTTTCATCAAGAACATCCAGACTGTCGTTGAGCATCCTTGATTAAGCTTTCATTTTCAAAAGCTAATTTACGCCGAAGTATGGGGATACCGATTTCTACTGGGATGACAGCTTCAGTTCCGAAGGTCAACGATAAAGGAGATTCACCGTTTGCTCTTCTAGGGGTCGTCTGGTAAGCCCAAAGTATGCCATGTAGTTCGTCCGCCCATCGTCCTTTTCGAGCTTCGAGCTTCTTCTTTAAATTCTGTACAATAGTCTTTTGGTAGCTTCAGCTTGCCCGTTCCCATGTGGGTATCTCGGTATTGAAAAGCTGAGCTTAATTTCCATCCTTGACAGAATTTCTGAAGTTGCCCGGAATGAATTGGGATCCATTGTCAGTAACTATCTCATGAGGTAATCCGAATCAGCAAATGATGTTTCTCCAAATGAAGCTTTCGACGTCCGCATCCTTAATCTCGGCAAATACCTCTGCCTCAACCCACTTAGTAAAATAATCAGTGAGAATGAGTAGGAATTTGCGTTGACCGCTCGCTCTCGGCAATGGCCCAACAATGTCCATCGAATACTTCATAAACGGATAAGGAGAGCTGACGTTCGATAATCGTTCTGTGGGTTGATGAGATACTGGGGCATGTCTTTGACATTTATCACATCGTTTCACAAAGTCTTCGCTATCTTGGAGCATGGAAGGCCAGTATAGTCTTGGCATTTGACTTTGTTGCAGAGCGACCTTCCCCCAGAATGATTCCCACATTCCCTTCATGGATCTCCTTTATCACGTAAATAGCTTCCGTTTTATCCAGACATCGAGCGTAAGGGCCGCTGAACGAACGACGAAAAGGACATCGCTTATCATCGAGAATCTAGCGGCTTTTGTTCGGATTTTCCTCGCCTCTTGTTTATCTTCAGGTAGAAATCCCTCTTTTAAGTAATTCATGATGGGCGTTCACCAGTCTTCGTTTACTTTGTCGGCTGCAATCGTTGCTTCAATATGAATGCTAGGTTCTTCAATAAATCCCACCGGGATGCTTCGACGTAAGTGTTGCTCAGATGTTGAACCGAACGAAGCCAAGGCATCTGCTTGTGTGTTTAAATCCCTCGAAACTTATTGTATCGAGTATTCTTCAAAGTGCTGCATAAGCGAATGAACAACACCAAATAGGTTCCATTCTTGCATCGCGTATTCCCTGAGTACTTAGTTCACAACAAGTTGTGAATCACTTTGAATCTTCAAACGTTGAGCCCCAGTGTCTTTGCCAAACGTAACCCAGCAATCAAGGCTTCATATTCTGCCTCGTTGTTTGAGCATTAAATCCAAGGCGAATGACTATTCGATTACTTCGCCATTGGGGGTCTTGCAAAATACTCCCACTCCAGATCCCTTCAAATTTGATGCTCCGTCCACCATGAGCGTCCATGAGCATTCTCCTTCGTCTTTCATTGTGAAGGACTGGAGTAAGTTCAGTTATAAAATCAGCAAGTACTTAGATTTCAGGCTAGTTCAACCCGGTACTCAATGTCGAACTCACTCAACTCAACCCCCCACTTCGTCAATCGTCCAGATAAATTTGGACTATGAAGTATGACTCGTAGTGGATAAGTTGACATTACAACGATTGAGTGTGATTGAAAATACGGCCTTAGCTTTCTAGCTACTGTGATGAGAGCCAAAGCTAATTTCTCAACCACCGGATACCTTGTCTTGCATCAAGTAATGACTTGCTAATATAGTAGACTGGCTGTTCACCGTTCGAGTCTCGTACAAGAACGGCACTGACTGACTCTTCTGTGACGGCTAAATACAAAAACAAACTCTCACCGGTTAAAGGCTTCGCTAGAATTGGAGGACTTGATAAATACATTTTCAATTCATCGAACGCTTGTTGACATCGATCGTTTCATTCAAATTTCTTGTTCCCTTTCAGCAACTTGAAAAAGGGTTGGCATTTGTATGTTGAACGTGAGATAAATCTATTCAAAGCAGTGATCCTGCCAGTCAACTTCTGAATCTCTTTTTGTTTTTAGGAGATGGCATATCAATTATTGCCCTTATCTGATCAGGATTAGCTTCGATTCCTCGCTGCGTGACAATGTAGCCAAGAATTTTCCAGATGAAATGCTGAAGGAGCACTTTGATGGATTCAAATGCATATTATACTGTCGAAGTACCGAAAAACATTGGACAAATGTTCAATGTAATCCGCAGCTTTCAGTGACTTTACCAGCATATCGTCAATGTAAACCTCCATCGTTCGACCCAATTAGTCAGCGAACATTGCATTGACCAGCCTCTGGTATGTTGCACCAGCGTTCTTTAATCCGAACGGCATAACCTTATAGCAATAGATTCCCCTTTCCGTAATGAATGCGGTCTTCTCTTGATCGTCAGGATGCATAAGGATTTGATTATATCCTGAAAATACGTCCATGAAAGAAAGTAATTCATGGCCTGCTGTAGCATCAACCAATTGTCAATATGTGATAAGGGGAAGTTATCCTTTGGACAAGCTTTATTCAAATCTGTAAAGTCAATATAGACTCTCCATTTGCCATTTGTCTTCTTCATGATGACAACGTTCGCTAGCCAATCTGGGTATTGTACTTCTTTGATAAATCCAGCCTCGATCAACTTCCGCACTTCTTTGTTGGTAATCTGGTTACGTTCGATCCCAAGTTTTCTTCTTTTCTGTTTGACAGGTTTATGACTTGGATCGACATTCAGATGATGAGTTGTAACGTCCGGGTCGATACCTGGCATGTTGTTGTGTGACCATGCAAAACAGTCTTGGTTGCTCAGAAGAAAACTTAAGAGTTCTACACGGACCGTTCGATCGAGCAACGATCCAATATTGACAATGCGATCGGGATACTTCGATCGATCTGGACTTCATGAGTTGCTCCACTTCAGGTTTGAGTTGAGCGTTCGATTTTTCTCCTCCTCTAATTGCTATAACCATCACTTCTCTTCATTTTTAATGAATGGAGGTAGCAAGTTCGAGCTACTCCTGATTGCCCTTCACTTCCC
This sequence comes from Ficus hispida, assembly GCA_025413025.1. Classification (NCBI taxonomy): domain Eukaryota; kingdom Viridiplantae; phylum Streptophyta; class Magnoliopsida; order Rosales; family Moraceae; genus Ficus; species Ficus hispida. The sequence goes on along the minus strand of CM046368.1, from coordinate 2,731,816 downwards.
TAACTCCTCTCTTAGTTGGGAATCTAATGCGTTAGTGATAGGTAGATGAGACTGCCTTCATAGCATGAATCCAAGGCCTACCAAGAATGATGTTGTAGGCTGAAGGACAATCCAAAACCAAAAAGTTGGTCAGCTTGTTCTCCCCTGCTGCAAAGACGGGAAGTTTGATCTTTCCAATGGCAACGCTCATTCTCCATTAAAACCTGTCAAAATGGTCGTCAAACACTTGATGTCCGATTCAAACAGATCCATCTCCTTCAATGTTGACAGGAAAAGAACATCTGCAAACTTCCATTGTCGACAAGGATTCGTCCTACCTCACAATTGGATACGTTTAAAGTTAAAATTAACGCATCATCATGAGGTCGGCTAAGGCTTATGGCCTCGTGCTATGAAGCTGATGGAATGTTCGATTGGATCTTGGGAAGAATTGACGCAATTGGCTGCAATGCTTTTCTTCGATGAGACTTGATGGAGGTTACAGTTTCTCCGCTAAACCGAGCCTCCGCAAATTACGCCTATCGTCTTCCGGACTAGTGGAGGCGAAGGTGTGTCTTCGATATGTTGCACGACTCTCCGTTCCTTGGTCTCATTACCAAGCCCGTATGTTTCTCTTCCCTTCTCCGTCAGGAACTCGCGAAGATGGACTTTCTTCAGAAGTTCAGCAACTTCAGCCCTCAACGCTCGACAGTCGATGGTCTGGTGACCATGATCCTTGTGAAACTCACAATACTTTGTTGTATCTTTGGCCGGGTTTTCTGGTAGTTTCTTTGGCCATGTAACAAAGTCCTGGCGCCTTAAATAAGCTATTAATTCAGAAGGGCTTATGTCAAGTGCATATTTCGGTGGTGAAAGGGTCGCTTTTGTTCCCGCCTTATTGTTCGCCCTTCGCGATGATCTGCTCGTCGAGCTGGGCGTGGACGATCACGTCGGAATGCCTTATCTTGGTCATTGTGAACTCTGGTTACCTCCTCCCTCGTTCGAACTAGATCTCGATCTATTCGTTCGTTTTCTTCTTCCAACTCGATGAATCCCTTTGCCCTATGCAGGCATCTTGAATTGTCGGGGGATATCGAGTGCAAATTTCATTTTTGAACAAGGACTTGTGCCTTAATCCCTTCTTCAAAGCCTCTCGTGTAGTTCCATCATCGAGCCCAAAGATTTCAGAAATACCTTGCTAAATTGCTTGATGTAAGCACGCAGTGACTCGTGTGGACCTTGGATCACACCCCCACAGATCCTTTGTTGTCTTCCCAGATTGGATGTGGACAGAATAACTTCGCATAAACTCAAGCGAAAGTTCATCGAACAGTTGATCGATTCTGGAGGTAGGTTGCAGAACCATCTCAATGCTTCCCCTTTTAAACTCTGCGCAAACAGCTTGCACATCATGTCATCGAGCATTCCTGTTGGAATGTTCGTTGACTAAACAATGTGTTTGTATTGCAGAAGATGGTCATGTGGTTTCGACATTCCGTCGAACCTTAGGAAAGAAACACTTCCAAACTTGGGAGTGACGGTATTAGTAATCCGCTTTGTGAGGGGCATCTCACGGACGCCCCGAGCAAGGTCATCGAACCCTGGGGTTGAAGTTGTGGCATGATGCATTTGAGAGGAGAAACGTTGCTTCATCTGTGCTTCAAGTGTCCTCATTTCTTCAGACATAAAACTTCTCATCATATCTTCGACATTAATTGTCCCTTGTGGAATGGGACCTTCAGGAGGTGACGGGATGTCGGGCGTCGAACACTGAGCTTGAGTTGTGTTTCTCCTTGCATCAAATCCATAGACTGGTCATTGCTGTTGCTGTTGCTGTTGTGGCGCTCGCCCTTCGTTCCCTGAAGTCGGGTATCCAGGTGTGTGCAGTGGTTGCATTCGGGCTATGGGGCTATATGTGTTGTTCCTCGTTTGTTGAGGATTGAACTGTGTGGCATGCTGTTAGCCCCCAACGCTCGCACCGGAGGAGTACCCGACGTATGGGTTATAGTAAGAAGAGTAAGCAGCTTGAGCGTTGATGGTCATCAACTGATTCTTGATAATCTGTTTCTCAGCGTTGATGTTCTCATCTGGCATTGTTGGGCGCTGTACTTCTGGGTGAGATCTTCCACTAATCGCGTCAGGTTGGCGATTTGGAGTTTGCTTCTGAAGTAGAAGTCTCCTGATGATGAATAGGCTTTCTTGTGAAAACTCTCTTGGTGTTCGTGTTCTTCCCCATTGTTGCCTTACAGATTTCGGGTGTAAGATGTCCAAGGGCCCCACGGTGTGTGCAAACTGTAGATGCTGGAATTCTACAGTCAAAATTTAACAGAAATTAATTGAAATGAACAAATCTGATAAGAATTGGGCCCTTGGAAATCGTAACAGAAATTCATAAGACAATGCAATATAAAACAAGAAAACGAGTAAATTCAAAATAGAATTAATTAACACCAAGGTATAGAGAGGTTCGCTGAATGATTTCTACGTCCTCTGAGAGAGTAATCTTTTATTAATTTGTTCTTGAATACAGAGAGATATTTCTGAGTATTTTTGCAAAGCAAAAGTAAGGGAAAGTCAGTGTTCTGACAAGAAGTTATGATATGCCAAAAAAATCCATCCCCTCTCTGAAGGAGGTTTCCCTCTATTTATAGAGGTAGACCGAGGGTTTGAACTTAAGAATTTGAAAAAGCGGTTAATGTTCCTCTTGAGACACGTGTTAAAGTGTCAGTTATTCTTCAAACATGGGGTTACTGAACTTAATCTTGTCACAGATAGTGGGCTTAGCGGTTATTAATTCGCACCATTGGTAGTTATGAATTCTTCAATTTTCGTAATATGCATGATGCAACATCATCGAATGTTGGTTCGACGATAATGGGAAATGTTCCCTGAATCTGCATTAATAACGAGCGACGAACGGTAAATAAAATACAAGATTTTGTTCTTGTGATCCATCGTTCGTAGCTTATTTGAGATTCATTCATGTGAAAGGTCGTGTTCAATCTTGAATGTTCGATGTTCGATTGTAAACGTTCGCAAGTCACAATGAAATGAATTAGGCTCGTTAAACGGGTCCGGCCCATTTATGAGTGATCAATGTTCAAAATCGAACGGACCAATGATTTGGGTCTAGCCCAAATATAACGATATCAGAATTGAAATTGGGAGTTCGTCATTCGTTAGACAAACTGTTAAAGCTAACGTTTTAAAGGGAAGACGACTCCCAATTTCACGGACTAAATTTGCACAAAATTAAAAGTTCAGGGACTAATCTAATAATTTATCATCAATTAAAATAAACAAAATAAACTATTTTACAATTAAAATTAAGTTAAATAAGCTTATATTAATTAATATTGCTCAAGAACTAAACCAAATTAAATGTATAAAATGGAAAAAATAGCACTATTTTATAGCTTTATCAATACCGATATTTAAAAAAAATGCAAATATTTGTGTTTACATAGAAAATATTTGGATTTACTAGAAATGCTAAAAGCCGAAAGAACACTCTAAAAAAGGATGTGTAAATATCGGCTTTCCGGGACACCCAATTGTTCAATTTTAGTTGAATTAAGCTTTGTAAGATGGTTAAGTTAAAGTTTGAACTAGAAAAAAAAATTAGTTTTTTTTTTCTTTTTTCAAGAGATTTATAAATTAGAATGATGTTTAAGTTTTTGAGATTTTAGAATAATTTAAAACGGGATCCTTTTTCGACTATTAGAGTGAAAATTGAGTTCCAACTTACAACTCACAAAAAAAAAGAAAATCATTAATCACTAATCTTGCTCTGAAACATATGCCAATCAATCACATTTTTAGGGCTAAATCAGGGTTAAAAATGTTATGTGGAGACACTTTGTGATGCATGGACAGGAATTTGGAGGAATTTTTCTATATTTTTGGACTAATCTAAATGTAATGTTTAGACACAGGCATGATTCTTTTCAAATTTCTATCATAAACATGAATTTGCTAATTTTCGAAACGTTATCCAACTTTGTACCAAACCGTTCGTATCCATGCATAGGATTGGAAGATCATTAAATACATCCACACACACACACACACACACACACACACATACACACATACATACATACATACATATATAAATATAAACTTCAGCTTTGAATTTCCATTCCTTCCAATGCATTTACAACTTTCTCCATTTCCATTCCTCTACTGCCCTTCACCAAAACAACATCATCACAACCAATCTGCTCGAGAATTTCTACTGCTACACTCTCTGCATCATGGGCAACTACAACTTTTCGATCGTTAACAAGATTTAGATTCTCAGCTGCAAGGAAATATCTATTCCCAAAAAGCACAACTAAATCGATAGAGGCATCACGACACTTCTTCAGAATCATCTCATGAAACTTTATCTCGTCTCGACCGAGTTCCAACATATCTCCAAGTATGACAACTCGCCTTCCATTGCACTCAATGCTAGTCAGTAAGTCGACAGCAGCTTTGGTGCTAATGGGATTGGCATTGTAAGCATCATTCACAATTTTGATGCCATTTCTTGAAACTCTAAGCTCTGATCTCATGCAAACAGCGGAAAATGTTGACAAGGAAGTTGCAACTTGTGTCAGAGGAATGCCTAGATGAGTAGCAACTGCCGCTGCTGCACATGCATTCTGAGCCAAATGTAGACCTGGACTTTGGATCAGAAGTTCGACCCTGAAAGCAAAACATATCTCGGTGAAAAGAGTCGCTGACTAACTGATATTGTTGAAGGATATAAGGATCGGTAGAAAAGCAATCAAACAGAAGCATTCATTTGTTTTCTGTTGAATCCATCAATAAGGTTTGATGCTAAATTGTCATTGGAAAGGAAGAAAGCAGAATACAATAAACAAGAAGAAAACATGATAGGTATGCTTCCTTGGATCTCCTATGTGACTGATGCCCCAAACTTTATGAAATCGTTCCAGATTTAGAATAACGACTTTAAGTTAAGACTTACAAGCAATAAAAATGAGTGTGCAATTCATGCATATTTCTGTTATAAGAATGCATGATTTCAAATATCAAGAAATGTAAATTTTGAAGCTCTGTTTCAATGCTTTTTGTGCTTCAATTCATGTTGTGTCTAAAAAAAAAATAATAATAAATAAAATTTAAGACCACATTGAATGCAGATTTGTAAGTTTAGGCTACAATCAATGATCCTATTTAATTTAAGCAAATAACAAAAAGAACGAAAAATGGTACTTATAGGAGCATAGAAGTTATTTTCCACTAGCACAAAACCGGAACAATGACAGAAAAAGCTAAGACCTAGCAGAATATTCTATCTAACCAAAAGCCCACAGAGCTAGATGTTGACAAGTATATGTTGTTTTCTGAAAATAAACTACGCGGATTTTAATTATGTTCTTTTAACTTCTCCAACTCTCAATTCAACAATTGACTAATTTAGATGAAAAATGCACTTCATTAGCTTACATTTCTTCATCTTTCTCTAAAACAACTCGAAGTGCTTGACCACCGTCGGTACTTTCTGCTGCCACCAGACGAACATCACATCCCATTCTCCTCCCAAAGAGCACCTAGTTTTAACAATGCCAAGACAGTATTTATACAATCAAAAATCCAACTCCAAGCAAAGAATTTGCATACTCCACAAAAAACAGATGAAATAAACTCAAAAACAGCATCTTGTTACCCTTGAATACTCATTCTAACACTCCCCCTGGCAATTAAATTTTCACATTCCAAAACAAAAACCAATATTTTCTGAATACCGTTCAACGAAAATTCAATTTGAAAGCACAAGAGAATGCCGAATCTCGCATATTACCATATCATGTAAAAAGAACGCAAATTGCGCATCTCCAAAGCAAAGTCAAACAGATTGGAAAATGCTGAGAAAATATAGCAAAACCGGAGATTCGAATTGTAATAAGCTCACCCTTTTAACCCCACTTGGTATTGGGAGGCTCATAACCAAGGGATCATCAGCATTGAGAACACACACATCCCCGGACCTCGCCTCCACCAGAATTTCTCCTTTCGCCATTGCCACATCCTCCAAGCTCGCGAAATTCGCCAAATGCGAAGGCCCGACATTCAGAACCACTCTAATACTCGGCCTTGCCATCCTTGCCAGCTCCAAAATCTCCCCCTTCTTAGCCATTCCCATCTCCAAAACTGCAACCACCCCGGCAGCATCTCTAGGCATCCCAATCAGTGACAGAGCAACCCCAATTCTATTATTCCAATTCCCATTACTCTGATAAACCACATTTGCATTTACACGCCCAAGAGCCAAAGCTATCATAGCTTTTGTAGTAGTCTTTCCCACACTGCCGGTTACTCCTATAACCGCACCACTAAACCTGTCCCTTGCAAAACTAGCCATCTTCGTCAGTGAAACGACACTGTCTCCATTGATTTCCACAAAACCCTTGTCCCAATTCTCACAAACCCTCTTCCCAACAACTCCAACACAGCCATTAAGGGACAGTTCGGGAGTAATGAAATCGTGGGCATCAAAGTTTTCACCGGAAATGGCGAAGAACCACTGGTGGGGCTGAAGGGTTCTGGTGTCTGTGGAAATGGTTCCTGGTGGACCCCACTTCACGATTCTGCCATTGACCGCCTGAGATATCTCGGTGGCTGTCCAGAGGGGAAGAAATCTCTGGTCTTGGAGGGCATTTTGGGAATCGAAATTTGTGGGTTTTGTTAGAGCATAACATGGGAATTTTGTGAGTTTGTGTGCTTGAGAAAACATGGGATTTGTGGTTGCGTTCATGATTCATTAATTTCTGCTAATTTTCTTCATGCAGAAAGAATGAGAAGAATAGGACGAAGTTCATGGCTTTGTCGTTTGGTCTGTGAGTTCCAAACATCCTCGTTTTGTGTCGAAGAAGAACTAAGGAAGGAACGAACGAACGAATCACGACCGGTCAAAGAGTCCAAAAAGACGACAAACTGACAAGGTGATGTTTTATGTGTCAAAAATGCTATAATTTTGTTCCATAATTTAATTTTAATTAAATTATATTTTTTAATTAAATTTTTATTTTTTTTAATTAATAAAAATTATAATTAATTTTTAAAGAATTAATCAACCATAACTTAAAATTTTTTTAAGGAATTCATGGGATTCTTGTATTTGAATGAATCAAAGTATATTAAAAAGCCAAATCCTTTTGCAAATTTCATTCATTCCTTTTCTTTTCTTTTTTTTTTTTTCTTTTTCTTTTTACTAGTTATTATTATAGACACGTACCATATATAGGTTTAATCAATTTATTAAATTAAAAAAATTAATTATAAGATATTATGAAAAAAATAGTAATTGGGAGATAATTAAGGAAAAAAATATATGACGACATTTTTATTAAAAACAATTTTATGTTAGAGGATAATTAAAAAAAATAAGTAGTAACAAATTATAGATGTAGATATTGGGAATCTACCGTCAAATTTTAACCGGAATTAATAAAATAAAACGAAATGAATAATCTATGGAGTCTTTGGATATCGTTTATGAGATTTATTAAATATCATAATCACAAAATAATCCGATTAGAAAACTAAAAGGAATGAAAACAACAACACCGAAATTAAGAGAGGTTCGCCGAATATGTGCTATATCCTCTGTGTATATGATTTCTTCACTATATATGACTGTTCTCGAATACAGTGAGTTACAATTTCTAAATGTATTTGGACAGCGTAAGAGTATGCCAAAATCAAAAAAAGGAAAAAGGGTCCCTGTCTAAAGGGGGTCTTCCTTTATTTATAGAGAAAAAATAGTGGGTCTGAATCCGTAATTTAGGGTAAGTGGCTTTTGCTAAATGCCTTTTGGGACACGTGCAAGAATGCAAGTTATGACATGGACTTGGCGGTTATCAGAGTGAATTTGATCATCGATCATGTGTTTAGAAGTTCGAGACGGTAAACACCCAGGTGAATGACCTTTGAGATCCTATAAAGTCCTTCCTAGTTTGCTCTCAACTTTCTAGCATTTGGTTTAACAGTATTCTGGAATACCTTGTGAAGTACGAGGTCTCCTTCGTTGAAAGTTCACAGGCGAACTTTAGAGTTGTAGTATCTCACCACCGACTGTTGATAATTTACCATGCGAACAAGAGCTCCATCTAGTCTTTCATCAAGTACATCCAGACTATCGTTGAGCATCTCTTGATTCTGATATTCATTTTTGAAGGATAGCTATCATCGAAGCGTGGAGATGCCAATTTCTACTGGGATAAGCACTTTGCACCAAAGGTCAGTGAAAATAGAGATTCACCGCTCGCTCTTCTTGGAGTGTCCTGTATGCCCATAGGATGCCATGTAGTTCATCTACCCATTGCCTTTTTCTAGTTTTGAGTTTCTTCTTCAAATTCTGGACTATCGTTTTGTAAGTTGCCTCAACTTGTCCATTTCCTTGGGGATACCTCAGAGTGGAAAAGCTAAGTTCGATCTTCCACCCATTAATTATCAGTGACTATTTCTTGGGGGACACTAAATCTGCAAATTATATTTTTCTATATGAAGTTTTCGACATCTAAATCCTTGATATCCGCATATGACTCTGCTTCGACCCACTTTGTGAAATAATCAGTAAGTATAAGTAGGTATCTGCGTTAACCGCTCACCCTTGGCAATAGACCTACGATGTCCATCGAGTATTTCATGAATGGATAAAGAGATCCGATGCTTGATAGCTATTCCGCTGGTTGGTGAAATACTGGGGAATGTCTTTGGCATTTGTCACACCACCTTATGACATCATCGCTATCGCTGACCATGGTGGGCCAGTATAGCCCTGTCGCTTGGTTTTGTTGCAGAAAGACCTTCCCCGGAATGATTCCCACATTTGCCTTCATGGATTTCCTTCAAAACATATGCAGCTTCTTTCTCATCAAGACAACTAGTGTAGGGGCCGTTAAACAAATGACAATATAGAATGTTGTTGATCAGCAAAATACGTGCAGCTTTTGTTCTGACATTTCATGACTCCTGCTTATCTTCAGGTAATAGTCATTCCTTCAAATAAACAATGATAGGCGTTCTCCAGTCTTCTTCAATTTCTTTAGTAGTGGTTGTAGTCTCCAATTCGATTCTAGGATCTTCGATAAAACTGATGGGAATGCTTCGTCATTGGTTCGGCTCAGATGTAGATCTAAATGTTGCCAGGGCATCTGCTTGAGTGTTGAAATCCCTTGAGATCTACTGGATCGTATACTTTTTGAAATACCTTACAAGCAAACGAATGGCGTTTAGGTAGGACTCCATTTTGTGTCGTTCGAAGTATATTCACCGAGTACCTGATTCACAATGAGCTGAAATCACTATGAACTTTTAGCCGGCGAGCCCCTAGCACTTTCGCCAACCTTAATCCAGCTATCAAGGCTTCGTATTCTACTTCATTGCTAGAGGCACTGAATCCAAGGTGGAATAACTGCTCGATAACCTCACCATCGGGGGACTTGAGGTATACTCCTATGCCAGAACCTTTTACATTAGATGCTCCGTCAACCAGTAGTGTCTACCAATCTTCTAATTCATCTCTCATCGTTGGAGGTTTAGGAGTCAACTTGGCTACAAATTCAGCTAATACCTGTGATTTTAGGCTAATTCGAACCCGATACTCGATGTTGAATTTGCTTAACTCGACTACCCACTTTCTTAAACGTCTAAATAAGTTTGGACTATGAAGAATGGCTTGCAAGGGGTAAGTTGTTATCATGATGATCAAATGAGACTCGAAATATGACCTCCATTTCCATGTGGTAGTGACGAGAGCTAGTGCTAACTTCTCAATAACTGGATATCTCATTTCAGCATCAAGTAGCGATTTGCTGAGGTAATAAACTGACTGCTCACTATTCGCATCTCTAACTAGGACATCACTGCTGCATCCTCTGTAACTACCAAGTACACAAACAAACTCTCGCCAGTTAGAGGCTTGGCTGGAATAGAGGGGTCAACAATACCTTTTAAGCTCATCGAAGCCAGCTGACATTGTTCGTTCCACTTGAATTTTTTATTTCCCTCGGGTAGTTTGAAGAAGGGCTGGCATTTGTCGGTTAGGCGAGAGATAAATCTACTAAGTGCTGTGATCCGGCTTGTCAGCTTTTGAATCTTTCGTTTGTTTTTTGGTGATGGCATATTCATAATCAACTTTATCTGGTCTGGGTTGACTTCGATCTATCATTATGTGACGATATAGCTAGGGAATTTTCCGAACGACACACTAAAAAAGCATTTGGAGGGATTCAGGCGCATGTTTTGCTGCCGAAGTACTGTGAAGCATTCTGACAGGTGTCCATTGTGATCTTCAGCCTTCAATGATTTGATCAGCATGTTGTCTATGTAAACTTCCATTGTTCTACCAAGTTGATCGACGAACATAGCATTGACGAGCCTTTGCTACGTTGCTTCAGCGTTCTTCAACTTGAATGTCATCACCTTGTAGCAGTAAATCCTCATTTCTGTGATGAATGCAGTTTTCTCCTAGTCATCTGGATGTATGAGAATTTGGTTGTATCCAGAAAAAGCATCCATGAACGAGAGCAACTCATGCCCGACGGTTGCATCAACCAATCGATTGATATGTGATAGCGGAAAGCTGTCTTTCGAGCAAGCTTTATTCAGGTCAGTGAAGTCAATGTTGACCCTCCAGTTTCCATTTTTCTTTTTTACAATGATGACGTTCGTCAAGCCAATTTGGATGTCGAACTTCTCGTATAAACCCAGCTTCGATTAACTTTCGTAATTCTTCATTAACTATTCGATTCGGTACGAGTCCGAGATTCCGTCTCTTCTATTTCATTGGTTTATGGTTAGGGTTGACATTGAGCCAATGAGTTGTCACCTTAAGGCCAATGCTAGGCATGTCGCTATGTGATCATGCAAAATAGTCTTGATTGTCTCAAAGAAAATTTACCAATTGACTACGCATGGTATCATCGAGCAATGAGCCAATGTTAATGAATTGATCTGGCCTTGTTGGATCAATTTGGATCTCGTTGAGCTACTCGACGTCCGGTTTGGCCTTATCATTTGATTCTTTGGTGGCTAATTGCTACAAACTCTTACTCTTCTTCAGTTTCATCAAATGAAGGTAGCAAGTTGAGCAACTTCTTGGCTTCCTTTTGTTTCTCGTATTCCCTCCTCATAGGAAACCTGTTTCTCTGGTGATACGTGGATGCACCGCTTTCATGGAATGGATCCATGGCCTATCGAGGATGATGTTGTAGGCTAATGGGCTGTCCAACACCAGAAATGTAGTAATCTTATTGCTGCAAAATCAGGCAGTTTTATCCTGGTGATAGCCGTGGTTGATTCCCCATTGAAATTAGTAAGAACCATTGTTGACTTCTCGATATTGGACTCTGATAATTCCATCTCTCTCAAGGTCGAGAGGAAAAGATGTCGGTTGAACTCTCATTGTCGACAAGAATTCAACCGACCTCACAGTTTGAAACGTTCAAAGTGAAGACCAAAGCGTCGTTGTGTGGTTAGCTGAGGTTAGTAGCTTCGCTACTGTGGAATGTGATTGAATGTTCGCTGGCGTCATCTAGAAGGACTGTAGCAATCGGCTGTAAAACTCTCCTTCGATGACATTTGATCACTGTCATGGTTTCTCCATTGTAGGCTAAACCTCCGCAGATGACTCCGATCGTCTTTCAAACTGGTGGTGGTGAAGGTGTGTCCTCGATATGCTGCATAATCTTCCATTCTTTGGACTCATTGCCAAGTCCATACGTCTCCCTTCCCTTTTTAGTCAGGAACTCCCTGAGGTGTCCCTTCTTTAGTGGCTCAGCAACCTCAGATTTTAACGCCCTACAATCGATGGTGTTGTGACCATGGTCCTTGTGGAACTCACAGTACTTTTCATGTCTCTGGTCGGATTATTTGGTAACTTCTTCGCCATGTGACGAAGTCTTGGCATTTTAAATGAGCGATCAGCTCTGATGGGCTGATACCAAATGCATACTTGGGTGGTGAAAAAGGACGCTTGTGATCATGCCTTAAAGTCCGAACATTTTCTCTCACTTGTCATGAGTTTTGGCTACCTCCTCCCTTGTTCGAGCTAGATCTCGTTTGACTCATTCGTTTTCCTCTTCCAACTTTATCAATCCTTTCGCCCAGTGCATAGCATCCTAGATTGTTAGTGGAATCTGACACAAATTTCATTCTTGAATAAGGACTTGTGTCTAAGCCCTTTCTTCATTCTTCCTCGCCATTTCGTCATCAAGTCCCAAAATCTCGAAATAGCTTTGCTGAAGTGCTTGATATAGGACTTGTCTTGATACAGCTTCGTGGTTTTTCCAAACTGTATGTGAACGAAGTAGCTTCTTATAAATTCGAGCAGGAGCTTGTCAAATGAATCAATGGATTTAGGTGGGAAGTTGCAAAACCATCTTGGGACTGCTCCTTTCAGGTTCTGTGCAAAGAGTTTGTATATCATGTCGCGAGCATGCCAATCAGAATGTTCGTCGACTGTACGGCATACTTGTATTGTAGTAAATGGTCATGGGTGCCGACATTCCGTCAAACCTTGGAAAATAAATGATGCCAAACTTAGGGTTATTAGGCTCATTATCCACTTTGTAACGGTTGTCTTTCTGACATTGCGAGCGAGATCATCAAACCCCAGCATCGAAGTTGTTGCTCTGGGTAGCTGCGAAGGGAAATGTTGCTCCATCTGCGCTTCTAATGTCCTCATTTCCTCAAACATTATGCTTCACATCATTTCTTCGACATTCATCGTTTTTGGCGACACAGGACCTTCTAGCAGTGGTGGTAAATCGGGCGTCAAACGTCGCGTCGAGGTGGTGTCTTCTGGAATTAGATTCATGTGTTGGCTGCTGCTGCTATGCTCACCTTTCATTCGCCATTGATGTGTTTCCAAGCATGGATAGAGGCTGCATTGGAGCCACTGGGTTGTACGTCGTATTTTGCACTCTCTAATGATAGTAGGGTGTAGCTTACTGCCAGCCCCCAATACTTGGCCTATTGAATACCCAACATATGAGTTATAGTTGTAGGAGTAGGTGGCCTGTGTATTGATAGCCATCAACTGATTCTTAAAACTTGATTCTCTGCACTGATACTTTCCATCTGGTTTTGTTGGGTGTTGTGTTTCCGTATAAGCTCTTCAACCAGTCACAATAGATTAGTGATTTGGGCATTTCTCCTGATGTTGAGGCTTCTGGTTGATTAGCAGGCTGCCCTGCAAAGGTTCCTCTTGATGTTCGTGTTTGTCTGCCATAGATGCTCTATGAATATCTTGTATAAGATGGCCAAGGGCCCCACGGTGGACGTCAAACTGTAGATGCTAGGAATTTACCGTCAAATTTGAACTGAATTAGTAAAATAAAATGAAATGAATAATCTATGGAGTCCTTGGATATCATTTATGAGATTTATAAAACATCATAATCACAAAATAATCCGATTAGAAAAATGAAAGGATGAAAGCAACAATACCGGAATTTAGAGAGGTTTCCCGAATATGTGCTACGTCATATGTGGGTATAGTTTCTTCACTCTATATGATTGTTCTCGAATACAGCGAGTTATAATTTATGAATGTATTTGGACATCGTAAGAGTAAGCTAAAATCAGAAAAAGGAAAAAAGATCTCCTATTTGAAGGGGGTTTTCCACTATTTATAGAGAAAAAATAGTGGGTCTGAACCCTAATTCGTGGTGAGTGATTTTCGCTAGATGTCTTTTGGGACACGAGCAAGAATGCAAGTTATGATATGGACTTGGCGGCTACCAGAATGAATTTGATCATCGATCATGTGTCTAGCAGTTATCAGAGTCGGTCTGATATGACATCATCGTCGATTGTAGGCTTGGTAGTAATCATAATGGATCTGATATGACATTATCATCGATCATGGGCTTGACTATTATGGGAGTAGCCCTTGTAATGTTTGGAGAGACGAATGATGAAAAGATTCAACAAGACCAGTTCTTGTTGTGCCATTGATGGCTTATATTAGACACGAATGTTCACCCGATTCATGTTTGATCTGGCTGGTCTGCCGATTGAGTACGAACGATCATAGTTCATGATTGAACGAATTGAGATCATAAATTGGGTCTGGCCTAAATATACGAAAATATCAAATAGACTAGGATCAGAAATTCGTTGTTCGTTCAACGAACAGTCGAAAGGTAATAGTATTATAGGAAGACGAGGTCTAACCCCAACAATAGATAAATTAGTAAATTGTATAGAAAATTAATTATGTGGTGTTATGAAAAATAATAGTTGAAAAGATCACAAAAGAAAAATGTTTGAATAAGGATACATTTAACATAAATTTTTAGTAAGATACAAAGAATAATAAAAATAAAATTTAAAAAACTGAAAGAAAGCAAACAAAAAAGAGATGAAATGTCGGGCTTAACTAAAAAACAATATCATTTTAAAAGATAAAATGAATTTTTTAAAAAAATGAAAAAAAAAAAAATAAAAAAACCAAATTAAAATGAAAGAAAAAAAGATAGGAAGTGACACATGACAAAAGGATAGATGCATGATTTATTTATTTATTTACAAATACCATGAAAAAAAAGTATATGAGAGAGTCATGAAACAAAATTAAGTAGGCACATATTTAAGAGAGTTTTTTAGATGGGGAATCTTGAATAGGATAAAAAATATTAAAAAAAAGAAAAAAAAAAAAAAAAGGGGGGAGAAGAAGGAATGGAAAAGGGGATATGAAAGAAAGCCAAGTTAAAAAAGAAAGCTAAAATTGAAAGGAAAAAAAAAAAAAAGATAAATTCTCTTTCATTCTTTCCATTTTTCTTTTCTTTTTTTTTCTTTTTTCTTTTTTTAATTTTAATTGTTAAAATTTTCTCTCTTTTAAGTCACTCAATATATTCTCTTAGAATATATATATTTGTTTTTAATTATGACAATCTTAGATTGCTAATTACTATTTTTTTTTCCGTAGTGTTTATATAATTAGATTATTATATTGTTCTCTTTAGAATTATTCTTTATTTTCATCCACACAATGATCTATTTTCTAATCTCTTTGTTGTGTGTTTTCTTTTCTCTTTTTAAATTTTTATTTTTCAATTTTTTTGTCCATACTGAAATATATATTTTTTAAATATAACAGTACTCAAGTATTATTTTCTCATAGCACCACTTAATTAACTTTTTATGTAATTTGTTAATTTCTCTTCAATTTCTTATCACTTCAATATTTTCTCCTCAATAATCTTCGAACAACTATTTTCTCATCATATATTATATTTAATTTTTATTCAACAAATTGATTAAATACGTCCATGGCATGGCATGTGTCTATAGCTAGTATTTAAAAATGACTTAAAAAATAAAAATAAAAATAAAAACGAACGAATGTTAGAAATACTACAAGTCGTTTGGAAAACTCAACAGTGTCTCCATTTGCTACCATTACCAAGCGCGTTCACAACACCTTTGTCACGCCTATTCAAACATTAACTGGTCCTGTATCACTATTATTTTATTTTATTTTCCGAAAATTTAGATCAGAGGTCAATTTTTACAACACCCTTTTGAAGGTTTTTGAGATGTAATTTTTACTATATTTAAATTAGAGTTTTATAATTATCTGTTTGATTAAAAAAAACTATTTGGAGTAAAAATATGTAAAAACTTAATATGTATTAAAAAAATCAATATGATTTTTGTTTCGTTTATCTCGAAGATCTATGTAATTAAAAAAATAATCTAATTTAAGTTTGAAATAACAAAATTATAGACTTTTAAAATTTGATTTTACTGTAAACATTTGAGATTGTTTCTTTTTAAATTGCATAAAACTTTGAGAAGAACAAAAAAAGATTTCATATTAATAATTTTTCAAACAAATTTTAAGATTTTATATTTTTGTCACTACAAACAGTTTTTCCCTCCTAAACGCACATTTTCAAAACTACATTTGGTTTTCAAATCAAAACACATGTCTAAATCCTCCCCCAAACAAATCCTCAACATGAGATGAATATCCCCGAAATCACTCTTTTATTAAGGTCGAGTTCAAGTAATACCCTAATTGAAGGTTAACTCCACCACCCCCTGTTCTAATTCTTGGTGTTTACTTAAAGGATCTTTAAGGTATTCACAAAAACTCTTCGGTTGTGTGTTCGTTTAATTCAAGATTTCCAGAGAAGGCTTTTAGTTGGTGAAAAATTGCAACAGCATGTAGCATGGTCGTTACTACCATTACGATCACCTGCATTGCTAATGAGATTTTTCTATCTGTTTTGCTAGGAGGGATATCAACCTTCTTCTCTTTTTTTTTTTTTTTTTTTTTTTTTTTTTTTTGTTTTTTTTGTTTTTGGCATTATTTTAGCAATAATGTTGTTGGTGTTGAACTTCATCCTCTACTCTTACTCCTCCACGTGTCAAGTATCACACCATCTAGAGATCATGGTTATTAATAAGGAGATCATGATAGTATAAAACTACCTCTAATAAAAGTGGAGGATAAGCACCCATTGACTTTACCCCCACTAACTCTAATAGTAGACTCAACCCCCCTAACTCTAGCAGCAAACTTAACTCTGTAGAGGGGAAAAGAACCAAATAGCATTTTTTTTAATAGAGTAATAGTAAATTAAATATAAAACTATCATTATTTTTCTCTCCCTCTCCTATCTTTTTCTCCCTCTAAATAAAATTGTGCATATAAATTTGTTATTAAAAAGTTAAAAAATTAAAAAAATATCTTATTAGTAAATCTGTGATTTTCTAGAAAGTTTAAGGTATTTTCTAGAAAATCTAATGATTTACTAGAAAATCCATGTATTTACTAGAAAATTTAAGGATTTATCTATAAAAAAATCCTGTTATTGTAGATGCTGGGAATCTACCGTCAAATTTTAATAGAAGTTAGTAAAAAGGAATGAAATAAATAATTGATTGGGCCTTTGGAAATTATTTATGAAATTCATAAAGCATTATAATATCAAAATAATCGAATCAGAAAAACGAAAAGAGAATTACAACACCAAAATTTAAAGAGGTTCGCCAAATCTGTGCTACGTCCTTTGTGAGTGTGGTTTATTCATTATATGTGATTGTCCTCAAATACAGTAGGTTATAATTTCTGAATGAATTTGGGCAGCGTAATAGTAAGACAAATTAGAAAAAAGAAGTCCCCTGTCTTAAGGGGGGTCTTCCTCTATTTATAGATAAAGAATAGTGGGTCTGAACCCGTAATTAGTGGTGAACAGTTTCTGCTTGATGTCTTTGGGACATGTGTAAGAATGCCAGTAATGATCTAGACTTAATGGTTATCGGAGTAAACCTTATCACAAATCGTGGCTTAGCAGTTATAAGATATGATATCATCGTCAATCATGGGCTTTTCGTTATTATAAAAGGTCTAACACATCATAGTCAATTGTGGGCTTGATGGTTTTTGGGGAGTAGCCCTTGTAATTCTCATCAAGCAGAGCAACGAATGATGATTTAGGAAACAAGGCCTAGTTCTTACGAACGTGTTGTTCGTGGCTTATGCTAGATTCGATGTATGTCCGATCATGTTTGAACTGAATGGTTCGACATTCGAATGTGAATGATCATCATTCATGATGGAACGAATTAAGATCGTAAATTGGGTCCAACCCAAATATATGAAGATATTATATATTTGAATCAATAGTTCATTGTTCGTTCGATAAACAGTCAAAGATTAACGGTATAATAGGAAGACAAAGTCTAAACCCAACAATAGCCCCTACTCTATCGAGCAATGGTCATCAATAGAGTGTTTGATTATTACGAAGATGTAGTGTCAATCTTTGATACATCAAATTAGGGAAATCTGAACGGACTGACATTACTTATTTAAAAATCTCGACCCAAGAAGAAAAGTCACTTCATACATGCACATGTACTGATTGGGTGTTCCGAAATGACAGCTTCTCCTTTTTTGAAATTCGAACCGTTGTGATGTAAGATCACTGAGCGCTAACGTAAAAAGTTTTGTGATTCATGCCGTCTGATCAGGCATTACTAGGAAATCAAGACAGATAGTTGTATGGTGAGGCTCTATAACATTTCGCATTCCTCAGTCCTCCCTTATTTCTATACTTGGGCATTCAAAAAATCAAAGTCCGAGAGTTTTCCCAAGACCTTCGAATCTCATGCAAGATTTCTTCTCTTCTTCTCTTCATTTTGAGTAATTTTGATTTGGTAGGGTCATTTCTATTATGTTCCCAAGTCTTTCTGGTTACTTTATGGCATTTTCTTTTAGATGAGTGATTTGATTGAGGGGATTTGGCGAGTTTTTCTAGGTTTTTCTTTGAGTTTTTGGTTTGCTGTTCTTTGTGTTCATCCCTAGCTTCATAGGGTTTTGATTGAATAGAGGCATTTAGATCCAAAATTCTTCCATCCTTTGTCCAAATTTTGGTTTGTAAGCCCATGGATAAAGAGAAGCAAATCATTGAAGACGTAGATGTAGAATAGACGAGCAGTGACTCCACGAGAGTAGCACTGATGACGGAGAAATGACATCAACTATTCATCGTTCGAAATTTGAATATGAGTTCCTTCAAAGTTGAAAGGGTGCTGAGACGAGTAGCAAGGCATCAGAGAGGAGTCAACTGGCAACAACATCAGGGGATGAAGTTTTGTCGATTCCTCTGATAGCTCGACTAAGTAAACCTCCTCACCGTTTAAGTGTTGAGTCCTTTCTTCGAATGTCAAATCCTCGTTCTGTTTTGACAGAAGAAGACTTGTCAGATATTAAAGGTCGATATTGCTGATAGTTCACCATGCATACCAAGCTGATCTCATTCTTGTCAGTACATTCAGACTATCATTGATATGTCTTGATTATGGCTCGTTTCAAGATAGTATCGTCAAAGTGTGGAATGCCAATTCTGCTGGAACAGACTTATGCATCAAAAGTCAATTAGAATGGAGATTCCCCGTTAGCTCTTCTTGGGGTTGTTCTGTATGCCCAAAGAATGTCATGAAGTTCATCTGCCCATTGTTCTTTTCGAGCGAGTTTCTTCTTCAAATTCTAGACAATTTCTTGTTGGTTACTTTAGCTTGTTCATTTCCTTAGGGATACCTTGGGGTAGAGAAGCTAAGTTCAATCTTCCACCCTTGACAGAATTTTTTGAGGTTGCCAGAAATGAATTTGGATCTATTGTCAGTAACTATCTTTTGGGGCATGCCAAATCTACAAATTATGTTCTTCCAAATGAAGCCTTCGACGCCCGAATCCTTTATATCCGCATGCGCCTCTGCTTCAACCTATTTTTTGAAGTAATCAGTGAGTATTAGTAGGTAGGTACTTGAATTGACCGCTCGCCCTTGGTAATGGCCCTACTATGTCCATTGAGTACTTCATGAAAGGATAAGGAGATCTGATGCTTGGTAGTCATTCTACTGGTTGATGAAATACCGGGAGTGCCTTTGGCATTTGTCGCACCGCTTAACGATGTCTTCGTTATCACAGAGCATGGTGGGCCAGTAATAGCCCTGTCCTTTGGTTTTGTTGGTTAACGACCTTCCACCAGAATGATTCCCACATTTGCCTTCATGGATTTCGTTCAGAACATATGTAGCTTCTTTATCGTCAAGTCAATGAACGTAGGGGCCATTAAACGAACGACGATATAGAATGTTGTTGATCATCGAAAATCATGCAACCTTTGTTCTAATTTTTTAGGCCTCCTGCTTGTCTTCGGGTAATAGACCTTCCTTCAGATAAGCTACAATGGGTGTTCTCCAGTCTTCTCCAACTTTCTCTATAGTGACCGTGGTTTCGACCTCAATCCCTTGAGACTGTTTACAAGCAAATGAATGACATTTGGTTCGACATAGGATTCAACGAGCTGTGAATCGTTATTAATTTTTGAACGTCGAGCCCTCAGCATTTTC
This sequence comes from Ficus hispida, assembly GCA_025413025.1. Classification (NCBI taxonomy): domain Eukaryota; kingdom Viridiplantae; phylum Streptophyta; class Magnoliopsida; order Rosales; family Moraceae; genus Ficus; species Ficus hispida. The sequence goes on along the minus strand of CM046368.1, from coordinate 2,711,947 downwards.
ACTAACCTTTGTCCAACTATCAAGGCTTCATCTTTAGCTTCATTGTTGGAGGCATTGAATCCAAGATTATTCGATAATCTCGCCATTGGGGGACCTACAGTACACTCTTACGCCAGAACCTTTGACATTAGATGCTCCATCAACCATCAGTGTCCACCAATCTTCTGGTTTGGCATTCATCATTAGAGGATCAGGAATTAAGTTCGCTACAAATTTAGCAAGTACCTGCGACTTCAGGCTAGTTTGAACCCGGTAGTCGATGTTGAATTCGCTCAACTCGACCGCCCACTTTGTTAAGCATCCGGATAAATTTGGACTATGAAGAATGGCTCGCAGGGGGTAAGTTGTCATCATGATGATTGAATGAGATTGGAAGTACGGCCTCAATTTTCGTGTGGCAGTAACAAGGGCAAGGGCCAACTTCTCAACCACTGGGTATCTCGTTTCAGCATCAAGTATCGACTTGCTGACGTAATAAACTGACTGCTTGCCATTCACATCTCTTACCAGGACAACACTGACTGCATCCTCCGTAACCGCTAAGTACAGAAACAAACTCTCACCAGTTAGAGGTTTGGCTACAATAGAAGGGGATGAAAAATACCTTTTCAACTTGTCGAACGCTAGCTAACATCGTTCGTTCCATTCAAAATTTTTATTTCCCTTGAGTAGTTTAAAAAAGGGTTGGTACTTGTCGGTTAACCGAGAGATAAATCTACTCAGTGCTGCGATTCGGCCAGTCAGCTTATGAATCTTCCATTTGTTTCTTGGTGAAGGCATGTTCATAATTGTCCTTATCTGATCTAGATTGGCTTCAATCCCTTAATGTGTAACAATATAGCCCAATACTTCCCAGATGAGACACCAAAAGAGCATTTGGAGGGATTCAGGTGCATGTTGTGCTGTCAGAGTACTGAGAAGCATTCTGATAGGTGTCCGATATGATCTTCGACCTTTAGCGACTTGACCAGCATGTCGTCTATGTGAACTTCCATTGTTCTTCTGAGTTGATCAACGAACATAGCATTAACAAGCCTTTGATATGTCACCCCAGCGTTCTTTAATCCAAACGACATCACCTTATAGCAGTAAATCTCCATTTCTGTTATGAATGATGTCTTCTCCTGGTCGTCTGGATGCATGAGAATCTGGTTATATTTAGAAAATAAGTCCATGAATGAGTGCAGTTCGTGCCCAGCGGTTGCGTCAACTAAATGGTCGATATATGATAATGGAAAGCTGTCTTTCGAACAAGCTTTGTTCAGGTCAGTGAAGTCAATGCAAACCCTCTATTTTCCATTCTTCTTCTTCACGATAATGACGTTCGCCAACCATTCTAGGTAACGAACTTCTCGTATGAACCCTTCTTCGATCAGCATGTGCACTTCATCATTAATTATACATTCCGTTCAATACTGAGCTTATGCCTATTCTGTTTCACTAGCTTATGATTAGGATCGACATTGAGTCTATGTGTGATTACCTTAGGGTCAATGCCAGGTATGTCACTATGTGACCATGCAAATAGTCTTGGTTGTCTCAAAGAAAGTTCACAAATTTACCATGAATTATGTCAACGAGCAACGAGCCAACGTTGATGACTCGATCTGGCATCGCTGGATCAATCTGGATCTCATCAAGCTGTTTGACGTCTGTTGGGCCTTATCGTTTGATTCTTTATGGTAATTGCTATAAACTTTCGCTCTTCTTCAGCTTCATCGAATGGAGGTAGCATGTTCGTGCGACTTCTTGGCTCCCCTTTATCTCCCTTATTCCCCTCTTCATGGGAAATCTAATTATCTGGTGATACGTGGATGGTACATCTTTCATTGCATGGATCCATGGTCTACCATGTATGATGTTGTAGGCGAATGGGCAGTTTAAGCTAGAAAACTTGTCATCTTGTTCTCTCCTGCTGTGAAAACAGGAAGCTTGATTTTGCCGACAACAGAGGTTGATTCTTCATTGATACCAGTGAAAACCGTTGTCGACTTTTTGATGTCGGACTCTAACAGCTCCATCTCTCTTAATGTCGAAAGGAAAAGAACGTCAGCCAAACTCCCATCATCGACTAGAATTCTACCGACTTCGCAGTTTGAAACGTTCATTGTTAGAACCAAAGCGTCGTCGTGTGGTCGGCTGAGGTTGGTTGCCTCGCTGTTGTTGAATGTGATCGAATGTTCAATGGGATCGTCAGGAAGGATCATTGCAACCTGCTGTAATGCTTTTATTTTGTGAAACTTGATTGCTGTCACAGTCTCTCCCTTATAAATTGAACCCCCACAAATGACGTCTATCGTCATTCGAACGGGTGGTGGTGAAGCCGTGTCCTCGGTCTGCTGCATTATCTTCCATTCTTTGGACTCATTACCAAGTCCATATGTCTCTTTTCCCTTCTCGGTGAGGAACTCCCTAAGGTGTCCTTTCTTCAGCAACTTGGCAACTTCAGCTCTTAATGCCCTACAATCAATGGTATTGTGACCATGATCCTTGTAAAACTCGTAATACTTCATCGTGTCTCTGGCTGGATTTTCTAATAGTTTCTTCGACAACGTGATGAAGTCTTGGTGCTTTAGATGAGCGATCAACTCTGATGGGCTGATGCCGAGTGCATATTTTAATGGTGAAAAGAGCCGCTTATGATCACTCCTTGAAGTACACTCTTCTCGATGCTCCGTTCATCTTACTGGCTGTATGCGTTCGCGTTTGAATGTTTTCTCTCGCTCGTCACGAGATTTTGCTACTTCCTCTCTCGTTCGAGCTAGATCACATTCAACTTGTTCATTCTTTTCTTCTAATTCGATAAATCCTTTTGCCCAGTGCATAGCGTCTTGGATTGTAGGTGGATATCTGGTGCATATTTCATTCTTAAACAAAGACTTATCATGGTTTCACTATCCATCCTGAAATCTCTGAAATTGCTCTGCTGAAATGCCTGATGTAAGTGCAGAGTGATTAATGCGGTCCTTAGATCATACCCCATAGATCTTTCGTGGTTTTTTCAGACTGTATGTGAATGGAGTAACTTCTCATGAACTCCAGTGAGAGTTCGTCAAATGAATCAATGGATTCAGGAGGGAGGTTGCAAAACCATCTCAGGGCTACTCTTTTCAAACTTTATGCAAAGTGTTTGTACATCATGTCGTCGAGCATGTCATTCAGAATGTTCGTCGACTGTACAACATGTTTACATTGTAATAAATGGTCATGGGGGTCTGACATCCCGTCAAACCTTGGAAAAGAAATGCTGCCAACCTTTGGAGTGATAGTGTTCGTTATCCGCATTGTAAAGGGCATCTCTCAGACTCCGCGAGCGAGATCATCAAACCCCAGCATTGAAGTTATTGCTCTGTGTATTTGTGAAGAAAAAAGCTACTCCATTTGCGCTTTTAATGTTCTCATTTCCTCAGACATTATGTTTCTCATCATTTCTTCAACATTCATCATCCTTAGCAGCACGGGACCTTCAAGTGGTGGTGGCAAATCGGGTGTCGAATGTCGTGTCGAGGTGGCGTGTCTTTTGGAATCAGATCTATGTATTGGCTACTTGTTGCTGTTGTGCTCACCTGTCGTTTCCCATTGGTGTGTTTCCAAGTGTGAATAGGGGCTGTATTGGATCTACTGGGCTATGAGTAGTGTTTCTTGCTCCCTGAGGATAGTAGGGCGTATCTTATTGCCAGTCCCCAGTGATTGCCCCTATTGAATATCCAACATATGAGTTGTAGTAGTAAGAATAGGTGGCATGTGTATTGATAGCCATCAACTAGTTCTTTAAAACTTGGTTTTCTACACTAATACTTTCCATCTGGTTATGCTGGGTGTTGTGTTTCAGTGTGAGTTCTTCAACCAAACGCATCAGGTTAGCGATTTGGGCGTTCCCTCCTGATGCCAAGGCTTCTAGTAGATTAGCAGGGCTACTCTATAGCGGTTCTTCCTGATGTTCGCGTTTATCTGCCATAATTGCTCTATGAATCTCCGGTGAATGATGGCTAAGGGCCCACAGTGGGCACCAAACTGTAATGCTGGGAATCTACCGTCAAATTTTAATAGAAGTTAGTAACAAAGAATGAAATAAACAATTGATTAGACCCTTGGAAATCGTTTATGAAATTCATAAATCATTATAATATCAAAATAATCGAATCAGAAAAACAAAAAGAAAATTAATAACACCGAAATTTAGAGAGGTTCGCCAAATCTGTGCTACATCCTCTATGAGTGTGGTTTCTTCATTATATGTGATTGTCCTTAAATAAGTAGGTTATAATTTCTGAATGAATTTGGGCAGTGTAATAGTAAGACAGAATCAGAAAAAAGAAGTCTCCTATCTAAAGGGGGTCTGCCTATATTTATAGAGAAAGAGTGGTGGGTCTGAACCCGTAATTAGTGGTGGGTGATTTCCGCTTGATGTCCTTTGGGACACATGTAAGAATACCAGTTATGATCTAGACTTAATGGTTATCGAAGTGAACCTCATCACAGATCGTGGGTTTAGCAGTTATAAGATATGACGTCATCATCAATTATGGGCTTGTCAGTTATCATAAAATGTTTGACCCGTCATAGTCAATTGTGGGCTTGACGGTTATGGGGAGTAGCCTTTGTAATTCTTATCAAGCACGAGCGACGAACGATGATTTAGGAAACAAGGCCTAGTTCTTGCGAACGTGCCATTCGTGGTTTATATTAGATTCGATGTACGTCCGATCATGTTTGAACTGAATGGTTCGACGTTCGAATGCGAACGATCATAATTCATGATGGAACGAATTAAGATTGTAAATTGGGTCTAGCCCAAATATATGAAGATATTGTAGATTTGAATCAGGAGTTCGTTGTTCGTTCGATAAACAGTCAAAGATTAACGGTGTAATAGGAAGACAAAGTCTAACCCTAACAGCTATAAACTTTAAAATTTCCTATAAAGTATGCAATATGCTATCATTTCGCCCCTATGAATAGGATATCAAGTCCATTAAGAGAGAGAGAGAAATAACAACACTTTTAACACTTTTACTCTCTTGTATCACCGTTAAACTCACTTCCATACATAATGGAAATGTTCCAGATACAAAGTGCTAGGCCATTCTAGAGTAAACTCTATAAACTATGATGTTATATTTTATTTTTATGCACCAGTTTTTAATACTTATTTATGATTGTTAATACTTGACATTAGATTTTCTATTAACGATGATCAACAGTCTTAATTTTTACGATCAATCACTATTTTTCAGTTATTAACTCAAAAAAAAAAAAAATGGATCGTAGGTTTCCACGTCTACAATTATGATTTTTTTTTTTTTGCACCTTCTAATGTATCATAAGATAAATATATTTATCTCTCATGGTTGGGAATGTGCTCGTTTCTCATTTTAGGTGACATGTTGGGCTACCTTAATTGAGGATGTTGATGTATCACAAGTCATGCCATGTGTTGGATAACCGTATTAGTCAAAGGGGCCCTATATTTGTTGCTTTCCTTCATGATAACGAGACTTTTAAAACCAATATTTCAATAATAGTTTTCATCCAATATCTTTATAATTGCCAAGTTATCAACTTTGAGAACTTAAGATTTTACATATCTTATTAAAAAAAAATTATGCTAGCAAATTTAACAAATGATATTATTTACGTTTTGCGAGTGTAGATATAAAAAGGTATTTTCTGTTTTTGGTTCGTCCTGCCTTTCCATAGATAAGTGGAAGTGTTTGTCTCCTCTCTATTTATTCTGGTTAAGGAACAGTTGAACTAGTTGGCATTACTTATTTCGTCCGTCCTAGTACCTAACAATATATACACACGCACATAAATATATATATATATATAAGTGTATATAATATGCTACTTTAGAATATTATGTCGTCACGTGGTCCAGCCTGTGGTGCCATTGACACATGCATGCATGATCAATTGCAAACGCTTTAATTCTTTCCAAAAGAAATGTTTTAATATTTTTATCGGTCAAATATATCAACCAAGCTATTATGTTAATAGTTGAAAAGAATAGTTATTTATCTAACGTAAATTTTGTATATGAATATGTTTTTTTATACTTTACCCCTATTAGTACGCAATACATATTTCTGGATGTTAAATCTATCTAAAATTATATATAGAAAAAGATATACAAAAAGTAACAAAATTTAGTTTCCTAGCGTATGTTTCCTATACCCCTGTACAAAGATGCTGGATCTTATTTCATAAGTAGTAATAGTATTTTCAACAAAAATAAAAAATAAAAAAGTAGTTTCTCATATGATTTAAATTATAATATGATTTAAATATATAAAACGCTTTAAATTATAATATGATTTAAATATATAAGCACAAATATAAAGTTTCTCATAGTCTCATATCCAATATTATAAAACTACATTTACAATTTTTTTTAACGTTAAGATAACAATAAATTGATTCTATTTTAATTTTTATAGTGATATATGTCTAAACAATATCATGCATCACATAATTTTATAAAAAATTATATATAATTAATTTATTATTATATAATTTTAATTAGAAAGTTATAATTACCAGACATATCCGCTGTTAAACTTGTCCAGCTGCCGAACTTCCTGTATGGTTTATCCTAAAGTAATTTGCACATGATTCCAGTTCTTTATTATTTATTGACTATAATTTAGTGCTAATTATAAGATTTATTTATTGATTTTCCTATTCCCCGCCTCCCTTAGCTTTCTAAATTCTATGAAGAATCCCAAAGTGGGGTCCAATAAGTGCAAGTGAGAGGGGTGAGGGGAATTGATGTGGCTATGGCATGGCAAGTACTCTTTTTCCCAAGCAACAAAACAATGAAAAGAATTTTACGTACGACAACCCCCAATGTTCCGTTTACACGTCTTATTTTTGAGTAGCCCTCATTGTATTCAATACTCAATTAGTTCAATGCTGACATGGGTGGTTGTCGGAATTGGAAGGAAGAAGGTATTTGATATTTTTTCTTTTTCTTCAGTTATTGTTAGTATCAGCTGGGCCTACTTCCGACTCACCAACACCTCAGCTTGAAAGATGAACCCTTTGTTTGGATGGAAAAACTTTAGCAAAAAAAATAGAGAGAAAAAAAAAAAAAAAGAAAAAAGAAGAAGAAGAAGAAGAAAAAAAAAAAAGAGGACAAGAAAAAAGAAAAAAGAAGAGAGCAAAAAGTGGAAATGACTGTGGTCCAGATAAGCAGATGGGCAATTGCCCTATCAAGTTGTGACACTGTTACCACAACATATAAGTTGAAATCTATTGTGGGAAGACCTTTTTATTTATTTATTTATTATTATTATTATTATTATTATTATTATTATTATTATTATGTGATCATTGCTCTTGGTTAGCCCTATTTGACAGCCATAAAACTTTGCACACGAACTTATACAATTTAACACTCAAACTTTTGACTCACCATGAAAAGTCAATAATGATCATCAATACTATATTTAATTGGCTTTCTTCCTTTTTTTTTTTTTTTTTTTTTAATTTTCATATACAATTAAGTGGGCACTTTGTTGGTTGGTTCTATATCCAACTGCCTCCTCCTATTAACTAAATTAAAAAAAAAAAAAAAAAAAAAAAAGAGGAAAGAAAAAACCACCTCCTAGTCTAATATGCAAATCTAAATCAGAAAAAAAACTTTTTCTTTTATGCCTACGTAGCAATTAGTCAACAATGACATGAAAATTTCAAATCAAGGACCAGCAATCTTACTCATAATAAATAATGAGAGTATTTGGTTATGCAGCAATTAGTTAGCTTTGAACATGACAATACAAAGTATGGGATTGAACGGATTTTGCACCCTAATTATGCTCTCCATAAACAATGGTTATATTTTTCTTCATGAATCGATAATATTACTCTCGTTCAGTGAAGAGGAAAGAAACAACTCTCAGGTTTCGAACCTTGGTTTTTTCACTCAAACCCCTCTCCTCATTTCAAATTCACTAAGTAACTTTACATTAAAGAGAATTTGGAAAATTCCAGGGCTGAGTTTTCCAAGAAAAATTAAGAAGGGTGAACTTTTTAACATCGAAGTCTAAATGACAAATACTTGCTAGCTGGATGACAATTCTTTGAACAGCTTCACATGCTAAATTTTTTCTCATAACACAACTCCCATGGAGGTGGGATCTCATCATGAACATATAAAGGCAAACAAGATTGCATGAAATGCAACTTTCAGGAGAAAAAAAGAAAGGAAAAAAGAAAAAGAAAGAGAGGCTATCTGGCCAAGTCAATTTCATGCAATCTAAAAACAGGCAAGTTGGTTAAAGAATAAATTTTGATGTCATGTGAAATTTGGTAAATTATAACACAATTGGTCACAAATGCTCTTTTTTTTTTTTTTTTTCCCCCTCTTTTCCTTGTTTTTTTTTTTTTCTCCTCTTTCACTTATCTTATCTTATAATGGCCTTATTTAAAGATGCATGGCTGAGATCACAAAGCTAAATAGCCAGCTCAAAAGGCTTCATTTACACAGCCTCCTACAGTTAGAATAAGAGGGAAAAAAAGAATTGCATGGAGGTTGGTTGTGATTGTACCATTAAAAGGCTGTCCCAACTAACATGGGATATATATCTTTTTAAATAATCTTTTTGACAAATTTTAGAAGTTTCCACGAAAAAATAACATTTTAAACGAACTATGAACAAAATAGATATTATTCTTCATAGTTCTAACTTGAAAGGAATTCCTATCAACCTGGCCCCATGAGAATCTTAGAAAATCTTGCTTTTATTTTATTTTTTTTCCCGAATGGAAATTTAAGAAACAAACTCCATTTTGTAATACATGTTCTTTGTAACCTATACATCCAATTTCATTAGTTATTTAAAATTAAAATGAAGAAATTATTCCTCAAGGTGTTTGTATATTTAAAAATCCAGTACACATATACAAAAACATAAATAATTTTCTTGATAATTCAAAAAATGTAGGAGGGCCGCCCTTGTATTTTCTTATTCCATATTTTAAATACCATGAACCAATGCCGAAGGGAGTCTTATATGACAAGAAACTTACTTAATTGAGACACACTAAATCCACCTTTCTTTCAATACTTTGAAGAGACACATTCCACCAACGAAGATTTGCGGCCTTTCTACATTGTCTTTTTTCTTTTTTGTTTTTTTTGTTTTTTGTTTTTTTTCAAAAGCAACATCCAAACATGCCATCTTCTAACAACCTTTTTATTTAGTGTTAAAAAATATATATATATTGTCTTTGAGAAGTCATGTGTCTTTATTGCCTTTACTCTCATTGATGAGCCACTGATGACTCGGGCAACCGAAAGGTTAAAGAATCGCCAACTACTCGTATACCCCTTTAAATACACCTCCTCATCAACCTCATTTGGCATCAAACTCAAGTGTTCTCCTTGACATTGAAGATCAATCTAAACCAATATCACTAAGCACAAGCTACTCCAACTTTAGTGTCGGAAGCGATTTCCTTTGAATATCGTCCAAAATGAAAACATCGGTGCATGGACAAATTATTGGAATTCCAATCAGATCAATTGCTTTTCAGTTAGCTCAGAGGTCTCCAACGACACTCCTAACCAATAATGCTCATAACGATCAGTTTCTTGATGATGGATCCTCTGCTTCGAAAAGAAGTAATTCTCCTCTCTCTCTCTCTCTCTCTCTCTCTCTCTCTCTGTCTAGAGATGAATTTCAGTCAAAAGACTGGTTTTCACTAATGAAAATGGCCTTGATATTACAGGTAGAGTAGATTTGGTGCTCAGCAGAATGAACAAGCTCGGAAAGAAAGCCGACAACTTTGCACATGGAATCAAAGAGCATGGTAAGTTTGCTAGCATAAACACACAAACACACACATATATATATCCATATGCGTGTGTGTTTATATATTAGGGATGCTTGTGAACAAGTAGCGGTGTTTTGAAGATCATATAATAAATTTTTGTTTGTCTTGTTGAACCTGCAGTGAGACTAGGGCCTAAGATCACCGAAACTGTGAAACGAAAACTGAGCTTGGGAGCTAGAATTCTTCAAGTTGGCGGAATGGAGAAAATCTTCAAGCAATTATTTATTGTCAGAGAAGGAGAGAAGCTGTTGAAGGCTTCTCATTGCTATTTGTCAACCACAGCAGGTCCAATAGCTGGCCTTCTCTTCATCTCCTCAGAGAAGATCGCGTTTTGCAGCCAAAAATCGATCAAATTTTCATCCACCAATGGAGAACTCGTTAGAGCCCGATATAAGGTAACATTCACAAATTTTTCAGAGTTTTAGAGTCAACCTCTTTCACTATTGTTTTCATATGAACATGGTGCTAAAAAATTTGTTGATCTTATGATCTTGCAGGTTGTAATCCCAGTAAACAAGATAAAGAGAGTCAACCAAAGTCTGAATGTAAAGAAACCATCACAAAAGTACGTAGAAATAGAAACGGTTGATAACTTCGACTTCTGGTTTTTGGGCTTCTTGAATTACAAGAAAGCTTTCAAGTTTCTCCAACAAGCAGTTTATCAAGCTTAGAGAAAGTTGCATCTTGAAACCTTGCCAACAGAACTTTTAAAAGCAGAGATGCCTATTTCATGAAGTTCTGCTTTTGAATATGTGATATGTGTAATATGTGTGCAATCAATTGTACAAATTTTTTGTTAATGAGAAAAAAATATCTCTTATTCTTGCAATCACTTTACTAGATGATTGACTGAATTGGTGTGTTCTTCATGGCCTGTTATTCAATCCACTTTGTCAAATTCAAGTATCAAACTCTAGTTGGTTTTTCCGAATTGATAGTAAAGAATCACCAAGCAGGATAAACTAGCACATGATCTCACTACAATATATCTCTCACAAATTAAATTAGGTAATATAGACTAAATTAAAGCAACAAGAAATTTCAGTGCTCATCATTAATATCAGAGCTATGTCTATTATTGAGATGAGGGTTTCGCGGTAAAACAGAAGTGCACAGAGTGCTTTAGCAATTAGGGTTTTTTATTGGCCAATTTATACCTTCTATCTAATGAATTTAAATAATAATTAATCTCTAAATATCCCTAGCTTGCAGTTATCCTTGAGTCAACTAATCTTCCAGATTATCCATATTTTTTGTTTTAATTTTAATTTTGGAGGCTTCTAGAGGATTTTTCCCATATACTTTTGGGGTTAAAACATATTGTCACTCTCACATCAAGCATATTAGCTCGACTGCCGCCTTGACATGAATGACTTTAATAAAGCGCTGAGCTTCCCATTGTCAAGATAACATATTGCAGGACACTGGCCTTGCCGACTTACTCATCTCAGCGGCCTGCAACACCTACATTAAAAACGAGAAGAAATATCCCATAAAATCGAACCCATAAAACACATCCTTTTGAAGCCCTTGATCACGATTGGTTTGTTTCATCAGAAGTCACAAAGCTTCCTCTTATGGTTCAGTAGTATTTAGCATTTATTTATTTGTTCTGTTTTTATGTGAAATATTTTACGTATAAATTGTTTTTCTTTCTTTGTCGACTGTTGATTAAGAACTCAATAGTTTATGAAAGAATACAGTGATTGGAGATATGTTGCGAAGCTTAGCTAGGTGACAGTTCAGATTATTTTTCTTCTCAATTGCCTCTGAAATTATTTTTCTTTCTCACTATTAAATTTTTCTTGTTTCATTTTCTTGTTTTGTTTGTTAGGTTTGTGGTTATAGCACAACCGTGTCTTCAAAACGATGAAAATCGACCATAAAAAAAAAAAAAAAAAAAAAGATTGGGTAAATCCAGCCACCTCCTCCCTATCCTCCGTATTATATCTCCAAAAGTATCTATTTTTTAATTATCCCAAAGCTTCAAATCTTTGTCGGACACTACAATCGCCCAATCTCAGATCCATCACACGTGCAAAAGTTTTTCCGTTAAGGTGTGAAAACTAATTATTACCATGATATCAACCTTGATCATCATAGTGAATTACTCTCTTGGAAAGAGACTTCTTGAACATAAAAGCAACAAGATTACACCAAGCTTTCAGTGAGAAGCAAAAGTTGGTGTCGGTTTGATGTAATCTCACATATATATGATATGTGGTACACATGACTAGTTTTTAAAAAGTTCTTCACACTACCATGTCCTTTGTTATTTTGTACAATGATGATAGAATTGGTCATAAGAGATCTTCTTTCTTTTCTTTTTCTTTTTTTTTTTCCCCTCTCTCTCTCTCTCTCTCTAGATCTCTCTTATCTTATCATGGTATAGTACATAAAGATGGCCGAGATCACAATGTTAAATTGCCAGCTCTCAGTTGCATGGGACTCGGGTGGGATTTTATGACGAAAAGTTGTCCCAACTAACTTGGGACAGCTCTTGAATTGTTCTTTTAATTTAGACCAATTTTTCGCATTTTCTATGAAAGATTAAGCGTAAAAGCAAACTGCTATTGCGTTTTCTTCCTCATTCTTCTAGTCTTTCAAAGGACTTTCTTACAGACCGTCCCCGCATAATCGAAGGAAATCTTGCTTCTATTCCAAATATAAATATAAGAACCACTGTTCATTAGGTGGGATGGTTAGGCTGTTCTTTGTAATCGATAACGTCTTGGGTTCTAATCAACTTCACCATGGTGAACTGATATGTGGTACATATGACTAGTTTTTAAAAAGTTCTTCACACTACCATGTCCTTTGTTATTTTGTACAATAATGATAGGATTGATCATAAGAGCTCTTCTTTCTTTTTCTTTTCCTTTTTTTTCCTTCTTCTCTCTCTTTCTCTCTCTCTCTCTTATCTTATCATAGTATAGTACATAAAGATGGCCTCACAAAGTTAAATTGCCAGCTCTCAGTTGCATGGGACTTGGGTGGGATTTTATGACGAAAAGTTGTTCCAACTAACTTGGGACAGCTCTTGAATTGTTCTTTTTAGACAAAGTTTTCGCATTTTCTATGAAAGATTTAGCGTAAAAGCAAACTGCATAGGAGATATTGGGTTTCTTCCTCGTTCTTCTAGTCTTTCAAAGGACTTTCTTACAGACCGTCTCCGCAGAATCGAAGGAAATCTTGCTTCTATTCCAAATATAAATATGAGAAACACCGTTCATTTGGTGGGATGGTAAGGCTGCTCTTTGTAATCGATAACGTCTTACCACGGTGAACTGACATATGGGCATTGCACTTCGTGAGAAACTCATAGGCTACATGTGGATCATACAATACCTCCTTGGGATTATCTTGGTACGCTAGACTTTATCCCAATAATTAACCAACACCGTTTTTGTAAAAAGTTGTGCATCCTAAGAGATGGTACATACAATGAATATCATGATTTTAAATGGCTTGCCCTTATTTTCTCTACTCCATAACCGATTTCTGAACGAAGCCTTACATAACAAGAAATTGACTTAACTCAGACACCCAAAAAAATCCACCTTTCCACCAAAGAAGGTTCAACCTTTTCATATAGTCTCTTCATAAAGCAAACCAACATGCCATCTTCTGACCGTACTTTTTCTTTTGAAAAAATGATCTTTAGGAGTCATAAGTTGGTGCCTTTTTATCAGTGATGAGCCTCTGATGACTCAGCCACCAACTACTTGTGTGACACTTTAAATACCCCTGCAGCAATAACCACCACCTCGATACTTAATTCCCTCTTACATTGAAGAAAAAGCTTCTCCAACAAGTGTTAATTAAAATCAATTTTCTCTGCGTCTAATCGAATATGAGAACTTCAATTCAGGGATAGGTTTTTGGAATTCCAATAAGTTCAATTGTAAATTGTTCGCCAAAAATATGTATGCGAAAATACTACGTAAGTATACATAATCGAACAAGTAATACAGTAGTAAGTGAAGTATCGTCTCTATAGGGATTGTATTACCAAAAATCTAATTACAGAAAACAATTGTTCTAAAAAAAAATTTGAGAATGATTTGAGCACTAAAATTATAGAAAATGCACTAGTAAAAATTATGGATTACGCGACGGTTATTTACCATCGTATAAAGTTTACATAATGGTTAGACAACCGTCGTTAATCTAGCATCATGGAAGATACCACGACGGTTCCATAACCGTCGTGGTATCTCAATATTACACAACGGTTTATACCGTCGCCCATAACCGTCGTGGTATCTCAATATTACACAACGGTTCATACCGTCACCAAATCAAGAAATACAGTAGCAAACGCCACAAATTAAGAACTTTACATGATGGTTTTCTCCAAAACCGTCGTGTAATATATGCCATCGGTAAAAAAAGTCAAATTTTTTTTAATTCAAGCCCAATTACATGGTTTTGAGCCAAAACCATCGTGTAATGGCATACATTAGATGACGGTTTTGGAGTAAAATCGTCATGTAATGTGTGCCATCACCAAAAAAAAGCCATTTTTTTTAATTCAATTCCAATTACACAACGGTTTTGAGCAAAACGGTCGTGTAATAGTACACATTATACTAGAATCAAATTCCATATGATTATCCAAAACAAAAATCTATTTTGACATTTCATCGAGCATGTAGTGGGTGGATAAAAATCATGTTAAAAAATGTGTGGAAAGTGTCAAAACCGTGCACAAAACATTCATTTCTAAAAGCAACAATAAAAAAAACATTCAAACAACATTACAAATTACACTCCACGCAAGTTATTAAAGCATTGTGTGTTCGTAATTTTATTAGAAAATAAGAAATTGAGCAATATGGAAGTCATGTTGCTTTTCTTTAAAGAAAAATAGTCACGGCCTTGATGGGAACACCGAGAGAGAGAGGTGAAGGTGACGACGGCGGCGGAAAAAAACCGGGGCTATGGCAGTGGTTTGGGAAAATTTTGAAGCACGGCAGTGGCATGACCGGATTTTAAGTTAGGTAGTGGCGGGCGGCAAGGAGGTGGGGAGGAGAAAAGTTTGAGTTGTCTAGAGGGTTAAAATAAAAATGATGATAAATGAAGAGGAAAGTATATTTAAGTAATTGGTTTTCGCACGAATGCCAAAGCATGAAATTTGAGAATTTTGAAAATTTTCGGAGTTTTTTTTTTGAGCATGTAATCCTAGGATTACATGACGGTCATATAAAATTATACTACGGTCATAGAAAACCGTCGTGTAATCCTTATGTTTTTTTAATTTGAAAATTTTGAAAATTTTCGGAAGATTACACAACGATTTTTATAACTATCGTGTAATCCTTTTTTTTCTTTGAAATGCTGCTAGATTACACGACGGTTATACGACGGTTCATCAAAACCACTGTGTAATCCATTGTTTACATGACGGTTTTATCAAACTGTTGTGTAATCCTGTTTAAGATGACAGTTTCACAAAAATCGTCGTGTATTTTTCATCGTGTAACTCAACTTTTATAGTAGTGATGAATGTAAATGAATGGGTGTACTTAGAAATGCAAACAAAAGGTAAAACGTGACACTATCTAAAGGCTTAGGTTGTGAATCAATGATGGCTAATGGCTAGAATTAATAATTTCCCCTCAATTTCAAATCTAACCGCGAATGCTGTAGGAATGCAATAGCAAAGTTTATCCAGTCAACTTAAAATTCTGTGCAATCCTCTTCCGAAATATTTATGCCTTCAGTTCTTTAAACCAAAATCAACATATTCCTATGTATCTTAGTTTTCCAAACATAAGATTAAGCACCAATTTTAATAGGTTGTACAAGTTAATAATATATTCCTATATCATACACTTATATTATTCAAGTTAGATCCAATCAAAATTAACCTTCCCAGAATTAATTCTAGTTTTTATACTCTACCAACTGATGACCAGTCAATCAACAGAGATTAAACAATACAAAATACCTGAATAACCCAGATAAAAATCACCAAACAATTAAATCAGCATCCAAACCTTCATTGCAATAATTAATAAGCTCAAAAGCATGTTAAATATCTCTATTTCATAGAGTTATCACACCCCCAAACTTAAGTCATTGTTGTCCTCAAGTAATGCCATAATTAACACAAGACACAATACACAAAAAGAAAACTCAAAACACAAAACAGAAAATTATTTTGATTGCTAAACAAGTTGATTCTCCATTCTCAAAAGTGCTTCTTAATTTCCATCCCATAGTCAAAATCAGCATTCATTAAATATTAGCATCTGTTCTACTGAACTCACTCCCAAATGAGACTCCTTTAAAGGTGTATATGTGTGACTATAGATAAGCATCCTTGAATTACTCAGGTCATTCAAACCACGATCATTGGACTTAGTTAATGATTCAATAGGCTGACTGCATAACTCCTTCTCCACTAGTATCAGTTTACCAAATACCTGGGATTAGACATGTTCCACAAATTACTGCTTAGGGTTTTGTACTGGGTGTATATATATATATATATATTTTTTTTTTTTTTTGAATTTTCATGTCACTGTTACATTTTTACGCGAATGTTAACATTGGTGATAAAGACACTCGGTTACTTAGCAATGTCACCATTCAGATTTGCTATAGCATACTCATATTTAGAACTACTTTTTGACGTAAAAGTACACATGGGGTTCACATTATTCCTGGTTACTAGACAGTTCTAAATAGTGGAGTAGTTATATATATATAGATATATATACCCCCTCAAATAATAGCCCGTTTTGAAATACCAATACTCTAAATGCATATCAATTCACCCCAAGATGTTTGGCTTCCTAACGTTTTGCCTCGAAGGTTTCATACAACCAGTTCTCAAATCCCAAACTCTCATAGTGATTTAAAATTTCCTAGGCTTTTCAAACGAAACACAAAAGCTATAGTATAATGTGTATCATTCAAGCAATCTTATTTAAGGAGCAAACCAATAATAAACATCAACAATACTCAACTTATGTCAATTCATTCCATACTCTGAGAATTTCAAAACACTACTACTCTTCATAAAATTTCCTCACACCAACTTTGCTATAGCAAAACCAGAGCAAACAAAACATACTGGAAGTTTTATTATTATTTTTTTAACAAACGAAACAAAGGAAAACAACACGAACTCATACCGACTAAAATAGATCAAATCCCACACCCCCAAACTTAAACTAAGTAGTGTCCTCATTGCTTGGGGAACAAAACACGAATAAACAAAACAAAACAGGATAAAACACCACAAAGTAACAAAAGAGCAAAGGTAGGAACTCCCTGTGGAGGTGTGCAAGTGGTCTACCCTCTCAGTCCTCCTTGTCATCCTCTTTAGGATCTTTTGCATCCTCTTCAGTAACAACTGGCTCCAAAACACTCTCCAGGAACTCAGGAAAGGAGAATACATGTTTTGTGATGTTCTTTTGCAAGGATTTCCTCACTGCTACCCTATTTGCTGCAGCATTTCTTTATGACAAATAATTTTTACTATAGCAAATCCACTAAAGTGCAATCTATGTCATGTGAATCTAGCTTTTTTTTTTTTTTTCCTTTTTCTTTCTCTTTTTCTTTCTGCTATAACTATCCCTTATATGTGTAGGTAGAGGTTTTAGTTCCAAAGCAGGTGGTTCTTTAACAGATGGTTTGTGTGATTTAAGGGCCCTTTCTGATAACTCTAGTGACTCGAAGTGCTTCCCAGCTCTAGCTGTCATATGTCTGCTCTCCACCCAAGACACTTGATTATCACTAGCTTCCTCATCTTCATCTGACATAGCCAAATCATCTTTGTTTATCATCTTTGGAGAGCATTTATTCTCAAACTTAGCAGTCACTAATGAATCCAGAACATTAATGGTCGAACACTCCTCAACAAAATTCATAGCCTTGAAGATGTTGAAGGGAACCTGCTGATCGTGAACTCTCATGGTCAGTTCACCCTTCTATACATATATCAAGGTCCTGTCAGTAGCCAAAAATGGTCTTCCTAGTATAATCGGCACTTCCTTGTTTGCCTCATAATCTAGCACAATAAAATCTGATGGAAACTAGCACATCTTCAATTTTTCCTTCCGGATGAGCCAAAGATCTATCCGCTAATTACAGAGTGACTGTGGTAAGCCTTGCTTCTCATATTCTCAGCTTTTTAAAGATAGACATGGGCATCAAATTTATACTTGCTCCTAGGTCACATAATGCCCTCCCAAAGTACTGGTTCCCAATAGAGCACAGTATTGTGAAACTACCAGAATCTTTCAACTTAGTTGGCAGCTTGTTCTTCAGTATTACACTACACTCTTCAGTTAGTGCTACTATTTCAAACTCTCCTAGCCTATGCTTCTTTGAGAGGATATCCTTCATGAATTTGGCATAGCTAGGCATCTGTTCCAAGGCTTCCACAAGTGGAATGTTAATGTGCAGCTACTTCAACACATCTAAAAACTTTCTGAATTGCTTATCTTGCTTCTGATTCTGAAATCTCTGAGGAAATGGTGGTGGAGGTCTCTCTGATTCACTTTGCTTTAGCTTTGCTATAGCAATTCGCTTTATTATAGTATTATGATCTGCTTTGCTGCAGCATTTCACTCTGCTGCAGCATTCTGATCTGCTTCAGTTTCTGATTGTGGACCTAGCTGATTTTGGATTGAAGAGGGTTCTACTTCTTTAGCAGGTTGTCGAACTAGTTGTTCAATTTGTCTGCCATTACGAAATATGATAGCTTTGCAATGCTCCTTACCATCTCTTATGAGATTTTCTGTATCACTAGGAAGTGATCCTTGAGGTCTATTCACTAATTACCCCACCTAATTCTCCAAAGTCCTCAATGATGTAGCTTAACTCCGAATAATGGCTGATTGATTTTGAATAATAGCATTGTTCTTTACCATGTACTCTTGAGCAGTACCTCAATGGGATTCGATTGTTCTGGAGGTTGCTGTCTTTGGTGTTGATGCTGTTGGAAACTTAGAGGATGTATGGGTTTGCTCGACCCTACTGAAGAATTAACTCCTTGATTAGTCCAAGAGAAATTCGGATGTTGCCTCCACCCTGGGTTGTTAGTGTTGGAATATGGATTATTATTCATGCTAAAGTTGTTCACATAACAAATCAAGGCTAGGTTGGCTGGGCAATTTTCAAACGAATGCCCTTCACCGCAATAAACACAAGCAATGTCAACAGCTTGCATTGAACTTGCTCCTGCTGCCATGTTCATGGATTTCAATATGTTGGACAACGAAGAAACTTGAGCTGTCAATGATGTAATAGCATCTACATCATGAACGCCTGCCGTGCATCTTCCTATGGCAACTTTCTCAGTAGGCCACTGATAGTTGTTGTCGGACATTCTCTCTAAAATCTCATATGCCTTATTGTAACACTTCACAAGAAGGGCCCCATTCGCTGATGCATCAATAATACACTGGGTTTGCACATTGAGTCCATTATAAAAGGTCTCCATCTGTATCCAATGGGGAAGTTTGTGGTATGGGCACTTTCTTAACAGCTCTTTAAAATACTCCCATGCTTCATATAAAGCTTCTCCCTCCATCTGTTGAAATGATGTGATAGCATTTATGAGCTTGACATTTTTGTTTGGAGGGAAGTATTACACTAGAAATTTCTCAGCTAAGTCATTCTATGTTGTGACCGAATCTGGTGGTAGAGAATTTAGCCATGCTCTAGCTCTGTCCCTTAGAGAATCGGGAAATAACTTGAGGCAAAGAGCTTCTTCAGTTACACCTGGCAGCATAAAAGAATCACTCACTTTAATAAACAATCTGAGGTGAAGATGAGGATCCTCAGTTGGCATCCCACTGAATTGTCCCACTGTTTGGAGCATCTGAAATATAACAGGCTTCAATTCAAATTGTGGTGCTTGAATTTCTAGTCTAACAATGTCAGGTTGCAGTCTGTGTAGGATGGGTATTGTGCAATCTCTAATGGCTCTGTTTCTGTAATCTGCCATTACTACAATGTTGTTAACATTATTATTCCCTACTGCTCCCTCAGCCCTTTCTTCCATTCTTACAGCACCCTGTTGTTCCCTTCTTTTTGCTCTGAAAGTTCTTTCAATTTCTGGATCTAAAGGAACTAAGTCTATGTCCCTCTGCCTGTTCATGCAAGAAAATTACACCTGGCAATGGAAACAACCAGATTTCAATTACACTAAGGATAGCACAATAAAAGAAAAATAATTGGTTTCTATAATAGTAATTTTCAATAATAACAATCCCCGGCAACGGCGCCAGAAACTTGTTTGTCAAAAATTTGTATGTGAAAATACTACGCAAGTATACGTAATCGAATAAGTAATACAGTAGTAAGTAAAAGTATCGTCTTCATAGGGATTGTATTACTAAAAAATCCAACTACAGAAAACAATTGTTCTAAAATAAATTTGAGAATGATTTGAGCACTAAAATTATAGAAAATAAATGTAAATCAATGGGTGTACTTAAAAATGCAAACAAAAGGTAAAACGTGGCAATATCTAAGGCTTAGGCTGTGAATCGATGATGAGTAATAGCTAGAATTATTAATTTCCCCTCAGTTATAAATCTGACCGTGAATGCTGTAAGAATGTTACAGTAAAGATTATCTAGTCAACTTAAAATTCTGCACAATCTTCTTCCGAAAGATTTCTGGCTTCAGTTCTTTAAATCAAAATCAACATATTCCTATGCATACTAGTTTTTCAAACATAAAATTAAGCACCAATTTTAATGGGTTGTACAAGTTAATAATATATTCCTATATCATACACTTATATTATCCAAGTTAGATCTAACTAAAATTAATTTTCCCAGAATTAATTATAGTTTTTATACTCTACCAACTGATGGCCAGTCAATCAAGAGAGATTAAACAATGCAAAATACCTGAATAACTCTGATAAAAATTACCAAACAAATAAATCAACATCTAAACCTTCATTGCAACCTTATTTGCATCAACAATCCTAGATAAAGGATTTAGTTCATACTTTGTTCAATGAAATTAAAATCAACGATCTCAATCGATAGAGTCATGATTCACAGAGAAGAAAATGAAGAAAAACCAAAAGGATTCGGGTGAACTAAAAATCAGAAAAATCCGAAACTAAGTGTGTATGCTCTCGTGCGGTTCCTGGCCCAGCCAATAATCCAAAGGCCATGCTATACTGCTTGCTTTTGAAAAGTCTAGATCTTCCTCTCCCTTTCTTCCTCGTCTTTTCCCAAATTGGTGTGTGTTTTGCCTCCGCCCTCTTATCCCCTCTTTATATAGTCTTTCCTTTGCCTTTTATACTAGGGTAAATTAAAGTACCCTAGTTACACGTGTCCCTCTCATAGTTAAGGCCAGTGGCCATCCTTTTTTAGTGCTCTTACAGCTGTTCTCTTTTGACAAAATTAGCTAGTGGACCAGCCACCAGTTGTAAGGAGAAAATTTCATCAGCATGTGTTTTTTAGCTGCTTCTCCACTCCTGCGGCATTGCTATAGCATTGTTGTAGCATTGTTGCAGCCTCAGTTGCCTTTTTGCTCTCTATTTGATCATCTCCTCTTGTCCAGTGAGCCTTCACCTATTTGACACTGTAAGCTCCAGCTGTAATGTAAAACACAAAATTAAATTTAAAAACATATTTTATGGGTAAAATTATCTACAACTATCTACCTTTTTTTTTTTTTTACTAAAGTAAACTATCCAATATTATATAAAATACAAAAATTAAGACATATTATCTTAAAATATCAACAATTATTAAGCCCAAAAACATGTTAAATAACTCTATTTCATAGAGTTATCTGTAAATCCACTAGATTATAGGTCTCCGAAGGCGCTTCTTACTTATAAGGCTACACAATACCACAATGATCAGCTCGACGAAGATAGATCTTCTGCTTAATCTGAAAAGAAGTAATCTTCTCTCTCTCTCTCTCTCTCTCTCTCTCTCTGTATATATATATATATACACACACATGACTAAAGAAGTTTAATGATATTTGTATCCCCGTAAAACTCCCACCATTTTTCTCTTCCTCTCATCTCTTTCTCTCTCTCTAATCTGAAATTGTATATATAAATTTGTTATTAAAATTTTTTTAAAAAAATATGTTATTATTAAATCTGTGATTTTTTGGAAAGTTTGAAGTATTTTCTAGAAGATCCAATGATTTACTAGAAACCCATGAATTTACTAGAAAATTTAAGGATTTATCTATAAAAAAAACTTGCTATAAACATTAAAATTTCCTATAAAGTATGCTATATGCTAACATTTCCCCACTATAAATAGGATATCAAGTCCATTAAGAGAGAGAGAGGGAGAGGGAGAGAGAGATAACAACACTTTTAACACTTTCAGTCTCTTGTATTACCGTATACTCACTTCCACACATCTAAGTCATTCTAGAGTAAACTCTATAAACTATGATGCTATTTTTTTATTTTTATGCACCAGTTTTTAATTTTTATTTATGATTGTTAATACTTGACGTTAGATTTTCTATTAACGGTTATCAACAATCTTAATTTTTATGATCAATCACTATTTTTCAGTTATTAACTTAAAAAAAAAATTTTTGATCATAGGTTTCCACGTCTACAATTATGATTTTATTTTTGCACCTTCTAAAGTATCATAAGATAAATATATTTATCTCTCATGGTTGGGAATGTGCCCTTTCTCATTTTTGGTGACATGTTGGGCTACTTTAATTGAAGATGTTGATGTATCACAAGTCATGCAATGTGTTGGATAACCGTCTTAGTCAAAGTGGTCCTATATATGTTGCTTTCCTTCATGATAATGAGAGAAAACGAGTCCTTTTACCTTTAAAACCAATATTTCAATAATAGTTTTCATCCAATATCTTTATAATTGCTTAGTTATCAACTTTGACAACTTAAGATTTTACATATATATCTTATTAAAAAAATTATGTTAGCAAATTTAACAAATTATATTATTTAGGTTTTGCGAGTATAGATATAAAAAGGAATATAAATGATATTACATGGTATTTTCTGTTTTTGGTTTGTTCTGCCTTTCCATAGATAAGTGGAAGAGTTTGTCTCCTCTCTATTTATTCTTTTTAAGGAACAGTTGAACTAGTTGGCATTCCTTATTTCGTCCGTCCTTGTTCCTAACAATATATACAGACGCACATAAATATATATATATATATATAAGTGTATATAATATGCTACTTTAGAATATTACGAGGCTAATGCCCGTGCGTTGCACGATAGCAGGGAAAAAAATTAACAACAAAATTATGAGAATAAATAATGTATATCAAGCGTAGTTAAGTAAGGAAGGTAATATATTTACAGTAACTTTGAGAATTTAGTTGTTTTTTTTTATTTAAATTTACATTATGATATCTGTATTATATATATCAGTATAGATATATATTTATATTTACAGATACAAAAAGTTTTGAAATAGGCAAAAAACAACATACTCAAGACTAAAACCAACACTTGCGCCACAAAAAATGTACCAAACACAAAAAAGGGGGAAAAAAAAAACAGAACGGTGCAAAAAAAAAAAAAAAAAAAAGGGTTCCGAGAGAGAAAAATTAATAAGCCGAAAAAAAATTTACACTCCCACCATAAATACTGTACGGATAGGGGGGAAAAAAAGGGGAGGGGGGAGGGAGAACCCTCAATAAAAAATTAGGCTTCCCAAACCAAAACCCCAAATTCTGAGGGGAAAAAAAATCGTAACAAAAACAACGTTCAAGGATAAAACAACACAATAAGGATGAGCATCCACATTTTCAACATAAAAAACATCTGGCCGTACAAAAAATAATGCAACATTCAAAAATTAGGCTTCGGAGATAGGGGAACAAAAAATCAAGAATCAAAAGTGAACATTACAAAATAATGAAATAAACAAAACCCAGTAGAAAAAATAACTCAAAAGTTTTTGGAACAAAAATAATTTCCAAAAAAAAAAATTCCAAGAACAATCAACAAAGACCGAACTTCGAAATCTTGAGAGAACAAACACAACCAAATGAAAAAAACCATGAACAATACAAACCCAACCAACAAACATAGAATGATCGGCCATCAATGCAAAAGGAGCCCAAAATGGAGGGTTTGGACGCCAAAAATCCAAGGAAGAAAAACACAAAGAGAAGCAGAGCAGTGGAGAGAGAGAGAAGGAAAATATAAAATACACAAACACAAAATCAAGGAGGAGAATCGGCGGTGAAAGGTAGAAGAGAAAGGGAGAAATAGGGTTTGGAGAGCAAAAGTTTCAAGAATATGAGAGAGAGAGAGAGAACAGCAGAGAGAGAATGAGGAACGAAAAAAAATAGAGAGAGAAAGGGCAAGAGATAATGGGCGGCAGTAGGAAGAAGAAAGGGGAAATAAGGGTTTGGAGGGCAAATAATTGAATTTAATTCAAAAATTTTTAAAACTCCCGCCTTAATACCTACCACGACGGTTATTTGGGAAAACCGTCGTGATATGTGAACATACCACGA
This sequence comes from Ficus hispida, assembly GCA_025413025.1. Taxonomy (NCBI): domain Eukaryota; kingdom Viridiplantae; phylum Streptophyta; class Magnoliopsida; order Rosales; family Moraceae; genus Ficus; species Ficus hispida. The sequence goes on along the minus strand of CM046368.1, from coordinate 2,687,629 downwards.
CGGTTTTCCCCAAAAACCGTCGTGGTAGGGTCCAAAAATTAAAAAAAAAAATAATTTTGACCCTACCACGACGGTCGACAAAAACCGTCGTGGAAGCTCAACCGTCGTGAAAAAAAATACATGAACATACCACGACGGTTTTCCCCAAAAACCGTCGTGGTAGGGTCCAAAAATTAAAAAAAATTTTGGACCCTACCACGACGGTCGACAAAAACCGTCGTGGAATCTCAACCGTCGTGGAAGCATGAAGCAACAAAAAAAGTACAGGAACATACCACGACGGTTTTTTCCAAAAACCGTCGTGGTAGGGTCCAAAAATTAAAAAAAAAAAATTTTGGACCCTACCACAACGGTTGACAAAAACCGTCGTGGAAGCTCAACCGTCGTGGAAGCATGAAGCAATAAAAAAAAGTACAGGAAAAGCAACAAAAATTAAAAAAAAAAAAAACAAAAACAAAAATCACTGTTATTAAACGGTGAAATATTGCACAGTAGCAAAGCAGCAAAAGTAAAAAAAAAACTCAATGAACAATACAGCAAAGCAGCAAAAAAAAAAAAAAAAAAAAAAAAAAAAAAAAAAAAAAAAACTATAGCAAAGCAGCAAAAGGAAAAAAAACATTGTCCAGTGAACAGTAAAAAGGCAACCCTCCTTTAGTATATTAAGTAATTTTATTTCTATAATTAGTATAATTTGATTGTAAAGAGAGAGAGAGAGACACGAAGAAGATTCAAAAGAGAAAGAAAAGAGAGAGAGAGAGACGTGCGCAGAAAAGAGAGAGAGACGTGCGCAGAAAAGAGAGAGAGAGAGGGAAAAAAAAAGGTAGAAAGAGAAAGAGAAAAAGACAAAGAAACCGGCAATCATTCTTAGAGGGGTAAAATGTGATTTTACTGTTCATACCTCCTTTTAGTATATATAGAACCTCATCCGGCAGCCAGGGGAAGGAGGGCAAAAAGGTAAATGCACTGTGCAACACTGTTTGCACTGTTCAACACTGTGCATCACTGTAGCATCAGCGCGAAAAACGGGGTGTTATGCACTGTTCATCACTGCGCTTTACTGTAGCAATAGCACGAAAAACGGGGTGGGGTACTGTTCAACACTGTGTGTTACTGTAGATCGAACGCGAAAAAGAGGGGGGAGGGGGGGAAAATTACTGTGCAATACTGGTACGATAACAGTAAAACCCCCTTCACTTTAGTATATGTATATAATGTCGTCATGTGATTGAGCCTGTGGTGCCATTGACACATGCATGCATGATCCATTGCAAACGCTTTAATTCTTTCCAAAAGAAATGTTTTAATATTTTTATCGGTCAAATATTAACCAAGCTATTATGTTAATAGTAGAAAAGAATAGTTATTTATCTAAGGTAAATTATCGTATATGAATATTTTTTTAATACTTTACCTCCATTAGTATGCAATACATATTTATGGATGTTAAATCTATCTAAAATTATATATATAAAAAGTAACCAAATTTATTTTCCTAGGATATGTTTACCTATACCCCTGTACAAAAATGCCGGATCTTATTTCATAAGTAGTAATAGTAATTTCAACCCAAAAAAAAAAGTAGTAGTAGTAGAACTCTCATGTGATTAAGCGCAAAACTATAGTCCCATCATGTGATAGAATCATAGAAATAATGCATTACCAAATCAACAAGGATGATGGTGTCCCCACTCCCAAGGCCAATAAGGTTCGAACCTAAAGTTGAGAAAGGACAATAAGAGCATAAACTAACGCCGAGTGTCTAACTTTATAACTAAATTATAATATGATTTAAATATATAAGTATAAATATAAAGTTTCCCATAGTCTCATATCCAATATTATAAAACTACATTTACAATTTTTTTTAACGTTAAGATAACAATAAATTGATTCTATTGTAATATTAACAGTGATGTGTCTAAACAATATCATGCATCCATAATTTTATAAAAAAATTACATATTAATTAATTAATTATCATATAATTTTAATTAAAAAATTATAATTATCAGACATATCCACTGTCAAACTTCTCCAGCTGCCGACTTCCTATTCAGTTTATCCTAAAGTAATTTGCACATGACTCCAATTCTTTATTTTTTATTGACTATAATTTAGTGCTAATTATAAGATTTATTTTTTTTTTTTTCCTATTCCCCACCACCCTTAGCTTTCTAAAATCTATGAAGAATCCCAAAGTGGGGTCCAATAAGTGCAAGTGAGAGGGGAGAGGGGAATTGCTGTGGCTATGACATGGCAAATACTCTTTTTTCCAAGCAACAAAACAATGAAAAGAATTTTAAGTACAACAACCCCCAATGTTCTGTTTACACGTCTTGTTTTAGAGTAGCCCTCATTGTATTAAATACTCAATTAGTTCAATGCTGACATGGGTGGTTGTCGGAATTGGAAGGAAGAAGGTAGTTGAGATTTTTTCTTTTTCTTCGGTTTTTATTAGTTCTCAGCTGGGCCTACTTCCGACTCACTGACACCTCAGCTTGAAAGATGAACCCTTTGTTTGGATGGGTATCCATTTTCCAAAAATACGAAAATTTTAGAAAAAGAATGTTTTTTTTTCTTTTCCTAATATTTTTCATCTTTCTTTCTATTTTGAAAAAAAATTATATCTCATTTTTAAATATATCTTGTAGAATATAATTTTAGAAAAAGAAAAAAAATCTTTTTAAAATTTTCTTATAATATATTATTTTCAACATCATTTTTTATTATTTCAAATTAATTTTATTTTTAATAAAGAAAATTTTTTATAATTAAATATCATTTTATTTTTAAAATAAGAAAATTTTTATTTAAAATAAGAAATGTTTTCTTATCGAAAATGAATACGCTACCTAAATGAAGCCAAAACGTTGATTAAATAGAGAGGAAAAACTTTAGCAAAAAAAATAGAGAGAAAAAAAAAAAAAAAAGAGAGAGGCAAGAAAAAAAGAAAAAAAGAAAAAAGAAAGAGAGCAAAAAGTGGAAATGACTGTGGTCCAGATAAGCAGATGGGCAATTGCCCATCAAGTTGTGACACTGTTACCACAATATATCAGTTGAAATCTATTGTGGGAACACCTTTTTATTTATTATTAATACTATATTATTATTATTATTATTATGTGATCATTGCTCTTGGTTACTCCTTTTTGACAGCCATAAAACTTTGCATACGAACTTATACAATTTAACTCTCAAACTTTTGACTCATGATACCGTTGAAAAGTCAATAATGATCATCAATGCTATATTTAATTAGCCTTTTTCCTTCCTACCTTTTTTTTTTTTTAATTTTCATATACAATTAAGTGGGCACTTTGTTGGTTGGTTCTATATCCAACTGCCTCCTCCTATTAAATAAATTATAAAAAAAAAGAGAGAGAAGAAAAAAACTGCCTCCTAGTCTAATTTGCAAATCTAAATCTGAAAAAAAAAAAATTATTTCTTTTATGCCTACGTAGCAATTAGTCAGCAATGACATGAAAATTTCAAATCAAGGACCAGCAATCTTATTCATAATAAATAATGAGAGTATTTTCCTACGCAGCAATTAGTCAGCTTTGAACATGACAATACAAAGTATGGGATTGAACGGATTTTTGCACCCTAATTATGCTCTCCATGAACAATGGTTATATTCTTCTTCATGAATCGATAACATTCCTCTCGTTCATTGAAGAGGAAAGAAACATTCGCACCTTGGTTTTTTTCACTCAAACCCCCTCTCCTCATTTCAAATTCACTAAGTAACTTTATGTTAAAGAGAATTTGGAAAATTCCAGGGCTGAGTTTTCGAAGAAAAATAAAAAGGGCGAACTTTTTAACATCGATGTCTAAATGACAAATACTTGCTAGCTGGATGACAATTCTTTGAACAGCTTCACATGCTAAATTTTTTCAGATAACACAACTCCCATGGAAGTGGGATCTCATCATGAACATATAAAGGCAAACAAGATTGCATGAAATGCAACTTTCAGGAGAAAAAAGGAAAGGAAAAAAGAAAAAGAAAGAGAGGCTATCTGGCCAAGTCAATTTCATGCAATCTAAAAACAGGCAAGTTGGTTAAAGAAAACATTTTGATGTCATGTGAAATTTGGTAAATTATAATACAATTGGTCACCAATGCTCTTTTTTTTTTTTTTTCCACTCCTTTCCTTTTTTTATTTTTTGTTTCTCCTCTTTCACTTATCTTATCTTATAATGGCCTTATTTAAAGATGGCTGAGATCACAAAGCTAAATAGCCAGCTCAAAAGGCTTCATTTACACAGCCTCCTACAGTTAGAATAATAGGGAAAAAAGGAATTGCATGGAGCTTGGTTGTGATTGTACCATTAAAAGGCTGTCCCAACTAACATGGGATATATATCTTTTTAAATAATCTTTTTGACAAATTTTAGAAATTTCCAAGAAAAAATAACATTTTAAACGAACTATGAACAAAATAGATATTCTTCTTCATACTTCTATCTTGAAAGGAATTCCTATCAACTTGGCCCCATGAGAATCTTAGAAAATATTTTATTTATTTATTTTTTCCGAATGGAAATTTAAGAAACAAACTCCATTTTGTAATGCACGTTCTTCGTAATCTATATATTGAATTTCATTAGTTATTTAAAATTGAAATGAAGATATTTTCCTCAAGGTGTTTGCATATTAAAAGATCCATTACACATATACAAAAACATTAATAATTTTCTTCATAATTCAAAAAAATGTAGGAGGGCCGCCCTTATATTTTCTTATTCCATACTTTAATACCATGAACCAATGCCAAAGGAAGTCTTATATGACAAGAAACTTACTTAATTGAGACACACTAAATCCACCTTTCTTCCAATACTTTGAAGAGACACATTCCACCGAAGAAGATTTGAGGCCTTTCTACATTGTCTTTTTTTTTTTTTTTTTTTTTTTCTAAAAGCAACACCAAACATGCCATCTTCTAACCACCTTTTTCTTTAGTAAAAAAAAAAATTATCTTTGAGAAGTCATGTGTCTTTATTGCCTTTATTCTCATTGATGAGCCACTGATGACTCGGGCAACCGAAAAGTTAAAGAATCGCCAACCACTCGTATACCCCTTTAAATACACCTCCTCATCAACCTCATTTGGCATCAAACTCAATTGTTCTCCTTGACATTGAAGATCAATCTAAACCAATATCACTAAGCACAAGCTCCTCCAACTTTAGTGTCGGAAGCGATTTCCTTTGAATATCGTCGAAAATGAAAACATCGGTGCATGGACAAATTATTGGAATTCCAATCAGATCAATTGCTTTTCAGTTAGCTCAGAGGTCTCCAACGACACTCCTAACCGATTCTCCTCATAACGATCAGTTTCTTGATGATGGATCCTCTGCTTCGAAAAGAAGTAATTCTCCCTTCTCTCTCTCTCTCTCTCTCTCTCTCTCTCTGTCTAGAGATGAATTTCAGTCAATAGACTGGTTTTTCACTAATGAAAATGGCCTTGATATTACAGGTAGAGTAGATTTGGTGCTCAGCAGAATGAACAAGCTCGGAAAGAAAGCCGACAACTTTGCACATGGAATCAAAGAGCATGGTAAGTTTGCTAGAACATCAATATATATATATATATATATACGCGTGTGTGTTTATACATTAGGGATGCTTGTGATCCAAGTAGCGGTGTTTTGAAGATCATATAATAAATTTTTGTTTGTGTCGTTGAACCTGCAGTGAGACTAGGGCCTAAGATCACCGAAACTGTGAAACGGAAACTGAGCTTGGGAGCTAGAATTCTTCAAGTTGGCGGAATGGAGAAAATCTTTAAGCAATTATTTATTGTCAGAGAAGGAGAGAAGCTATTGAAGGCTTCTCATTGCTATTTGTCAACCACAGCAGGTCCAATAGCGGGCCTTCTCTTCATCTCCTCAGAGAAGATCGCCTTTTGCAGCCAAAAATCGATCAAGTTTTCTTCCACCAACGGAGAACTCGTTAGAGCCCGATATAAGGTAACATTCACAAATTGTTCAGAATTTTAAAGTCAACCTCTTTCACTATTGTTTTCATATGAACATGGTGCTAATAAATTTGTTGATCTTATGATCTTGCAGGTTGTGATCCCAGTAAACAAGATAAAGAGAGTCAACCAAAGTCTGAATGTAAAGAAACCATCTCAAAAGTACGTAGAAATAGAAACGGTTGATAACTTCGACTTCTGGTTTTTGGGCTTCTTGAATTACAAGAAAGCTTTGAAGTTTCTCCAACAAGCAGTTTCTCAAGCTTAGAGAAAGTTGCATCTTGGAACCTTGCCAATAATACTTTTCAAAGCAGAGATGCCTATTTCATGAAGTTCTGCTTTCGATTATGTGATGTGTAATATGTGTGTGAACGTAGTATCAGCTCGATACAATCAATTGTACAAATTTTTTGTTAATGAGAAAAAAATATCTCTTATTCGTGCAATCACTTTACTAGATGATTGACTGAATCGGTGTGTTCTTCGTGACCTGTTATTCGATCCACTTTGTCGAATTAAAGTATCAAACTCTAGTTGGTTTTTCCGAATTGATGGTAAAAAATCACCAAACAGGATAAACTAGCATATGATCTCACTATAATAGATCTCTCACAAATTAAGTTAGTAATAAAGACAGAAAACTAAATTAAAACAACAAAAAATTTCAGTGCTCAACATTAATATCAGAGCTACGTCTACCATTGGGATAAGGGTTTCGCGGTAAAACAAAAGTACACAGGGTGCTTTAGCAAATGGGGTTTTTTGATGGCCAATTTATACCTTCTATATATTGAATTTAAATAATAATTAATCTCTAAATATCCCTAGCTTGCAGGTATCCTTGAGTCAACTAATCTTCGAGATCATCCTTATTTTTTGTTTTAATTTTAATTTTGGAGGCTTCTAGAGGATTTTTCCCATATAATTTTGGGGGGTTTAAACATATTGTCACTCTCACCTCAAGCATATTAGCTCGACTGCCACCTTGACATGAATGACTTTAATAGAGTGCCGAGCTTCCCATTGTCAAGATCCACATATTGCAGGACACTGGCCCTGCCGACTTACTCATCTCAGCGGCCGTCGACTTATTCAGCTCAGCGGCCGTGCAACACCCACATTAAAAATGAGAAAAAATATACCATAAAATCGAACAAAAAAAACACATCCTTTGGAAGCCCTTAATCACGATTGGCTTGTTTCATCAGAAGTCACAAAGCTTCCTCTTATGATTCCGTAGTATTTAGCATTTATCTATTTGTTCTGTTTTTATGTGAAATATTTTACGTATAAATAGTTTTTCTTTCTGTGTCTACTGTTGATTAAGAACTCAATAGTTTATGAAAGAAGATAGTGATCGGAGATATGTTGCAAAGCTTAGATAGGTGACAGTTCAGATCATTTTCCTTCTCAATTGCCTTTGAAATTACTTGTATTTTCTCACTATTAAATTTTTATTGTTTCATTTTATTGTTTTGTTTGCTAAGTTTATGATTAATGTAGCACGACCGTGTCTTCAGAACAATGAAAATCGACCATTGAAAAAAAAAAGATAAACTTTTAAATTGCGTGGGTAAATCCAGCCACCTCCTCCCTTTCCTCCGTATTATATCTCCTAAAGCATCTATTTTTTTATTATCCCAAGCTTCAAATCTTTGTCGGACACTACAATCGCCCAATCTCAGATCCATCACACGTGCAAAAGTTTTTCCGTTAAGGTGTGAAAACTAATTATTACCATGATATCAACCTCGATCATCATAGTGAATTACTCTCTTGAAAAGAGACTTCTTGAACATAAAGGCAACAAGATTACACCAAGCTTTCAGTGAGAAGCAAAAGTTGGTGTCGGTTTGATGTAATCTCACATATATATGATATGTGGTACACATGACTAGTTTTTAAAAGTTCTTCACACTACCATGTCCGTTGTTATTTTGTACAATAATGATAGGATTGGTCATAAGAGCTCTTCTTTCTTTTTCTTTTTCTTTTTTTTTTTTTTTTTCCTTCTTCTCTCTCTCTCTCTCTCTCTCTCTCTCTTATCTTGTCATAGTATAGTACATAAAGATGGCCGAGATCACAAAGTTAAATTGCCAGCTCTCAGTTGCATGGGACTTGGGTGGGATTTTATGACGAAAAGTTGTTCCAACTATAACTTGGGACAGCTCTTGAATTGTTCTTTTTAGACCAATTTTTTCCATTTTCTATGAAAGATTTAGTATAAAAGCAAACTGCATAGGAGATATTGGGTTTTCTTCCTCATTCTTCTAGTCTTTCAAAGGACTTTCTTACAGGCCATCCCTGCAGAATCGAAGGAAATCTTGCTTCTATTCCAAATATAAATATGAGAACCACCGTTCATTTGGTGGGATGGTAAGGCTGCTCTTTGTAATCGATAACGTCTCACCACGGTGAACTGACATATGGGCATTGCAATTCGTGAGAAACCCATAGGCTACATGTGGATCACACATTACCTCCCTGGGATTATCTAGGTATGCTAGCCTTTATCCCAATAACCAACACCGTTTTTTAAAAAGTTGTGCATCCTAATATAAGAGACGGGACATACAATGAATATCATGATTCTAAATGGCGTGCCCTTATTTTCTCTATTCCATCTATTCCATAAGCGATTTCCAAATGAAGCCTTACATAAGAAGAAACTGACTTAACTCAGACACCCCAAAAAATCCACCTTTCCACCAAAGAAGGTTCAACCTTTTCATATAGTCTCTTCATAAAGCAAACCAACATGCCATCTTCTGACCGTACTTTTTCTTTTGAAAAAATGATCTTTAGGAGTCATAAGTTGGTGCCTTTTTATCACTGATGAGCCTCTGATGACTCAGCCACCAACTACTTGTGTGCCACTTTAAATACCCCCCGACCTCAATAACCACCACCACGATAGCTAATTCCCTCTTACATTGAAGAAAAATCTTCTCCAACAAGTGTTATAATCAATTTTCTCCGCGTCTAATCGAATATGAGAACTTCAATTCAGGGACAGGTTTTCGGAATTCCAATCAGTTCAATTGTATATCCACTAGATCAGATGTCTCCAAAGGCGCTTCTTACTGATAAGGCTACACAACACCACAATGATCAGCTTGCTGAAGATAGATCTTCTGCTTTGAAAAGAAGTAATTCTCTCTCTCTCTCTCTCTCTCTCTCTCTCTCTCTCTATATATATATATATATATGTATAATAAACACACACACATGACTTAAGAAGTTTAATGATATTTGTATCCTGGTAAACTTAATTTATTGACATTGTTGAACTGCAGTGAAACTAGGGACTAAGATCACTGAAACTGTGAAAGGGAAGCTGAGCTTGGGAGTTCGGATTCTTCAAGTTGGTGGATTGAAGAAAGTCTATAAACAATTATTCAGTGTCACAGAAGGAGAGAAACTATTAAAAGCTTTTCACTGCTATTTGTCAACCACAGCTGGTCCTATAGCTGGCCTTTTATTCATCTCCTCGGAGAAGATCGCCTTTTGCAGCCAAAAATCGATCAAGTTTTCGTCCCCAAACGGAGAACTCATTAGAGTCCGTTATAAGGTAATATTCACAAATATTTTGAGTTCTAACGCCAACATCTTTTTCTCTTTCTTCTTATATATGGTGCTAATAAAAATGCTGATGTTATGATATTACAGGTTGTGATCCCCGTAAGCAAGATAAAAAGAGTCGACCAAAGTGAGAATGCAAAGAAACCATCGCAAAAGTACATAGAAATGGTGACAGTTGATAACTTCGACTTCTGGTTTATGGGTTTCTTGAATTACAAGAAACCTTTCAAGTATCTTCAACAGGCAGTTTCTCAAGCTTAGAGAAAGTTGAACTACCAAGAAAACTGTTAAAAGCAGAGTTGCATATTTCATGCAGTTCTGCTTTTAAATACGTGATATTTGACATGTACATCAATTGTAATTTTTTTTTTTTTTTTTGTAATGAGAAAATTATTTATTCGTCCAAGTACTTTACTATTCTGATAACTAAATTCCCCTCTCTCTATTTTTTTTTTTTTTTTTCTCCCACAAGAAGGGGGGAAATCACAAATTGGTAAATGGGAATCGAAAAACACATGACATCTTGTTTTATACTAGGTGCAAAGGAAATTACGTGTTAGATCTCTAGTTTGAGGAGCTTCTAGTGCAACTCGCCACAGCAACTTTTTACGGGCTTTTTTTTTCTTTTCTTTTCTTTTCTTTTTTTTTTTTTTAAGTTAAAAAGAAAGGGTGTCAGTTGTGTTTTCATGTCCTGGACCAGCACCACTACGGGAAGCTACCATGTACATAGGTTTGCAAGTGCATATTAAATTTGGCTATTTCTAGTTTCCAATAAATTTTAGTTTTAAGGAATATAGGATTAACAAACAAATGAACGTAAATGATTACAATACGAACTTGTGATATGCAAAATTAAGCCTTAAATTATTTGTATTGGTGATTCATATTACAGAAGATGAGTGCGACAAGCTTCTTGTCCGTGGGGAAAATACCAATTCAGAGTAAGTTTGATTCACCCATCCAAACTCAAAATTTTTAACTCAATTTTTGTTTTTTCTAAAAAAGTTTTTTATCTTTTTTGAAAAAGTCAACAAAAATTACTATTAAAACTTAAAAATCTTAACTCAAACTCAAACACCAAACACCCCCTCAATTCTTGCTAAATGTGACTTTAACCCCTCAATTTTTTGAAAAGTCAAAATTAACCCTAAATTAGTATCATAAAAATAAAAGTATTCCCCCAATCTAAAATCTATTTACCAAAGTGGTTAATTATTTTTCAATATGACAAAACTACCCTTATATCCGTGTAGAGAAGCAGAATTGTAGTTTTTTTTGGGGGGGGGGGGGGGGGGGGGTGGGGGGAACCAGTTCTATCCTTTGAGTTGTTACGAAATACTATTTATGTTTATCTCTAGACTTTTCAAAACATCAAAACTACCCCCCAAGTTTTTTGAAAGAGTTAAATAAACAACTATTTGACCAATCAAAATTTTCATGGTGCCGTAACTATCCTTAATAAATTTTGCACATTAATTATAAAATCGAGCTCGATGAGGTTGGAACATAAATCGAACCAGCTCGACAGAATCTTTTCATGGAAGCCATTCTAGGTGAGGGAGTGGAAATGTAGATTCTATATTGGGAAGCTTGAATTTTTTCCTTCGAAGTGACTGCTAGAGAGGCGCCAATGAGCTTGCTGCTGGAGAGACCGAGTTGCTTCTTAGCTTACAGTTCTTGGATGATAAATAGAGCTTTTTCTTTTTAATGTTTGTGATTTGAAAAAAAAAAAAAAAAAAAAAGTGTCCTGCCAAAGGGTTGTTTCTTTATTTCTGAATTCTTTTTGAATCAGGGACAAGTATTTCAAAACACTTAGGGAGTAATTTCTGCATAATCCCAATTTAGTAGCCTAGCTGCTTAAAGGACGACTTGGTCTTTATACATTGATAGTTTAACCAAAACTGAGTTAGGGGATGGTTACAAATATAGCCTAATAGTAATTCTACATCTAACTTTACTATAAGATGCAGAAATTGTTTCCATGCCGATTGGAGTTAGTTGACTTATAAAAAACTATTTATAATTTTTATTGAATTTTCAAAAAAATATAAAAATCCAGTAAAAAAAATATACAGTTTAGTTGAAGTTAAGTTAAAACACCAAATAAGCCAATCGAATTCCCCTACTCACAAAAAATAAAATAAATAAATAAATAAGAGTTAGGGGAATCCTTTTGTGTTAAGAAAAACCTAGGGGTAAGTTTGACTTTTCCAAATAGCTAGGGATAAATGTGGTATTTAGTGTAAACTAATGTATACTTTAAAATTCTCTCTTAAATACGAGCAACAAGATTATAGCCAGCTTTCAGTGACAAATAAAAGTTGTTCATCCACGTCAGTTTGATGTAATCTCATAGATCTTTGGTTATTGGACATGATTAGTTTTTTTTTTTTTTTATAATACATATAATTTTTATAATAATCAGAGATGAATAATTGTTAAAAAGATCCTCACAATGTCATATCTTTAAAATTGGGCATTATAGAATTGGTCGTAAATGCCTTTTTTTTTTTTTTTTCATTTCTCGATATTTAAGGGTGGCTGAGATCACAAAGCTACATTGCCAGCTCAAAACTCTTCAACGCCACATAAGGGAAATGGAGATCAACTGCATGCATCTTGGCTCGGATTGCATGATGAAAAGTTGTCTCAACAAATTAGGGACTGTTTTTCAATCAGTTTTTGTACCAAATTTTTGCGATTTCTATCAGAGATATAGTGCAAAAGAAAAGTGAAATTAAAGGAAATGGTTCTTCCTCAAATAATTTTCTGACAAATTATCCATTCAGTATCTCAGGAAATCTTGCTCATCTTTTTCCAAAATTTAAAAATAAGAATAACCAACACCATTCTATAATGTCGTGCATCTCAAAAGAGTACACGTACAATGAACATCATTAATTATATGTAAGAAATTCGGTCGATATAATTCATCGAGGTCCTTGGAAGATAAATGGAGGGCCCTATTCCATCTTTGAATTCCATGACCAATTTCCAAAGAGAGCCTTCTAGAACAAGAAACCGACTGAATTCAGACACCCAAAAATCCACCTTTCCACAAAAGAAGTGTTATAACTTTCCACATTGTCTTTTCTCAAAGCAAACCAAACATGCCATCTTCTGACCATCCTTTTCTTAATTTATTTAAAAAAAATAACAAAATAATATTAAAATTATCGTTAAGGAATCGTATGTTAAAGTAGTTCCTTTATTCTCGTTGATGAGCCACGGATGACTCAGGCAACGAAAAGTTAATTATTCTCCAACTACATGTATATATGCCTCTATAAGTAAGCCTCTTGACCAATACCTCAATTACCATATCCAACTCAATAGCTAGTTTCCTCTTTATTCGAAGAACAAGCTGCTCCAACAAGTGCTATAATCAACTTTCTTTCGTGTCTCGTCGAAAATGAAAACATCAATTCAGGGACAGGCTATCGGAGTTCGAATTAGCTCAATTGCTTATCCATTAGATCAGAGGTCTCCAAAGGCACTTCTTACTGATACTACTACACGATACCCCAACGATGGTCGGTATGCTGAAGATAGATCTTCCGCTTTGAAAAGAAGTAAATCTCTCTCTCTCTCTCTCTCCTCTCTCTCTCCTCTCTCTCTGTGTGTGCAGATGACTAAGATGTATTCTGATAGACTTTATTTATTTATATTGTTGAAAATGCAGTGAGACTAGGGGCTAAGATCACTGAAACTGTGAAAGGAAAGCTGCGATTGGGAGCTCGGATTCTTCAAGTTGGTGGAATAGAGAAAATCTTTAAGCAATTATTCAGTCCCACAGAAGGAGAGAAACTGTTAAAAGCTTCTCAATGCTATTTGTCAACTACAGCTGGTCCGCTAGCTGGCCTTCTCTTCATATCCTCGGAGAAGATCTCCTTCTGCAGCCAAAAGGCGATCAAATTTTATTCCCCTAATGGAGAACCAGTTAGAGTCCGTTATAAGGTAAAATTCACACATATTGTAACTTCTAACGTTGACGTCTTTCTCTTTTTCTTCCTAAATTTGGTGCTAATACATTTTCTGATCTTGCGATCCTGTAGGTTGTGATCCCAGTAAACAAGATAAAAAGAGTGAACCAAAGTGCAAATATAGAGAAACCATCACAAAAGTACATAGAAATAGTAACGGTCGATGACTTCGACTTCTGGTTTATGGGTTTCTTGAATTACAAGAAAGCTTTCAAGTATCTCCAACAGGCAGTTTCTCAAGCTTAGAGAAAGTCGCATCTTCGAACGTGAGGAATGTTGAAAGCAGAGTAGCCTATTTCATGCAGTTCTTCTTTAGCGTATATTATATGTGACACTGGTAGATCGGCTTGATACCATTACATTTTTGTACAAATAATAAGAAATTTTGTCTCAAGATTCTCCCATTAACTTTACTGTTGTTATTCAAGTCTTTCCTCTTTTTTTTCTCTCGCTATGTGTTACAAAGGATTAATCCATGCTTTATGAGGACAATATCTACCATATTATTGGCCCCACTGGTGCCAACATTGAATACGGCAAGCATAGGATGTTGATCACTTGAGACGAGTAACAAACTTTACGTAACCATTTTATATTTTGAACAAGTAAATTAAGAGTTATAGTAGTCATTGGCAGATATCACTATGACCTCTCTATAAAGCAACTCTAAATTTGGTAACGTTAATGGGTAATTTTCTATAATTGAGTATTTAGCAGTGATGCCCCATAAACTTATTATTCTTTGGTAACTTGCCTTCCCAAACTTTTAATTTTGACAATTTACCCCTTGAACTTGCTAAATTATTACAAATGTACCCCTTTTAATTAATATTACATTAAATTAAAGATTTGAAATTAGAAGATTTGCATTAGGGTTTCTATTATATGTGAAAATTTTTAATTGAAAATGAGTTTTTCCAGTCTTTACATGAGGCATACATGGATTTTTAATAATCATTTTAACATAAAATTAATTAATAGGGGGTACATGCTACAATTTAGCAAGTTCATGAGGAAAATTATTAAAATTAGAAGTTTGAGGGTTAAGTTGCCAAAGAACGCAAGTTTTGGGGCATCAGTACTAAATATCCCATCATTAGAGTTCTAGAATCAGTCGTGATTTAGGGTTGGTATCAATGATTGGGTTTCAGCGTTTTGATAGTGGTCGAGGTCGGGGGATTTAGGGTCGGTAACAAGTTTCAAACTAGGGGATCAAGTTGGAATCCTGAATCATGGTCGTGATCTGGGGTTCAATCAGGATTTGCGGACCAAGGTTGAGATTTGTATTAGAATATAGGGTCAAGATCGGGTTTCAAGATCATGAGTCCAGTTTAGGATTGTCTAGGTTGGGTTTTGGGACAGTGGGCATAGTCGGATCTGTATTAGAGTCTAGTTATGGGTCAGATTTCAGGATTAGGGTTGGAATTTATATCAGGACTAGGTTTCATGGAGTTAAGTTGGTCTTCGGACTGAGTAGGGTTCTGGGATTCAGGATCGAAAACCCAATAATGATCATGTCCCTGACCCCTGTTTCGAAACCCAACTCGGATTCCCTTCTCTAAACCCGATCTCGACCATCGTCTCAAAACCCAACCCCAGTCCCCATCTTAAACCCGACTTCGACCCAATCCCAAAACTCTATCCCAACCTTTGCCTCGAAACCTAACCCCATCCCGACAACCTATATCCCAAAACGCAACTTCGATCCTCATCCCAAAATCCTAGCCCGACCTCGTCCTAAAACCCGACCTCTATCCCGATCTAAAACCCGACCCCAACTCTATCCCAAAATCCATTATATTGTCGTACCATATATTACATTCTTTATTATATTTTATTTCATATCAAATAATACAACACATTTATATTGTCAGATATCATATTAATTTGAATAATACAATACAGAGTATAAATATGATGTACCAAACATCCCCCTAAGAGTCATAATTTATCAAGTTTTATATACTAAAATAGATTTAAAATAAGATTCTAACACAATCTTCATGAGATCAGACTCCCACGAAAGTTGGACTTCTTGGAAAAGAAAAAAGGAAAAAAAAAAAAAAAAAAAGGTGTTTATCCATGTCAGCTTGATGTAATCTAGGAGATCTGTGATGTTAGACCCATATATTAGACATCGTCACATTGCAAGTCTTTTGAAAAGATAACCCCCAATTGCTCACAAATGCCTTTTTATCTCATCTTATTGTAGTAATATTTAAAGAGGACTGCATCAGATAGCAAAGTTGCCAGCTCAAGAGGCTTGCCATCCACAGTCAGAATTAAAAGTGGGAATTGCATGAAAGCTTGGTTGGGGTTGTATGATTGAAAATGTGTCCCTGCTAATGTGGGATACTTTTTTAATCCATTAAATATTAAGAATAAAAGTAAACTAAGAAGAACATGGGTTTTTCTTTCTCACACTTCCTGGCTTTCAAAGGAATTTCCAACAAACTGTCCCACACCCATAAGATTTAAAAAAAATAAAAATATAAATAAAAATAATCTTTCTTTTCTCTTCCAAACAGAAATTTAAGGAAGGCCAACACAATTCTATTATATTCTGCATCCTTTGTGGCACATCCAATGAATTCAAAAAGAAAAAAAAATTGAATATCATTGTAAATGGACGGCCCTTGTATTTTCATGTTCCATCTATTAAATTCAATGAAGCCTTAAATAACAAGAAACTGACTTTATTCAAACACCACAAACATGCCATTTTCTCACCATCTTTTTCTTTCTCTTAAAAAATTGTATCTTTAAGAAGTTCATATATATGTACCTTTATTCTCACTGATGACTAGGAGAACAAAAAGTTAAAAGATTCACCAACTACTTTCTATACCGCTTTAAATCAAGTTTGCTGATTTCTTCTGACATCGAAGAACATTCTACATTACCGCTCCGCAACGGGCTGCTCAATCTAGTGCTAGAATCAATTTCCTTTTGCATCTCGGAGAAAATGACTAACATTCTGTGGGGACATGTTACTGGAATTCCGATCGGCTCAATGGCTTATCCCCATAATAAGAGGTCTCCAAAGGCACTCCTAACTGATGATCAGTTTTCGGACGATGGATCTTCAACTTTGAAAAGAAGTAAATTCTTGCACTTATCTCTTTCTCCTTCTCTACCAATGAATTAGTCTAGAAGAATATGGTTGTTCATTAAAGAAAATATCAGTCTTGTTGTTATACAGGTAGAGTAGATTCAGTGCTGGACAGAATGAATGAACTTGGGAGGAAAGCCGAGAGCTTCGCACATGGAATCAAAGAGCACGGTAAGTTATTCTCTTCCTTTAGTTCAAACCAAACACATTCAAAGTTCTGAATTTTCGGATAACTTCTTAATTGACCAGTTCAAACAATCCAGATCACGGGATTGGAATTCTGATAAACTTAACTCAAAATTTTTAAAACTGCAGTGAGACTAGGCCCTAAGATCACCGAAACCATGAAAGGGAAGCTGAGCTTGGGAGCTCGATAGGATTCTTCAAGTTGGTAGACTAGACAAAATCTTTAAGCAATTGTTTAGTGTTACTGAAGGAGAGAAACTATTGAAAGCTTCTCAATGCTATTTGTCAACCACAGCTGGTCCTATTGCTGGCCTTCTCTTCATCTCCTCGGAGAAGATCGCTTTTTGCAGCCAAAAATGGATCAAGTTGCCGTCCCCAAATGGCGAACTAATTCGAGCCCGTTATAATGTAATATTCCAAAATTAGAGTTATAATTAGCAATATGTCTGTTCTCTTTATTTCTTCCGATACGTAGTGCTAACTAGTTCGAGTAATCTTTACGATCTTTTCAGGTTGCGACCCCACTAAGCAAGATTAAGAGAGTTAACCAAAACGTGACTGTAGAGAAGCCATCACAGAAGTTCATAGAAATAGTAACCGATGATAACTTTGACTTCAGGTTTATGGGTTTCTTGAACTACAAGAAAGCTTATAATTGTCTAAAACAGGCTTCTCAAGCTTAGAGAAAGTAGTATCTTGCAACTCCACAAGAGTACAATAGAAAGCAGATTTGCCTATTCCATGAAAATCTGCTTTCACGGCATATATATATAAATATAAATATAGTTAAACCTCATCAACACCATTATAAGAATTGTACAGAGGTTTGTAACTTGAGAAAAAGAATTATGAATCATCCATTGTGTATTTGTATTCACTTTATTTTAAAATTTTCAAATGAATTGCTTATTTATCACATTCGATAGTAAACGGTGCTTTTATTTTAGAAAGAAGATTTTTGGGTTTGAAGATAGAGTGTATCAAGTAAGAAATTAATATTGTAAGCTAAAAAATAGTCAATATTAAGAAAGCTGATAAATCAGGATTTATTGATTTTGGTCATGTGATAAAGCTAACAAATCCGGCTTCACTAAAATACAATCATTTATTATGATTTCAGGTATAATCTAACTATAGATACACATAAGAGTAATGCTACTTAGCTCCAGAAAAGTATAACTCTGCTTGACTCTTATGACGACCCGACCTCTCAGGCTGTCAATTAAAACTTGCTTACTTAGTTTTTCATCTTATTTAAATCATTACTAGTTCATTTCTAGGTTTTCAAAATTTCAGGGAACTTTTTTTTTTAACTTTATTTACAGAAGAAGTGATTCTTTAAAAATCATAATAATTAGAATTAATTTTAAATAAAATATACTAACATAACATTTCAGAAGGTAGGGCCACTCTATAAGCTGCTTTACCAACACGGTTGGTAATTTCGAATGGCCCGATGAATCTACGACTTAATTTCCCCTTTTTCCCAAAACGCATTACCCATTTCATAGGTGCTACTTTGAGAAAGACAGAATCACCAACCTCAAATTCTATAGGTCTTCTATGCTTGTCAGTATAACTTTTCTTATGACTCTACGTGGTTTCCATCCTCTGACATATTTTTTGGATCGTATCAGTAGTTTCCTTGACGAAGTATGTCTTCTCAATCTCCTTCTCTCTAGTTTCATACTAGTGAACCGGAGATCTTCATTTCCTACCATACAACGCTACATAGGGTGCCATGTCTATCGAAGCTTGATAGCTATTATTGTAGGAAAACTCAATCAGTGATAAGTTCTTATTTCATCATCCTTTGAAATCTAATACACAAGCTCGTGACATATCCTCTAACGTTTGGATAGTTCGTTCAGACTGACCATCAATCTGCGGATGAAATTCAATACTAAACTACAGTTCGGTACCCATGGGTCTTTGGACGCTCTTCCAGAAATTTAAAGTAAACCGACTATCACGATCGGAGATGATGGATATCGGTATCCCGTGCAGCTTAATGACCTAAGACACATATAACACTGCTAATTTCTCGAGATTATATGTAACATTTATAGGTAAAAAGTGAGCGACCTTGGTTAAACGATCGATAATTACCCAAATAGCATTATAACCCTTGGTTGTTCTAGGCAATTCAACCACAAAATCCATAGCAATTTGCTCCCATTTCCATTTAGGAACCTCTATTGGTTGTAATTCTCCAGCTAGATGCTTGTGCTCTACCTTAATTTTTTGACAAGTCAGACACTTGCTCACATAATCTGTTGCATCATTCTTCATTTGGTTCCACCAGAAGTGCTTTTTTTCAAGTTTTCATACATCTTTGTTGTTTCTGGATGAATAGAGTATGGTGTTTCATGAGCTTCAAAAAAGATCTGTTTACGGAGTCCTTCCTCATTAGGAACATATAGTCTACCCTTAAAGTGAAGAATACCATCATCTGAAAGGCTGAATTCTATTTCATTCTCGACTGAAACATTTTCCTTAATCTTAAGGAGTTCGGAGTTTAATTCTTGGGCCCATTTTATACCATCGAAAATTGTTGGTTGAAGGGTTAAAGTAGACAGCTGGCCCGTAAGTAACTCTAAACTAATGTCATTAATGTCATCTTGAAGTGGTTGAGGCAATACAATAATCGACATAAGGGTGGCTATTGATTTATGACTTAGCGCATTAGCAACTTTGTTCGCTTTCCTCGGATGGTAAAGGATTTCACAATCATAGTCCTTAACCAATTCTAACCATATTCTCTAACGCATGTTCAGTTCATTCTAAGTAAAGATGTACTTGAGACTCTTGTGGTCGGTATATATATTGCATTTAGCTCCATAAAGATAGCGTCGCCATATTTTGAGAGCAAAAACAACTGTTGCTAGCTCAAGGTCCTGTGTTGGATAATTTTGCTCATGCTCTTTCAACTACCTTGAAGCATAAGCCATGACTTTTCCATTTTGCATCAGTACGGCTCCCAACCCAAGCTTCAGAGTTTCGCTATAAATATCGAAATCCCCTTTCTCGGTAGGAATAGTAAGGATTGGTGTGCTTGTAAGCCTTTTCTTTAGTTCTTGGAAACTTTCTTCACATTTATCGGTCCATTCATACTTATTTCCCTTTCATGTAAGTACAGTGAGGGGTGAAGCCAATCTTGAAAATCCCTCAACAAATCACCTATAATAACCAACTAATCTGAGGAAACTTCTTATTTCAGTCACGTTTCGGGATGCGTTCCATTTGCTTACGGCGTCGATTTTGGTAGGATCAACGGCTACTCCATCCTTAGAGACCATGTGTGTAAGGAAATGGACTTTGTCTAACCAAAATTCTCACTTAGAGATTTGGTATAAAGCTGGTGTTCCTTCAAGGTTTGTAAGGCCATCCTCAGGTGCTCTTCACGTTCCTCCTTACTTTTGGAGTAAATCAAGATGTTGTCGATGGAGACAATGATGAATTTATCCAAGTATCCGCTTAAAACATGATTTATTAAGTCCATTAAGATAGCAGGTGCATTTGTCAGACCGAATGGCATCATGAGGAATTCATAATGGCCATATCGTGTTCTAAAAACGGTTTTTGATATATCGCCCTCCTTGATCTAAAGTTGGTGAGAGCCCGAACGCAGGTCAATTTTTAGCGAAAATTGCTACTCCTTTAAGTTGGTCAAAGAGATCGTCAATTCGGGGCAATAGGTACTTATTCTTAATGATAACCTTGTTAAGCTCGCGATAATCGATACACGTCCATAAGGTACCATCTTTCTTCTTCATAAAAAAGGACCAGTGTTCCCCATATGGAATGGCTTTGATGAATAAAACATTTTTCTAACAATTCTTGTAATTGTATCTGAAGCTCCTTGAGTTCAGTTATGGCCATACGTTATGGAGCCTTCAATATTGGGCCAGTTCGTGGCATCAATTCGATTTTGAAAGAAATCTCACGATCCAGAGGTAATCCAGGAAGGCCTTCAGGAAAAACATAGGTGAAGTCCTTAACAATCGGTACATCTTCTGATTGGGATTTCTTCTCTTTGGTTTTGTCCATGATATTTGACAAATAACCTACACAACCACAGTACAACATCTTCCTTGCCTTTATAGTAGAAATCATCATTTTTGACTTATTCTGAAAGGTGTCGGGTAGACAAAACTCTCGCTTCTTGTGGTCAAAAAGTAACTTTACGCATTTTACAAGCGATCGTAGCTCCATATTCCTAGGAAATCCATTCTCACAATGACATCATACTCAACTATTTCTAGTATAACTAGAACAATAAACAGTTCTCTACCAGATATGTTTATCGGTACATAATATAACCAATAATCTGATATTAGGATTTCTCCAAATGGTAGAGAAGCTCTAATAGTATTTTCTATCCTACCCTCTTAAGATGTTCTAACTTCCTACCAAATGCACATGACATAAAGGAACGTGACGCTTCAAAGTCAAACAAAACAAAAGCATCTTGTTTGCAACGAAAAGCTGACCTATAACCATGTTTCAAGTTCCCGCTGCCAAGATTTGGGCATTCGGCATTAGAGGGGCTTCTAAGCATCCCTAATTGCTTAACGGGCCTTCAATCTTAGCCTGGATGTTATGAACTTGAGCTCTTGGTTGCCTTTGTTGATTCTGCTTGTTCTAAGCTTTTTCCTTCTTCTTAGCCTCCCAGTATTTGCCCTTTTCTGCTTTCGATTGAGCCAAATGATATTTAGCTCGAAGTGCTTAGCTAACACACTCAGATATAGTGGACGGGATTGGCCATCACTGTCAACAATCAAGTCGATCTCAGTGCGGAACATCTTGATCATCTTTTGGATTCTAAAGGTCTCAGTTGGCATTAGCTCCAGTCATAGACTTACCAATCGATCAAACTTCATGCAATTCTTCGTAACCATCATGTCACCTTGTTTTAGATCCTCAAACTCATTGTGTTAACCTCTCATGGCCATCTGATCATAAAACTGCTTCTTGAATTCTTCCAAGAAGTCTTTCCAGTTCATATCCATTACATTTCTTCTCATCATCATTGTTTCCCACCAGTAACTAGCATCCTTTTTCAACACATAAGATACACATAGCACCTTTTATTGCTCTGTCAGGTTCATAAAGTTCAGAATAACTTGAAGAGAGGTAAACCAATCCTCGGCCTCTAATAGGTCGATGGAACCCTCAAACTTAGGGGGTTTCATGCGTCTAAAACGCTCGTACAAAAGTTCTTGATTGACAACTTGTTGGGTTCACATAATTGGTGCGGCTAGGGCTTGTGGTATTGTTGGCTCCGCTGCAAAAGGTGCTCACGATACTGGTTGTGGTGGTGGGGTTATTGTAATAACCCAAAATTTTGATAAACTTGTGATTTCTTTAGATATAAGGAAAATCTAAGTCTGAACCATGATTGTCAATATGAAGCTCATGATCTGATTTGATTATCAGAATATGTGTGAGTTCTTCTAACAGTATAAGACTCAATAATAATTTGCTTAGCTAAGCATGAGGCCTTTTGAAGAAAAAGCCAGGATAAGAATTTATTATTTCATTCTGGTCAACGTTTGACCAGAATGACTCAATGCATGATTGTGACGGTACTGCAATATAGTAAGTAGTATA
Organism: Ficus hispida; assembly: GCA_025413025.1. Classification (NCBI taxonomy): domain Eukaryota; kingdom Viridiplantae; phylum Streptophyta; class Magnoliopsida; order Rosales; family Moraceae; genus Ficus; species Ficus hispida. Next base: position 2,665,163 of record CM046368.1, on the reverse strand, counting down.
GAAATTAAACTACGAAAAACTGTCATCACAGATGAAATAACAAGAATAAGGTTCAAGACCACTCTAGAAAAATCAAGCACATTATTTAGGACAATAAGGGCTACGTAGCTTTAAGTCATAAGAAAAATATATACGCAGTCCAATAATACGCATATGAATTTTGGACTACAGTCCAGTATGCCAGTACTGTTATTAGTTGAAAACGGTATTTGTAATATTTACATTAGTATGAAAATGGACTGCATATTAGGAGAATGGTCAAACGGAGCCTTAATGGGGGGGCACCTCATCAAGGATAAATATGTGAATTTTTGGATTTTTGGGAAAATTAGAAAGAATTAAGTGGATAATTATGAAGATTACTTAGCCTCCAAGGACCCCTAATAGCCGGCCATCTCAAGGTGGACGATGGGCAAATATTTTATTTTTGGGGTTAGATATGCAATTTTAAGAATAAAAATAATTCTAGAAAAGAAATTAAATTTCATCTATAAATAGGTAAGGTGGGGTGACTTGGTAACCATTTAGTGAAACCCCTAACTTTATACTTTGTTCTCAACTCTCTCTCTCTCCCTCCCAGGAACCAAACCCAAAAAAAAAAAAAAAAAAAAAAAAAAAAAAAAAAAAAAAGACAAGTGTGGGTTGGATTTTTGAGGAAGAAAGCAATGAGGGAATTTGTTAATCCAAAACCTAGAGCCACTCTCAAGGCTTAAAGATAACCCTCCTAAAACCTCTAAGTAATCCAATTAAGTTATGATTCAAAAGTTTAAGTGTATGTTATATTGGGTTTGTAAGAGCATAAGCTCATTTTTATTTTTCATGCAATAGCCTAGATTGCTTGATATGTGTTTGATTAAGGTTTAATGGACTTGATCGATGATTTTGGGCATGATTTTGATGCTATATTTTAGAAAAATTGTGGTATGTGTAGATGCCTATTATCTGTTTGTTATATGTTCCCACATGCTTAAGAAGAAGCACGGTATGCATGAATGACTATGATGATATTGTATGATATGAATCAAGAGTTAAAACTAACCCAAAACCCTAATTTGGTGAAAGATGCCACACGGGTTTGTAAGGATAAAGAAACCAATGCATAATGATGGAAACCATACGTAAAATAGTACATGCTTATCGTAGGCTCACAGTTATGACCGTTTGAGGTAGGGTGCGCGTAATTTTACGTAAAAATCAACCAAATATAAAACTGCTAGTTTTCGGGTAAAACTGTGCAATAATCTAGAAAGTTAATTTGGAGGCCTCTATAGGCCGAATTTAAAAAAAGTCAAAACTGAAAAGTTGTATAAAATTGAAAATCCTGGGGATTACATAGACGGTTTTTAAAAATAAAGTCCCAAATGCCTCTTTTTTTTTTTTATCAAAACCCAAGACTAGCCTAAACAAGCAAGTGTGCATAGCTAGGAGGATTCAATGAGAAAAATGGATAGGTTAAATGCCAATCCAAGTTTTGAGTAAAGAACAAAATTTGTAGGATCCTTCGATATCTACAACTTTTATGAAGAAAACTTTTTCAAATTCAAAACAGATTTTAAGATAAAACTGGATCTTAAAAACTGAGTAGGAAACAGGAAATTCATGCACAGAATTTTCAAAACAGTGCATGAACAGGCAATTCCTGCATATGCACTGATAACTGAAATTATGGAACTATTTTCAAAGATTGCTTTTAGAATTTGACAGTTTTTGTTTAAAAGTTACAGTTTTATAAAAATACGGTTTTAAGGAATTAAAGAAATAAATACATGGGACAAAAATTATTATTTTGGAAACATAGTTACAAAATGATGACCATTAGTAATCGGATAGGATATCCAACCTATTGGATTGGGCGTAAAACCCATAGTTAGCAATATTAACCTAATAGGGTATTACTTTAAAAGTAATTAGGCCTTAGTAACCTAATAGGGTATTAGTCTAAATATGATTGGGCTTATACCCAAGGTTACTAATAGTAACCTAATAAGATACTATTTAAGTATAATTGGACCTTGTACCCCAGGTTGCATTAAGTAATCAAACAACATACTATTTGATTATAATGGAGTCATGTACCCTAGGGTTACCTTTAGTAATCGAAAATGATATCATTGTAGTATATGGGGGACATGTAACTAGGGTTATTGGTAATTGTTGGTTAGGATACCTGCATTGAATGTAATTATTTATGGTAAGATCGGATAATCATTATCTTACATCATTTTTGGAAACAGGAAAGTAACATGTTGTTGCAACCTGTTGGAGCAACAAACTCAGGACATAGCATAACTAGTAAGTACAACTCCACCTACAGCATGGGCAAAATATTTTTATTACATCGCATGTTTTTAAAAAAATTCATGCATTGATTTACATGATATACATACATTTTATGTTTTATGTTTTATTGTGACATCATGAAAGCATGTTCACTCATAATAAATCACATGATAAAAACAAGGTTAAGTTTTCAAAGAAGAAACATTTAAGATTTAAGTTTTCAAGTATGATTAAGTTTTCAAGTATGATTAACTAAGCACAAGTTTTTATGTAGTAAGATAAGACAAGCAGGTTTTCTTGTGTCTTATTGACTTGCCACAAGGGCGGGTTTAAATGGTTTGATCCATAGTTTGAGTTGGATTTGATTGGCTACCCCAACCACTCCATGTTAAATGATCTGGTTCATAGTTTGAGTTAGATTTGACTAACCTCCACAATCACTCGATGACTATGCGCCACAGTACGTGCACACATGAACATGATATATAGGAGGCCTAAAACCAAATTAATGTAAGAAAACATAATTGATTCATAAGAAAGCCTAATCGGTTCGTGTATTATTTTTACTAAAATGCTTTGCGGTATAGAAAGTTGTACTTACTGAGCATAAGCTCATAACTTACATTCATGCTATAAGTAAGCAACCTACCGATAATGCTTGATGCAAAACTATGAAGATATGACGTTACAGACTGTGAAATTCGGGTTGGACACCATCACGGGTTTTGAAAATATGTTATGTAAAATGTGTTTCTATTATGTTATGATAAGTCAATGGTACTAGTATATGATAAATAGTATAATTTATAAAAATATGGTTTCTAAAGCTAGGTATTCGAGTGAGTACATATAAATAAGTATGAGTATAAGCTAAGTTATAAGTTAAGTTTTAATAGAGTAAAAAAGAAAAGAAGAAAAAAAAACCATTTCCGTATTTTTACGTAAAGCAAAAGTAAGTTTTAAGATAAAGTATGTTCAAGTAACGGCTCCACGAAATCGGGTCGTTGCAAACTTGGTATTTAATTTAAGTAAGCATGGTATCACGGCCCTACGTAAGTCGGGGTCATGACAGTTATGTTCCTTTCCTGTCGTTGACTTTTGTTTTGTTGAGCTAGTTGATAGCAAAGTGCCCTTGTCTTGCATTTCTGACTTTCCAGTCTTACTACTAAATCAGCAATTATTGCAACTATACCCATATTAGGTGCCACACGGGTAGTAACGGCTCTAGGGCGCACCATTTTTCAGTGCTCATAAGCCTATTATTCATAAAATTTTGGTTTACCTCGAAATTGCTTAGTATATTGGTGATAAGATCTATTGCTCCTATATTCCGTTATCACATACTATCCTTATTATGCACTTGTCATCATATTATCATTCATACTAAGGCATTCAACTTATCTTAATAGCTATAATTATATTGTCATAAGGTAATTATAATCATAAACATCAACCATGGTCATTTATCATAATTATAGTCTTATAACAAGCATGTTTCATTTACACATGTACATCATTACCATCATCATTCATCATTACATAAAAAAGGATAGCTATATGAGCTACCTTGAGTCACATAGATGTTCATTAGATTACACGTCATAATAAAATAGGGATAAGTATTGTCATAATCCATACTACACACTAATCAAGGTTTGTATGTGCATATCACAAATTACACACTACCCATCCCCTAGTAATTCGATAATCAATCTTCTACTTCATGCAATAGTCATCCTCATTGGTGATACACTCCTATGGACCGTCTCCAGTAATATGGATATAGTGTTGCTAGAGTGTAGCCTGGACTACCCGGAGCATGCTTACAGGTAGCAGGAGAATAATTGGGACTCAATGGAGAGTAACCAGAACTATTTTGTCCAGAACTATCCTCGTCTTCCTGCATGGGGTCATCCTATTCATCAAGATACTCTTCCGGATCCTCTTCAGGGCCTCTTCAGGATCTTCTTCTACGTCCGTGCCCTTTATTATGACACTCTTGATTGGGCATCGACTGGTCGATGGAATGTCACATGTTGGAATCTCTACCAAGGCTTTCACAAGGCATTCGCGCTCAACTCCGTTGTATATTTCCTCCTCGTTGTGCTCATGCTCGAATCTCTCATGCTCGCAATGCTCCACTTTAGCATTGCGTTGTTCCTTCTGATGAGTGATAGCATTCTACTCGGCTCTTAGATATATGTCCACGTAGATGATAGTTGAGCAGAGGTGTTCGAAGTCGATGTGGCAATCAAAAGAATGAATGGATATCTTGATGTTCTCTGGAACACCAAGCAAGTAAGGGGAATTCTTTTCCTCCCCTAGAGAGTGGAAAAGGACAGTTACGAATCAGTTCTTTCAAAAAACTTTCGATGTAATATACCATTCTTTCTCTTTTAAGTGGCTTCCATAAGTTAAAGTATCTCATGGAACTTGATCCCTTGATCCAGACTCCAGGGTGCAATTTAGTCTGGTGGTTCCTTAGCTGCCGGAAAATGTATGCAGATAAGACTCTTGGAGGTCTCCCAATTTGTTGTGTCCTCGGACTACTTCGTTGCTTCCACCATGTTAGAGCGGCATCGGACAGCTGCATGATGGCTAGAAAAGTCCAATAGCTAGGGTCGATATCACATATGTGTAGAATAGATCTCGTGCAGTGCAGCCAGTTTTGGAGGGCCTATGGGTGTGAGTTTCCCGAAAAATCAGTTGATCGACTCATAATAAAGGCAGCCACGGCTGCATCTCCAATGAGACCTTGCTGTGAACTTGAAACAGATCCTACATAGCTTGGCATGTCACCAATTCTACTAGGCATATAATAATAAGCGGATATCCCAACATACTAATACTAAGGAAATAAACTTACTTGAACTAGCGAAGCTGATGGGCAATAGTGAAAGTTAAGATGGCAGGATACCACTCTGATACCAACTTGAACTCTTCTTCTTGCTTATGTCAAGAGTAGTATTCTGTCCTTTTACATGAGTATTAAAAACCCACTCAAAATACAATTTTCCAATTTATTAACATTTAAGTCAAAAATGTTATTTTTTGTACTTTATGGTCATTAATTCTTATTTTAACCTATTTGTGATATCAAAATATTTTCTTCATCATTCATGCTTCCATTAAACAGAGGACATAATATATCAACATGCCATAATCTCCTATTCTCGTTCATCAATACTTATTTCATGTCATATAATCATAAAATTACATAAACATACTTTCCATCATATTCTATATACAAATCATGTTTTCTAGTCATTTTAAAATCATGGCAAGCACATACAATATCTTACTAGGTAGCAAAATAACATTTTAACCATTTACCATGCCAAGAGTTTCATATTTGTAGGAACACATTTTGAAAGAGAAGTTATCAAGAGCTTAGTAAATCACTAGTTTACAAGTCATTTACCTCTTGGAAAAGTAGTGGGTTCTTAGCTCCTCTTGAAGGCTTCGAACCACTCTTAGATCCTTAAGGTAAGGGGCTAGAATAGAGATAAAATATTACTTTAAAAATATTTTTAAAACATTATTTTTCTTTCTAGGAAACAAGCGGAAAAATATAGGTTTTTACCTTAGAAAACACTTGGAATGACTCTTCCTTCTTGCCAAAAAAAATGATCTTGGTAGTGGATGAAAGGAGATGAAGAGTATTTTTGGCTTCCGTGACTACAAATTTCATCTACAATGAAGGGAGGAAGAAAGGAAACTTTTCTTTGCTTGAATAGATTTTATGGAAAAGAAAAAGAGTGGTTTTTTTGTTTACCTTAAACCATTTTATAACCAAGCCTTATTGTGGGTTAAAAAATTGAAATATTTGGATTTTAATCTCTCCAAAAACATGCTGAGCTGAAGAGGATAGATTGGGAGGTTGTTTTGGTGGTTTTTCATATATTTCTAAGTTGTTTTAGTGATAGTCATTCAAGTAGTCCACTTTCTTACATTGTAATCATTCTTTCTTTCTTGTCTTTTCATTTTTATTTTGCTTGTTTAGGGATTGGATTCTGAATTCTGAAAATCCCCACTCTTGTTCAGCCTATTTTCTGAAGAAAAAAGAAAAATAAAAATAAAAATTTTGAATCAATGCCAGTTTACTGGCAGCAGGCAGGCAGCTTACTGCCTGCTTGCATGGTTCAGTGGGCCTAAGCAAGGGGAGGCGTGCACGGCACCCCTTCCCTAATTTTTTTTTTTTTTTTCCTGGCAATGGGCTTTAAGCCCACTGTCTTGCCCAGTGGGTAATTAATGGGTGGTGCACGGGCACTCCCTTGAGCCTTTTTTTTTTTTTTTTTTTTGAAATTGTAGTATGATTGTTAAATTTAATTAGTAGGTAAATCTTGGCATAGCATAAAATTCACTTCTTAATTCACAAAATCATGATTATTCATTCATTATATATATAATGAATTTTTACACATAATATTTTCACAAAATCCCAATTAAAATAAATAATGAGAGTAATATTATATTTATATTTTCTCGCCATCAATAAAAAAAAATATTATTAAAGGTGAAATGTACAATTTAATTCTCTATTTATGAGGAGAATTAATATTGTAAATTTTGAAGTTGTTACAACTCTGGCCTATGTGGAAGTGGAATGTGACAGTCATAAGTCCTTACAAGGAATGGGTAAGGTATGCAGTCTCATATCGCTTGGGAATGTATATATGTGATGATTCATAAGTAAAGAGATCACATCTTAATGGTATGAGGCTTTTTAGGATGAACCTAAAAGCAAAACTGTGCGGGCACAAGGCCCAAATTAGACAATTTCATACCAAAAAGAGGCACGGGTCATTTCAAATGGTATTAGAGCCTATACCCAACCGGAAGCATTACCAACGAGGATGTTGGACTTTAAAAGGAGAGGTGATTGTGGCAGTCATCAATTCCTAAAAGGAAAAAGGGTAAGTTGTGCAGTCCTACATTGCTTAGAAATAGATATATGTGATGGTTCATGAGTAAAGAGACCATCTCCTAATGATATGAAGCCTTTAGACTTGAACCCAAGATCAAAATCATGCAGGTACGAGGTCCAAAGCGGACAATAACCTACCAAAGGAAGGCACAGGTCATTACATAGAACAATAAATCAATGCCTTTGATGTTAAAGAAATAAGAGAGAATTTCTTATTCAATTGAAAAACATGGGGCGCACGTTTATTATGACAGAGACGATGCAAGTTTTCCATGTGTGCAGAGTATGTGTGGAGTTTGACATTTTCGGAGCCCAATAACATTAATCTACCTATTAATCTACTTATAAAGATTTAAAGTTTGAATACCCTTCGTCCGAAAAAACAAATCCAACCATTTGTTTTTGTTCACAAAAAACAAAAAAGAGCTATATACCTCCTCGCCCAAAAAAAAAAAAAAAAAAAAACCGAGACCACACAGATGTAATTGGGTTGGTGAGCGTGGAATTTTTTCCATTCAGTTGTAGTCAAACCAAACCGCCATTTCCATTGAAATTTTACTAGTCTTGTTGTTAAGTGTGTGCTCTTTTGCCACTGGGCCGCAACGTTTTTTTTAATACAATATGAAATATAAACGTATTAATAACGCCGGCGACTTCACAAATGGTTTAATGTGGTGCACAAAACAGAGTTCACACAGTTTATGAAACTTGTTTTTATCGAGCAACTACTCTATAAGTATGCAACTCGACTTCATCACTGTTTTATCTTCATTACCAAAGCCCTCATTTGTGCTTCATTCCATTTAGTTTAAAAGCATTAAGAATTGTGGTTTATGTACTATTTTCATCGTTTAATAAGCAATAAATAACAGTGAAAAAAGACCATCTTTCTCTCAACTGCAGCCTGAAAATGATACCTCTGTCTTAAAATTTGAGCGTGAATTGATTTTTGTCACAATTTGAAAACTCTGTAATAAATTAAAATATATATGTCTCATGTTGTTCTACCCCTCATACCGTTCTCTCTCCCACAGCACCCCTCCGGAAGGCTTCGTCGGCGCTGCCTCACCGTCATCTTCTCTCGTTCCCTTATTTCTCTCACCCCTCATCAAACTCGGCAGCTGAAGATAGTCTGCACCGTGAGATTGACAGGGAAAGTGATTTTGCTCCTGCAATCTAGCAACGGAAGGCCACAATCACGATATCTCGTAATCCTCCGGCGATATGGGCAACGAACACCTTATATGGGCGATGAATGGCAGATCCTGGTTCTTGTCGCGGTTGCGGTTTTTGTATTTCTGTATTTTTGTTCTGATTTTCGGTCTTCGTGTTGTGTATAAATGTTTGTAATTGTAATGAATATTTGTGGTTTTGTTTAATTTTCTGGACATAAAATTGAGAAATTTATACAAATTTGTCGGTTACTAGTCAATAACTAGCCAGTATCCCATAGGTTTATAATTTTCTGCCTCACCATCTGCTAACCCACCGACGGAGGTGACATTTTGACACAAATGTTAGGAATAGGGAGTTACAATAAGTACAGTTTATAATTAAAGTGACATTGACATTAGTGACACAATTCAAGAGAATTCGTGAAATTTTTTCAAATAGAAACCAATAGAACATGTGAAAATCAGTCTGCACAAAGCATGGTATAATGGTAATTGAGTGAAATGGTCATACAAGCAAATACTTGTGCTGAGAACCAAATCCAGAGGGCTAATATAAAACAGCAATCAGAAGACAATGTACATAAATTTACAAATATGTTCTGAGAGACAAATACAAGACAATCCCAATCTTCCTTGAATCTGAAGACATAAGATGCAAAGAACTGGAAATAAAGATCAACGCTCGGACATTAGTTGGAATCTCGCAATCCTTTCGAGGGCAGTGCCTGGTTCAATGTTAAGCAAAAATGCTAGTACTTTAATGTAGCTCATCAGACTCGTTTAAACTTCCAGTAAAGTTTACTTTACAGAAATCAGGAAATGGCAATCCTGCCTCGTCACAACCTGCCTTAGTAATTTGTGGGCATGATCTAACATCGAGGTATTTCAACGAGCTGCATTTATCTAAAAGCTTACCGATCCCAGCCACGGTTATTTTGTGGCAATTACTAACCTTCAAAACTTTCAAATTCAACTCGGTTTCTCTACCGCTTAAACCCTCAAAGGCATCATCAGTAACCTCCTCACAGCACCCAATGTCAAGAGCCTCTATGTTTCTGCACTGAGTGAGGATACAGCTTAATGACGAATCGGAAATGTTGAGACACCAGTCCATCCGCAAGTTCTTGAGACTATTCTTACAAGCAGTGGCAAGTGATCTTATTGATTCATCAGAGACATTGCGGCAGCCACCGATAATCAGAGTTTCAAGATTTTTGCAGAATCTTGCCAAGGATAATATGGACACATCTCCAATTTTATAGCAATCCAACAACTTGAGTGTCTTCAATGAAGATGCACAGGCCTCAGAAACACTGGAAACCCCTGTGTCTCCAACATTACTGCATTTGTTTACATCTAGAAACTTGATCCCACGACACCCAGTTACAAGATCAGCAAGTCCTGAATCCGTTATGTTGATACATCCATAGAGCACCAACCCTTCTAGATTTCGACAATTCTTGGAAAGTGCTTGTAATACTCCATCGGTAACAAATCTGCAGCCAGCGAGATGCAGGCTTCGCAGATCAGAACAACTCCCAGCAACAACCAACAATCCTTTGTCTGTTAACTTTCTGCAATTTGAAACATCCAAGGACTGTAGTGAAGAAAGACCACTCCCAATCGCCACCATTCCCTTATCTGTGATTCCTGTAAAATAAAATATAATAGAAAAAAGAGGCTTATATTCAGGCTTAAATCTCAAATTACACAATATCTGGCCGGTTCTAGGAGCGCCTAAAATTAGGCAATGTTTCGTTTTCCGTTTAACAAGTAAACAGTGAAATTAAACAAAAATCATGTGATGACCTATGAAAGAACATTTTAATTCACAACACAGAATTGTAAAGAGTTCGCCCCAAACAGCACAAAAGTCCCAAACCCATATAAGCATTTTAACAAACAATAATTTTGATATTCACTTCCACGGTTCCGCCACAAAAGGAAAAGGATTTTTGACAAAACGTTAAATCACAGTCTTGAAATCAAACTAAACCATATAAGTATACATATATATATATATATATATATCGAAAAAATGACACTGGATGATACATAAAAGCCAAAACAAGATAATGTTTGCAGCAAAGAAAAATGCTGACACCTAGAGTTCGTGGTCAGAAATAGAGCTGTCAAATCCTATTTTGTTCCTATTATAGCATAAATACGAAGATACATTTCGCAAATATAAACATCCTGAAAAATCTAAAATTAACACTGGCGCACAAAAAACATCGTAATCACAGGAAATATCAAAATTGCAATCATTCAAAGTTATATATCGATATAAAAACCAATGAAAAAGAAGAAGTAAACTCAGTGGAAAAGTCAGTGATAGAGAAATTAGGGATTCTGACCTTTACAATTCTGCAAATTAAGGACTCTCAAGCACCTGAAGCCATCGGCAATGACGGAGAGATCGGAGTCGGTGACGCCGGGATAGAACGAGCGAGAGACAGACTGCGAGAGGTCCAATTCCTGGAGGCGAAGAACCGGCGGCCATCCGGCGGAGCATGAGGGGACCGGCACGAGCGTAAAGCTTCTTCCTCTCGGTGCTCTGCAAGTGGAGCCATCTCTTGCAGACCAGTCCGAAGGCCTCCTTGTCCTGCTGCTCTCCAGCTCGCCAGCACCGACCGGAGCTCGTCGTCGTCAACGCGTCGTTTATGGAGATCGCTCCTACGACGTCGGACGCCATTGGTGGAGCGGGCGAAGAAAAGGTGATTGATTTGATTGACCGCTTGATTGCAGAGATTGAGTTTTTTTTTTTTTTTCCAATTTGGATCGTAACCCTAACCCCCAATTCTGATTCGGAGGAATCGAATTAGGAATTAGGGCTGAGAAAGGGATGGACGGACTGGTTGGGTGTGGCTCCGGCGAGTGAGTACAAAAGGCACACTAATGACGTTCAAAGCAAATTTACCAAAATGTCCTTTTTGGTCTCAAAAGAATAATGATTATTTATCCAATAGTCTCCAAACTTATACGATTTCCATTAGATTTTTAATCCCAACGATATTTGGGTCTATATTTACGGATAAATACAGATATTTCTATTTTTCACTAAAAGATATTTCGATACATCTTCAATATTAAAATAAAATTTTAAAAATACCAACAATATTTATACTAATGATAAAAGATGATACCATTTCAATACACAAAATCACCTCCCCATAGGTTCGAGTTTAAAGGTGGGAAGGCACAAAATTTCCCACTTGTTTCTTAAGTAGGAAACCTAGAAGAGCCTAGACCTACCACCTCACATCAAGCAAAATTTTCTCCCCTCTTTCCTCAGCAAAAACCATGGCTTTCATTTTATGATATGTGGCCTAAGATAGAATCAGTTTCTTTTAGTATTGTTGATATTTTGATGAGTATCATAAATTATCTTACTTTATGTTATCAATTGTATTCTATTTACTTTCATATGTTGATTGTCTACAAACAAACAAATTTTTCCTAAATTATTATTTACTAAATCTTAAACATGTATGGGGCACAGTTACAATCAATATCGAGAAAATAGATCTACATCAAGGATGTATACAATATCAAGGATATAGATAAAATATCAAGTATATAATATCAAGGAAATAGTATAAACTCATACTTAGCAGTTAATGGAATAAAGGTGTCCTTTATTCATGTCAAAATTGTAATGGATCTCAATTGGGGAGAGGACCTATCTTGGCTACCGGATCATAGGCAAAGGTAGGTACTTTAAGGTAGGTCCAAGTAGTGGATGTACATTGGGAATGGCATAAAGTAGAATTAATTTAATTAATCATTCACTTTAATAAGCTTTTGTGTAACGGGTCTTAATCCTGAGATAAATTCATGATTTTATATTTATGACTTGTATCTTTTGCTATACAATGAGTGACACCACAGTGGCTATAGGTTTGATTCTTGTATATTGGAAGTATGATTTATAAATGATAATGCATGATTATATATATATATATATATATATATGAAATCCACAGCTTTTCTTAATAGAGTTAATGTTATCCTCTTGAAAGTATCATTCCGGTATTGAAAATCATATGAGATCTCGATGAATATTATTTGAAATCATTTGTTCATTTGAAATATCTTGAATGACATTCTTATGGTGAAATGATTGAAGTTTAAATTAAACTAAAACGAGACTTAAACGTAAATCGATTATAAACAATCTATGAGAATGTTACATAGATGACATGATGTGTCGTGGACAATAGATGGTTACATCTTTCATAATAGTGGCATATAATCGAAAGTGCATATTTGAGCTTTTACTACAACAACAACACAGATAAATATTAAGTAAAAAATTGGTTTAACATTTAATTTAGAGATAAATTATTAGAGGTTGATTATATACTTTAATTAGGGATCTTCACGGATCGAATTAGGTAGATTAGAGTTCTATGATCTAATTCATGATATTTAGATTGGGAAAATCTCAATCTGTTATCGATATGTGAAACTCACAATCCAATTCAATTCAGTCTGTTAATATTAAAATTCACGGATTAGATTTACGGATTCAATATGTAGAATTTAGAAACCAAATTAAAAATACTAAAACATAAAATAATACAATAAAATTACAACACAATCGAATAAAAGTTTTCAATAATGAACTAAATTGTAGCATAACAATTCATTACAACCAGCAAACATCAATTAAACTCAAATTAAAAAGGGGGAAAAAAAAAAAGCAAAAAAAACAAATTAAGGCCAGAATAGGAATAAGAATTGGGTAGAGACGTACTCAAACTTCAATATATATACACTTATTCGTTGAAAATTTTGTAAGAAAAGCATTATAAATATCTAAAAATTTATACGTGTATATATATATGTAGGAGTTGATTTCGTGGGTTACACGAATTGAGAAATTCTTAATCCTTAATCCAGTCTATAATCTTCAAAATGGAAAAATCTTAATCCATTACTGATATGTTGATTTCTTAATCTAATCTAATCCGACATATTGGATTGGATTGAGCAAATTAGACATATTCATGGATTCGATAAACACCCCCACCTCCATTGGATTCTCTTTGCTAACTCATTAAGATTTTATGGATTTGATTTTGTAATTATTAAAAAACCACTAAACTCTTAAAAAGAGTGCAAGACAATCTTCACATAAACTCATTATCTTTATTTTTCTTATAAAAATATTAAAATAGCGTTGAATAAATCAATTAGTTATATTTAGAAAATCTGTTTTTTTTTTTTTTTAGAAATGGCACCTAAATTATATTCAAAACCTCAAGTTTGTTAATGATTTTTAATTTTACACGTTGCACTTTCTCGAAACTTTATTATGCTATGAAAATGACCCCTAATTAATAATCTATCAAAAGCTAAATGAAAATTGAACACGTTCGTATCAAATGGGTTTTAATTAAGACTAAAATTATAATTAAATATTTTTTTAGAAAAAAATTGTACTTCCAAAATAACTATACGATAATATGACACAATAATTTTTTGGTTAAAGACACTTTATACTATCTATCTTTGATAAAATTATAATTTATTTAAAATTTACTTTCAAAATATCTTTGATTAAGATACAAACCCTCGATCATGATTTTATTTATAAATAATAATTATGTAATCAAAATTCGTTCAGTTTGCGCCAATTTTTTTTAAATTAATATTGAAAGAATAACCATTTACCGAACTCTAAAAAAATTTAGGGACGTAGGAGGTATAAAATAAAATATAGATAGAAACAACATGAAACATGAATTATAATTCAAGGGTCGTGAATAAAATTAACCCAAAAAAAAAAAAAAATTCCCTGTAGTCTATCATTAATGTCAATTTTCCCAATTTTCAGTTCTTAAGAAATGCCAAAAGAAGAATAAATAGCCATCGCGAGCTAAGCAGGAGCTGACATCATGGCTTCACTTTCAAGTTCCGTCCATCCGCTCCCGTCGGGGCTGAAACTGAATCGGCGACCGAAATCCACGCCGGTGCTCGGAACCGTACTGCTGAAACCGCTCTGTTCTTTTTCTTCTTCTTCTTCTTCTTCTTCTTCGAGTAACGGCAATGAAATGGGGAAGAGTTCGACGAGCAGAGGCAGAACGGTGGACGTGGAGAAGTTGAAAGAGAAGGAAGCCAAGGAGAGGAAAGAGGAGGTGAACAGGAAGATTGCTTCGAAGAAAGCCATTTCGGTGATTCTGCGGAGAGAGGCCACCAAGGTCCTCATTGAGAAGAAGAGGGGACCCACCAATTCCAAGAAGCTTCTCCCCAGAACTGTCCTTGAAGCTCTCTACGAGAGGATTTCTGCTCTTCGCTGGGAATCTGCTCTCAAGGTTTCGCTTTTGTTTGTTTTCATTTTCTCAGTTAATCTCAACTTCTCATTGAATTTCTTACCATTTATCTTTAGGGGTCTTTTTTCCCCGTGTATCTTTATTTCTGTTCTGTTCACATCCCTTTAACAAGATCACGATAGTTAGTTAAAAGTTTCATTTTAACTTAAATATCATATCACATCACCTTTAAAATAAAATAAAATAAAATAAAATAAAGAAGCTATGTTTGTTAAACATGTTTCACATGGACACAAAATGAAACACAAATAAGTAGATAAACAAGCTGAACCCCTTTTAGAGAATTTCTGTAGTGGTGAATATACCCTTTTTTTTCATCCATAGGAATTTTATTTAACTGTGGGTTAACTTTTTGATGTTATGATTTATTATCGAGAGCAGCTATGTATCGCGTTTATAAATTTATAACGTGGATAATTATAGATGAAACCGTTGAAAAGTTAATCTAACCATCAAAATATTCAGTTCTTTACCGGTGGTGAAAAATACCTTCCCTACCTTAACTTTTCCTTTGTTTCTATTATAAACTTTGAGTAACATATTGAAAATAAATTGAAAATAAACAAAAGAAAAGGCAAAAGGTGCAAAAAGTTGCTTTGTTTGTTGCTACTTGTATAGTTGTTAGAACTTTTGGTCGCTCATGGCATATAACCAACAGAAAACTACACTTCATCAGATGTCTCTCATGGTTTTTTCAGGTTTTCGAACTCCTACGTGAGCAGCTATGGTATAGGCCGAACTCTGGTGTGTACATCAAGCTAATTGTCATGCTTGGAAAGTGCAAACAACCTGAAAAGGCTCTTGAGCTCTTTCAAGCTATGATTGAGGAAGGTTGTCCTGTAAGCAATGAATCCTACACTGCCCTTTTATCTACATATGGTAGGAGCGCTCGCTTTGAGCAAGCGTTTTCCCTCCTCGAGTATATGAAGAATGCCCCAGATTTGCAACCTGATGTCCACACTTACACAGTCCTCATCAAGTCATGCCTGCATTTTTCTGCGTTCGACAAAGTTGAAGCATTGCTTTCGGACATGGCAGCTCAGGGGATCAAGCCCAGCACGGTCACGTACAATATCCTGATTGACGCGTACGGGAAAACTAGAAAGTACTTTGCCAATCTAACCTTACCCTTTCTAGATTTTTAGCTCTCCATCTGGTTGCTGTGAGTAATATGCTAAATTTCTCATTCTTTAGCCCTCAACATAGAAAATAAAATAGCGGTGTGGGATTGCTAGATATGATCTGTTCTTTTATCGGGGAAAGGTAGACAAACAAAAGTCATGGCTCATCTACGTTGGGTAGAATTTGTTTCCTTTTATAAATTTGTTGCATGGATGTAGCAATCAGATGGAAATCGAAACTTTTGCTGAATGACATCGGAGTAACTTATTTTCTTTGCCCCTAAAAGGTTTGCAGAGATGGAATCAGTGTTGGTGGAGATGCTTCAACAAGAAGAATGTGAGCCGGATGTTTGGACCATGAACTCGACGTTGAGAGCCTTTGGTGGCAGTGGGCAGATAGAAATGATGGAGAAGTGCTACGAAAAGTTTCAGAGAGCCGGGATTGAACCCAACATCAAGACCTTCAACATCCTCTTGGATTCGTATGGAAAAGCCGGCGAGTATGAGAAAATGGGAGCTGTGATGGAGTACATGCAGAAATACCATTACTCATGGACTATTGTCACATACAATGTGGTTATAGATGCATTTGGGAGAGCCGGGGATCTGAAGCAGATGGAGTACTTATTCAGGCTAATGCGGTCAGAGAGGATCAAGCCAAGCTGTGTCACGCTTTGTTCCCTCGTGAGGGCTTATGCACAAGCGGGAAAACCAGAAAAAATTGGTGGCGTTTTGCGTTTCATTGAGAACTCCGATGTTACATTGGACACCGTCTTCTTCAACTGTCTGGTGGATGCTTATGGGAGGCTGGGATGCTTCGCAGAGATGAAAGAGGTGTTGGAGATGATGAAGCAAAACGCATGTAAACCTGATAAGGTTACATACAGAACCATGATCAAAGCTTATTCCGTCAATGGAATGGCTAACCACGCGAAGGAGCTTCGTGAATTTATTGAATCTGAAGAAGGGAAACAACTAACTGTGTTGAAAAAGGCGAAGCCTGACTTTGGATGAAATTATTTTATAGGATATGTACATTATGAAGAGATCTGTACATTGTCATTCCTTGTGAGCAATATTGGTCATTTTTTTCGTGAACATATTCTTGACTGATTGTACTTGATCTTTTTCTAACTTGACCTTACCAATTTTACATGGAAGAAATTCTCCGAGGTAAGAAAGACGGTAAATGAGGCGTGGTATTGAGAATGTTTCTGGTTAAAAATGGATGTTTACAAAATGCTGGGAATGTGAATTCCGATCCTTGTAGAGTTTGAGAATTTAAAAGAGAATCAATCTTGATTGCCCGACTTTGCGTCTAATTGATGTATCAATACCTTGCCATACAAACATTACCTTGTCATGTTTACAAGGTTTTTACAATTTACATTTGTTAGCAAGATGAGGATTTAGTGTACTACTTGCATAAAAATGAGACAAAACTTGGAGAAAAAGGGCCAAACTGATTCATGTAGAAATAAATTATCTGCAGGCATATAGACAAGAACCATTTCACTTTTTACACAACAGATCACTAATAAACTTGAGTTGGAGCCAAAATAATAAATTATCTGAAGTATTGAATGAGATAAAACTATATCCTGTTTATAAATTTGTTTGCAACATGTGGATGACATACAAGAGAAAACGACATATGCTAATCCTCATGTTGCTTTCAACACATTTAGAGTAATGAATTAATCAATATATGTAAATTTATTTATTTATTTTTTTTTTTATTTTTTACATTTCAGAGAGTAAAGAATTGGGATTTATTAGCAGCAACTCGACGGTTACAACTCATGAGACTTTTTTGCAACCAGTAAGTACACAATCTTCCAAAAACAGGGTTAGCTGAGAAGTATAAAGTTTTGGGTCATTTCTGAAATGATCGACATGAGGCGTGGACACAAAGTTACAAGCCCTGACCATAATTCCAGCCTTCCTTTGCTTCTCAATGAATGACTCCACAGATCCTGCAGGAATGACCCTGTCTGCTGAGCTATAGATATATAATTGCGGACAGCTTGGTTGTTGTGTGGACAACAAGCCTAACACATCAGAAAGCCTCCTGTAAAGCGAAAAGGACATCCAATTATTAGTTCGTGGGAAATAAAAGCCAAGGGAAGCATAAAGGCGAGACCCCACATTATTGATACATGAAAAGCACAAGAGGTTCTCTTAGACAAAAGTACTCGGATACGTTTTTAGCAAACACGTGTGCCAAACCATTGGACCAAAAATATGGCTAAATGAAAAACATGAGATGCGAGGGCTAAATTAGTCTTGCAAATTGCAAGTGGCAATCAATTGACACAAGGGATAAAGTTTAAAACAAATGGCGTAAGCAAAAAATCTAAAACGAATGCAGTAATGTGATTGTGTGTGCAAAATATGACCGAATGCAAGCAAATATGAAAACCTATGTTCTAATTTAATTCACACTGCCTGCCTTGACAAATGTAACCCTGAAATTGTAGCTGAAACAGGAATGTTATCTCATGTGATGAATCAACGGATGATGATTTTTCGGAGATTACCTATTCACGGTAGGAAGATTCAAAACCACCTCGAAAAACTTTTCAAGAACAGCCAGCAAAGCCGTTTCAGTTACTGCCACTTTTGGCTCTGCAACTTCCTTGGTGCCAGCCAATGCTTCCATTCCCGATTCATCAAAGCTCAAGGTTCCTTTTGTTGCTACACTATGCTTTTTAAGAAAGGCTGCAGAGAAGCCCGAAGCCCAAACCTATGTAACCAAGAGTAAGAAAACGCGTTAAAAATATTATGCTAGGTGACCGTTTGAAAAAGCAGCATCACTTTTTGATAAATCTCAATTTGCATAACCAATAAATAAGTTTCTGTCCCAAATATAATAGCCATGTCAATCCTTAAGAAAATCTCCTTTTTGCTCACATGTTAGAAATTAAGAATAACATATGTTTAACTTGTCTGTCAGGTTAATTATACATCTCATACAGCATGGATTTAGTTTACCTGAGGGTCAGGTGCCGCAACGGGTGCAGAATCCACAATGCAGCCCCTGATCCTTCCCATCAAAGAAGGATCCTGCTTTTGGAAATTCTCCAGCATAGCCCCATACCTGTAACAAGTTTGATAAAAATAGAAAACAATTTCTTAGAGAGAATAAGAAATACTAATGGCTCTAAAAAGAAATTCTGTTGTTGTTCGAGTCTATACGCAAAACAAAGACAAAGTGGACTTACGTTAGCCATCCGGTGTTGCTGAAAGTGTGGAATACCAGGTTCTTTCCATGCTCCTCCTCTAACCAATCAGCCAAATGTTCCACAAGCAAGTTTATGTGTTTCTCAGTTTTTCCTCCAACTTGGTAGCTGAGAATCTCAGACATCGGAAACGTAAAAGTAATGGCGTGAAAGCCTCTCGATGTATACCATTCTGCGTATCTCTTGAGATGCTTCTGCTTTGCTCCCAACCATCCTAGCAAAACCACCACAGTCCTAGACTTAACGGACGAACAGTCAGAACTACCCGAAACATTTATAGCATTTGGCTCCGGCAAATGCCATCTGTACATAACATCGGGCGAAGAAGTAGATATATCATGTGGATATGCAGTTGGATTCGGCGCTTTAACCAACCTAGCGGACTGAAACAAATCAAGGAGGATTGGAGAAGAAACAATCGATGAATAAGTCAAATTAGGAACACAGCTGCGACCCGAATTTGGCACTGGGAAGTTAACACTCGGAACAGGTACTTGAATTCTGGAAACAAAAGACAGATATGCAGGCTTAGAAACCGAAAAATGTGATACCCAACACGATTTCGACTCTTCCACGGAATTGCTTATTGAAGAATTCAACAAATCTGGCGAAGAAAAAGCGGTAGATGATTTAAGTTTATCAGAAAATTCAGTCGAAACAGAAGCTACAGCCACGGCAGCAGCGGCAACTAGAGGTCTTTGGAGGACTCCTGACAAAGAGCCCATGTTGCAGAACACAATCCGAGAACTCTCATACCAATATCAAACACTCCTCAAAGAACAACAAACCATCCAATGCAATTCCTGCAAACCCTGAAAGCCAAAAACCAAGAATGAGACTCCCAAACCGACCCAAAACCCGACAGACACCCGAATTGAATGCAATCCCAGAAGGCCAAAAATTAAAGAGACCCAATGCCAACCAAAAAACCGAAAAAACCAAAACTCTTGCAATCCCAGAAAGCCAAAAACCAGGAATGAGAATCACAAACCGATTCCAAAACTAGACAGATAACCAAGATTTCTTGAAGTCCAGAAAGCCAAAAACTCAAGAATGAGAATCGCTTGCGCAAATTAGGTTGGTGATAATACTGAGATAAATGACGAATACCCTTCAACAATATAGATAAATAAAGATATGGGCTTGTGTCAATTTTGGAATCAGAATGCGTCAATAACACGGTTGGAGAGAGAATACGCAACACAAGAATATGGGCAAAAATAAAACCAAAAAAACATGGGTATATTCGAAAATGGTCAGATAATATTCTTACCTGAATTCTTGGAAGTCTTGATTCAAGAAAGTCGCCTTTGACAATCCGACCATTAAAAAAAAACATAAGAAACGCAGACCAAATACCGACCAGACGAAGCACGCGCACTCCGCACAGAGAGAAAGAACCTTCCCTTTTCCTTTTGTAATTGTAAGGCGCGTCTCCGTATGGTTTGGTTTGGTTAAGAAAAACCTTATTACTAGGATACGCACGCGTTTTAAAAAATAATAATAATAATAAAAATCAACGTAATACATAAAAATAAAAATTAATTTTAACTCAAAAAATAAAAATAAAAATAAACTAAAAAGCACAACAAAAATACGTTGTTTGTAGTTATTTAGGTCTCGACCACAACGATGACCAATAGCGATTTGCCACGTGTAAATAGAAGACGTTTCTAAGTGTGGTTGGAAAAAGTTTGAGACAGCGATTTGAGAGGTAGTCAACTTTTTTTTTTTTTTTTTTTTTTTTGGGGAAAGAGAAGATGGTCAACTTTGGTGTTTAGGTTTTCTGGTAATTACCAATTAGGAGTCCAAATTTCAAGCCAAAAAAAAAAAAAAAAAGGAAATCAAGAAAAATGAAATTTTGCTTAAAAGGATTGAAAAAAAAAAACGAAAAATTGAACGTAACTAAAGAATAATCAGATTACTCAAAAAGTAAAAATAAAGAGAATAAACGGAAGAGAAGTGCAATCTGTGGAGTTCATTCTGAGAGCGTGTTACGCGAAATCAAACAAGAAAGGAAACAGAATATGCCAAGAAGATTTTCTTAAAACAAAAATTAAAAAAAGAAATATATTTCATATCCATCACCTTAATAAAACATTAATTAAAAATTTTTTTTCTAATATTAATATAACAACCATTATATAACTTTTTTTTTACTTATACAAAAAAAATAATATAACATAATATTATCTTTTATATTAGTAATTTTAAATAATATTATGTTATAGATAATTTTCAGAAAATAAATATAATTCAAATCCATCACCTTAATAAAATATTAATTATAATTTTTTTTCTAATTTTAATATAATAACCATTCGATTATAATGCAATATATTTTTAAGTTATCAATAAAATTATATTACATTTTTTAATAATACATGTCTTTTATATTAGTAATTTTAAATAATATTATGTTACAGACAATTTTTCAGAAAATTATGTAAAAATCAAATAGTTGTTACATGATTCTAAACAGAAAGTTATAGCTGTCGATCTATCCTACTGTGGGAGTTGAGACATTTCCTTATAATTCCAGAAAAAGAAAAGAAAATCCTTGAGAGAGAGAGAGAGAGGAAATAAAGTAGGATATAAGGGGTACCTCAAATGGTGAATCAATCTAAACAGCGACAGAGTTAGCTTTCTAGTTTAGTGAAGATGTACACTAAAACTAAATCATGTATGAATCAAAAATTTCTTACTCAATATATACAACCAATGAGCTTATAGATAAGATAATAGAGTTTTTAGAGGATGCTAATATGAGATTTTTTTTTTTTTTTGTTGAAATTTTTATTTGAGATAGTTAATTTTAAGTGTGGAAAAAAATGAAAAATCTCAACAAAATAAAATAAATACATATATATAAAAGACCAAATTTTAAATAAGAAAAATTCAATAGGGGAGACAATCCTCACACAGCATAAAAGCACAACGTAGCACTGCCCGTGAATGAAGGGAAAACATTGAAGTGACATAAATACACGAACCCAAAAAGCAAAACAAGCCTTCAAAGCGACGGGTGAGAAGAAAAGGGGATCGTATTACGTACTTAGGAAAAAGGTAAAACCAGAAGGAAAGCCGTGAAAGTGGGAAACAGAGGAAACTATGTCTTGTTCTTCATGAAAAAGAAATTCCAACTACGAGAGAAAATTTACAAGAATTTTAGGAGACAGAAAGAATTGGTAATTGAGTCTAAATAGTAAACAAAAATGAAAAATGAAACTCACCTCTAAAGGAAGTGTGGGGACAGAGAAATCTTGTTTTATTGAAAAGAAAAATATTTAGTATCTGTTTGACACATAATTTTGAAATACTTATTTTCAAATATTTTATTTCATTTGTAATCATTTTGAATTGGGATTTAGTATAGAAAAAAGGAGTATGGTGTGAACCTTGAAACAATGAAAATTTTGACATTTGAAAACATAGGTTGCAGTTGGAGTTTTACAGATGTGTATTAAATATTAGTGCATCTATACATCACGAACTTAATTCGTGAATCACATCTCAAACCAATTAGTAATATACAGCTTATGATTTTTTTTTTTTTTTTTTTTTTGAGTGCGTCTACACTTCAGGAACTTAATTGGTGAATCACATCTCGAAACCATGAGATAATGACATGTGGTAATTAGTAATATGTGTTTGACTTAAACGTGAATTAAAGATGAATTGTGAAATTTGAACAATAGAAAAAGTTTGAAATATGTTGAAAGAAAAAAAAAAAAAAAAGGCAATATGAAGAGCGAGCAAGAGCAAGAAGGGTGTCGATCTAGTCGGGATGTCTGGTACACCTACTGATTCTTCTTATCATTGTTTATTTTAAAAAAAAAATTAGTGACTTCTTTTTTATGGAAATCAACTGTATTTTTTTAGATATATTTTTTGGAGAAATATTTTCCTTAGAAAGAATAGATTAACGAACAGTTCCTAAATTATTTTTTTCTCACTAAAATTAGCTTCTGTGTTCACGTTTGTCTCATAAACAGTCCTTGAACTTTAAAGGTGTAGTTTCATCTGTAAGAGATTACAATTTTGGATGGAAACCGTTATATTGGACCCATGAAAGGTTCGTGAACTTTCGTCTCCGTTGTCAAATAGTCCATGTGTTGAAAGATGTCTCAAATTTAGTTTCTAAAAATTAAAAAATTTTCAAATTAATCTATCTTCTTTATAAATAGATGAAAATGTAGTGTAACCTCATTTTAAATCGTTTTTTACACAAAATTTTGTTTCTTTTTTAAAACAAAAGGTGATTATTTTTATTTAAAAAAATTTGAGAAATCTTGTTTTTTTTTTTTTTTCTTTTTAGTTGTTGTCAATTTTTTGTCTAAAGTTGAGGGAAATTTTTTTTTTTTTAATTTTAACAAATTTCTCTCAAACAAAAACTTGTTGTTTCAAAATCAGGACCAAAATTGGGGCTTGGGGTCAACTATGAGTTGGTTAAACCTCATTCTAATTTTCTTTTTCAATAGTGGGGGTTTTGTTTTTTTTTTTTTTGGGTGCCTTTTTAAACAAAAGCGAACTTTTAATGTAAATAATCTTGTTTTTCTTTTCGAATAAATTTTTTTTTTTCTTATATAGAGATAAAGACGGGACGGCAGAGGTTAGGGAAGCGGGATAGAAGAATGTTAGTCTAGGTCGAGATTAGGATTGCAACCTTAACCCTAATCGCACTCCATCGCTCAGTCTCTGACCCAGCTTCAGCCATATTCTTGGTCCCCATTTCAAAACAACAAATTTTTATTCAGGGAAAAATTGTTTAAAATTTTTTTTTTTTAAATTCCTCAACTTTAAACCCAAAAAAAAAAAAAAAAACAACTAAAAAGATTAAAACAAAAACAAAACAAGATTACTAAGGCCCTGATTGGGGACAATAGTTGGAAAAGTGTTTCCAAACTTTTTATTTTGGTCATTTTCTTCCAATTTTACTATTCACTTCTCCAAATATTTTCAAAAAACTCAAATTTAAAGGTCCATAACTTTATCGTTTTAAGTCGAAAGAGATTTTTTTTTTTTCAAATTGTATAGAATTTCGAGATGAATAAAAAAATCTTGTTGCTATTTTTTTTTTTCTGAATGCATTTTAAGTTTTTACAGTTTTTCCATCCAAAGAGTTTAGTTTCACTAACACACATTTTCAAAACTCAAACCATCTCCAACCTCCAAAACACCGTCTTCAAACTGATCCAAACTAACCCTAAATGTTTTTCTACAAGATGAAACACTTTATTTTAAAAATAAACAAAAAACCGTGTAGAAAACAATTTAAAAAGGGACTAAACTATCAATATTTTACAATTTTCATCCACCATATAATACATGAGTTAATTTTGATTAGTTTTTGAATTTAGAAAATAATAAATTTGGTACATATTTCAACTTATAGAATATTTCTCGCGAGAGAATAAGTGTTTTACATGAGTCCAATTTCACGGTTTTCATCAAAAATTCTAACATAAGGACAATTTATATGATATTTTTGAAGTGCGGGGACTATTTAGGGGAAACTATTTGGGAGAAATTGATTATGGGATCTAATTTTAGTGAGAGAAAAGAATTCAGGAACTGTTCATGAATTAACTCCTTTTTAAATTATTATCCCTATTTTTTCTTATTTATTTATTTATTTATTTATTTTTCATTTGCTAGTAGTTCTTAGAATTAATCTTAATGTGGAACATCTCCCCTAACTTGCTCGATCCTTTAATACCTATTTTAGAATCATTACCTTAGTTATGTTTGCTAATAATAAATGATTTCATTAATTAAAAAATTATAGAAATCATTTTCATAATGGAAGGGATTAGGATATTTATTGTTAATCTTATTCATTTATTTACCTTTTTCGTAACATTCATTTAATTACTTTTTTGTTGAAACATTCATCTAATTTACTCGAAAGAAATTAGCATTTTGATATGTTATACAACAAAGTCAACTAATGCATCAGCATGAGATAGTTTGGGCGGTGATTTGTAGCCCATATTTTGTAATTTTTTTTAGTTATAATCATTTCATTTTTTGTTTGTGTTCAAAAATAAATATGGGGGTCAAAAATTCAAACAAGTATTAAAAAAATCCAAAAAAAAAAAACACAAAATAAAACATATTTGTTTGAGTAACTGTTTCCATAAGATTTTCAGATATATCAGTTTTTTGTCTAAACACTTGACTCGTCAACAAACCTTAATTATCGGGTAGAGAAGGTAGGACTTCCTTTTTTTTTAAATAATATAAGATTTCCACGTTTTAAATGTGTTTTTTGTGTTTTTCGTGAGCTTTGGCACCAACGCAGCAGTGCTATCGTCTTCTCTGGTAACGTCGCAAGTAGCATTGGAGTAGAGTTTGAGGATCCATTTATTTTTTCTTGTAGGAAAAAATATAAGTAACAATTTTGTAATAAATAATTAAAGGAAATAGTAAATATTTTTAATATTTCAATAAAAAACAACAAATAGAAAATTTATTAGGTAGATAGTCTATTTGCTAGCAATTTACCTGTTAAATTTGCTATTTAATTAATTATTATAATATCTTATTATTTATTTTATTTAATTTTATAAAAATTCTATTTACTATACTTTTTGAAATTTTTTAATTTGGATTAATTGTGTAGTTTTCACTAAACTTGGGCATAATTTTACAATTTGATTTAAATTTCGTATTTACCAACTAAAAAAATGGGTTAACATTTTTAAAGGAAAAGAATTTTCTCAAATAAATTTAAAAAATTAATAAATATTATGTATTATTACAAGGTTTAGATAAGAAATGGCATTTCTTAATGAAAAGAAAAACAAAATAATGTCTTTACTAAGCATGAAAGCTTTTAACTATTATATTAACAAAAATAGTCTACGTCTAAAGTTTCTATTTTTGGGACTTATCAATTAATAAATACGTGATTTAACAAGTAAATACAATATTTGTTTTTTCTTTTATTGATGAGTAAATAAAATTTTTATCAAGTACAAGGAATTTTTTTTTTTAATTTAGTAAGTATACAAGGTTTACCAATTAGATCTAGGACCCAGAGCAATATATGTGTGTGTATATATATATAGGTGTGGTTTCAATACATATATGGGTGTGGTTTCAATGGTTACTTTTTTTTTAATAATCATAGATGATTACAGGTAAAATTATAAAAAGAAGTACATTCTTTAATTACATTTAATATTGTGACATTTTATATAACTTGCTATTGCAAGTTAAGCAACCTACTAACCTTAAACTACTTCACACATTATTTGTTTAATAAATTCTTTTAATGCTGAATTGCCCTTCTATAAAATTACTTTGATTACCTTTTGCGTTCGAACTTTTGATATCTTGCTCCTAGCGGTCAATTAGAAACAGAGGTACTGATATTTTTGCTTTTCATGATATTTTATTTATAATTTTATGTCCTTTGATATGAAATTCATATTGATCATTTTGTTCATGTGATTATGTTTTTGTTTTATGTTTAATAACTGAGAATGAGAGGACCAAGACAAGCAGAAAACTAGAAGACGGTATCTTTCAATAAGAATAAGAATGGTTTCTTTTTTAAAAAAAAATGTAAATAGCAATAAGTTTTTTAATATTGGTCAACATTACTCTAATGTAAGTCATTACAATTTTAACTGTTTTGTTTTACAGAAAGATACACCACTCTTTAGTAATGATTTACCACTACATAAACGTTGGAAGAAAATGCAATACTATGAAATTTTAAAGGGTAGTGTTCACATTTGTGATGAGGCAAGGAATATTTTTCTTTAATTTGTTTGTGTTGCAATGCTAACATTATTATAACAGAAGAAAAAAGTTGATTCAACAAAAAAAAAAAAAAAGGTCTACGAAAATATATGATGATTAATACAACAAGTATGAGATGGGCATAAGATTTTGACACTCAACATATTTTCAAAATATAATAGTAGAAAAGAAATCAAGAATAAATCAACGATTAAAAAAAGGGAATGGAAATGAAATTCGGAATGAGATTCAAAAATTATGAATGAATTTTTTTAATTCATAATTTATTTTAAAAATATTTTAAAAATTCATGTTAATAGTTACCAATAAGTTATCCATCCAAATCACATTTAATGAAGCAAAATAAGCTTTATTAAATTGTGATTAAATGGTCTTTTTCCTCTCCTTTTTTTTCTCTCAAAATTCTAATAAACTACGGTCCTTCGTGTGGGACTTCCACCACGCTGCGAAGGTGACTAGTGGTTCGGTGATCTTAGTGGGTTTGGAGTTAGAGGGTCCTAATTGGAAGTTTCTCGACCAGATCTAATCCAGTGAGCTTCCGGTAATTTAGAATCCGATGAGGCTTTGTGATCCGAAGGTTGGTGTGGCAATCTCTTACCTCCAATCAAACCGATTGATTTCCTCTGAGTCGTGACGTGTGGCGGAGTGGTTGTTCCATATTGGACGAGAATTTAACGGGCGATGATATTTTATATTCATGCTTTTATTTTATATTTTAGTTTTAATTTTGTAATAAAGGAGGTAGTTCCCATACCCCTGGTTTGTTTTTGTATGTGTGGGTTCCACTTGAGTTATTTTCTAGTAGTATATATCTAGGGATCCTGTTAGTATTAGGGTTATGCGGAGTTTGTTGCAATCTCTATGCTGCGAGTGACTCTCTCTCAATCAATTGGAATATTCTATCAATTATAAATATTTTTTTAAAAGAGTTTTGTACATGCTCGATTATAAGATTGTTGAGGAATTTGAAGAATTTTCCTATCACGGGGTCTCAGCTTATATCCTCTTACTGAGCTTCACTAGATTTTACTGATAAAATCGATCTTAGTCGAGGGTTATATCTCTTTTATCACAAGATTATTTCATCTTTGGTATTGATGTGTATACCCAATTTTAAGTTGAATGATAATTTCCCTTTCAAAAAAAAAAGTACATTTAATGATCTCTCTAAGTTTCATGTTCATTAATTACCATTATTTTTTTTATCCACTATTTAATTTGTTACAACCATCTGATCAACATCCTACGCCTAAAAAAACGATAATAATAAATGAGTAAATATTAGAGTAATTATTGAAAACTCTTCCATACATGTATATATGTGTGTGTGAGAGAGAGAGATCAAAAAACTTTTGATAAGCTTTATATCAAGTATCTAAAAATTAACCACAAGTGGTTGCATATATAATCTATAGTAATTTCATACCTAACTCTATTTTAAGGTGTAGAGTTTTACTCATTCCATCTCCAAGTTTAAAAAAACAAAATAAACAAAAGACATCGAAGGAGTCAAAATACAAAAAAACTTAAGAGTTGAATTTTGACCCATGAATTTCCGGTTGAGATTTGGGATATAAATGAGCGTTGTGTCAAAATTTGGTAATAAAAGGATGCAAAATGAGCTAGATACATTCGAGCCTCAAATGCAATAAGTATGTCTTTTTGGATAAAAACTGAACGACGTTTTGGACTGTAAAATGCTGTTTTATAAGGGAATAGGTGATAGACCTAAAGGTTAAATCATAGAAACAAAGGAAAATCCGGTAGAGGTTCCAAAACCGGTGCCAAAACTGAAAAATATGTAAATTATAGCAAAACTGTAGAGTTTATAAACTGAGTCCGGGGAAGATTAAGCGCAGAGAAGTCTGGTTCCACGATTTGCTTTGAGTGGAAAGCCTAATCTATATCTATAATATCTGTAATATATATATATAGTTTGAAAGAGACAACAGCTCTTCATCACTGACTTTCATCACTGCGGTGGGGGCTGCCCATCATCGCTGCAGCAGTCTAATTATTGTCATGTGGCATCTTTTTTTTTCTTTTATTTTGTTTGTTTATTCCATAACTAATGATCTTAAAAAAAACAAATGCACTTTTTTATTGTGCATTGGTCCTCCCTCTTGAGCCGCCACACATGTGGTGGCCTAGTCACACGTCACACCATGTGACGATCCAATATCCGTCACATGAAATTATTTAATTATATATTTTTGCTTTTATTTTACTTTATTTGTCTATTTCATACGTGTTCGCCAACTTCGTATATACACTGCATTCGTCCTCAACTTCGTATATACACTGCATTCGTCCTTTCTCATGGGCCATTAAGTGACGGTCCAATCACATACCATGTAGCGATTCAATCACCCGACATGTAACAATCTAATCACCTACCATGTGAAATTTCATTTTATTATTTTTTTTTTATGTTTTTTACATGTTTACTTTTGCTTTACTTATCTATTCCACACGTACGGAATGCATGCTCACTAACTAGTGTCTTGTATTGTTCATGGGAACGGAGCAGCCCCCAAGCCCAAATAACTCCCTTAGAATCCGTAATAATTTTACTATTTTGTCACTCGTTTTTTCAAAATGTATAAAAACTGTCATATAGTTTTTGCTTTAAATTAACTCAAGCCCCCGTCAACAAATTTCCGGGTTTCTTTCGTCAGTCACTACTAAAAGCGGTTACTACTACATTTCAAGAAATAGAAACCAAACGTGGTCATGGAAAAAAAGATCATAATCAAGATAGTGAATCACCAAATTCAATGCGTAACAGTTTCAAGTCCTGAGTACCAAAAGTACTAGATGATGTACTCGTTTCATCCATTTCTATATGGACATGACCCGTATCTATTACTACTCTACATTGTACAAGTTTGTCACCAATAAATATGCAACACTTCTCATATAAACCCTCCTTCGGTGCTAGATTTAACAAACACGATTTGGGAGCTGAAAGTTTATGATTGTTGCAAGTAAATACTTCCTGGTCCTTCGCCTTCAATATAAGACGATGGCGGCGACCCAAAAGCTCTGACACATATTTCATGTCTCCTACGGCAAGGGCACGCCGGACACGAGTAGATGAAACTTGGCCTCTGTCTTTTGAATTGGTTGAGTTTATGTTTACGGAGAGCTTATTCTTGTCCATGACTGAATTTATTATGTAAGCGCCTATACCATGTTCTTCACATAACCTCACTAGCTCGGCTGCATCACCAGCAGCTTTGTATCCAAACCGGTAGTTTTCACCTGCCACAATTAACCATTACCAATGTATTTCAATGTCTGTTGAGTGATCGACTGAAAGGAAATAAGGGGAAAATGGAATAACTCGTAAATAAATTTACCTGCCACAACTCCACGCACTCCAATATCTTTGGACAACTTCTCAACAAATTCTCGAGGGGAGAGATGTCGAACACTTGAAAATTCAATCTGAAACTCTGCCGGAGCCATGTTACCACAGTAAGCAGCCCAAGCTGAAAGAACTCGCTTCCGATCACATTTGGCAACTATGGGAGGTCTGGTGAGTTTGTAAAAAATTCAGTCAGCATAAATATGTTTTTGTTTCAAACTTCAGGTAGCTGTAAACAGTGCCCATAGGAACTGTGCGTGAATCCAAATCGGTACACGAATCAAAAAAGAAAATGGAATATAAATAGTTTTTGTTCTTCGAAAACTGTTATGACAGAAAAATTCAACTCTAGAAACTTCAACAATAAAAAAGAGACTCATGTTTCAACTTCCTAGAATAAACTGACCATAAATAAAATTGTCAGAGATGGAGGCAATAAAAGTTTTAGGGATATTTGAAAGATCAGTCTTCTCGTATTCAAATAATTGACTAAAAGTTTTCTCCATATTCTCCGAAGTATACTATCTTTTTCTCCTTTCAGCCAGGAGCGAAGTAGACTTGACATCGATAATTTTCAATAACAGCTAAAATCTAGTAAAGAGAACTTGACCAACAAAGAAGGTTTATAAAATTTTCATCACCTAAAAGATAAAGAACAAGGCAAGGATTTTCAACTGCAGAAGCCTCAAGTCAATGAAATAGTCATAGACTCTTTACTTGCAATGCAATGCAAATTGTTGTTATTACTATGCAGGAATATGCAATAACACAGTGCTGC
This sequence comes from Ficus hispida, assembly GCA_025413025.1. NCBI lineage: Eukaryota > Viridiplantae > Streptophyta > Magnoliopsida > Rosales > Moraceae > Ficus > Ficus hispida. The sequence continues at coordinate 2,634,159 of CM046368.1, read as the reverse complement.
ACAGAACAAATAAAAAAGGAAACTTCCAGTAGATAGACAACAAACTAAGCAGAAAAATACCTTGGTTCCCAACCCAATACTTCTGCCATTCCAACGAACGACAAAAGAAATGGAGGTCCAACTTTTGAAGCTTGAATTGCAAGTTCTCGATGGCCAATGTGAAGGGCATCAAACTTTCCCAGTGCAACCACTCCGCCTAAGAATGATAACCAAGAAGTCGTAAGTCACATGTTTAAAGAAAATAGTACACACAAAACCATCCAGATAAGCAAAAACAAAGACAGACAAAATACGAGTAAAATTTGCAGAAAGATACAAAATAAATACACAGCAAAAATATGGCCCAATACTTCAGAAAATTGAATGCAAGGAACACTACACATGATTTACATGAGGAAAAGCCATTAATGACAAAAACATACAAATAAAATAGTTTTTTTCTGATTTTCTAACTGCGAAAACAGGACAAAAAGAGCATGAAGAGAGCATTTAACTAGGAGTAACACACATAAATCAACCATGATATAACAAAAAAGATTTAGTCCAATTAGTTACGTTAAAAATCAACGGAACAGATATGAAATTGTTTCAGTGTAAAGAAAGCTAGAAAAGAAGACATCCAGGCATCTCTTACGGAAACTTTAAACATGCAAAGAAATATGAATACTCACTTGCATATATAAGTACTCAATACATATGCACCAAACATACAAACATATATATGCACAACCTACAACCGTAGCAAAAGTTTGAAACTCTTTGAAAAACAACACTTTTCAGAAAGATACCCCACAAGATTTGCATCCATTTGTATGACTAACAAGACAACTCTCCTTAAATCCATGGTGATGCTAAATAAAGACGAAAATGGGAAGATAGGGAAAGAGGTAAGAACCTGCCATGGAGGACAATCTTTCGGAGGGAACCTCATGATCATCTTCTTGTTGGCTTTGAAAAAATGAAAGAAAAAAAAGTTTAAACTTTTGACAAAATATGACACAAACACAAATATCCAAATTAAACATATATGCCTAGATGAGTACAGAGATATATGTAAAATATTCACCCAAAAAAAAAGAAAAAAAGTTGTTATTTCACGCTGAGTTTCATGAGAGTCGATCTCATGCAGAGAGAGTCTCGATAATCCAAATAGCATACCTTTTCACCTAGTTCCAACTTCTAGTTTCTAATTCTCTAACTTATTGTTTTCCAATTTCTGTCAGAGAACAAATAAACAGCAAATTGTCAAGTTACTCTGTATCAATATTTTAGAACTTTCTCAAAGATCTCATATATATATATATATATATATATATATTAAAATGGACAAAATCAGCACAAGATTTTAAATTCCTCAAGAACATCGTAAATTAACCTGGAATTTTGAACATTTTTATTTTTCCTCCTCCAATGATGTTTCTACATTAATTCTCATAGTGCATCTTCTCATTTAGTTCTAGGTTCTAGTTTCTAACTCTAAATTGCATATCATGCTTTGAAACTTTTCTGAGCACCAAAAAAAAAAAAAAAAGATTGCTAAATCTTTTTCAGGTTAGTTCAGGCAAATTTTCCAAAGCTTTCTCACAAACCCAAATAATAGAAGTCAAATAAATAAATAAATAAGAGCCTGAAACTCTAAAATTTCTAGCTTCTAACTCTCTATTTGCGGCTCATGCTTTGAATGCAGCAATAAAAAACTGGTCAATTTTCAAGTTAGGTCAGTCCAATTCATAATAACTCTGTTACAACCCAAAATAGTGGAAAATTAACAATTAAAACTTCGGAAAAAAATAATAACAAAGTTCTAAGTTTTCCCCCAAAATCGTTAACAACAAAAGTAGAGTAACTTTGAACAATAGCGAACAAGAAAAGTCTATAATGACAAGGTCAATTGCACAATTAAGCATACATTTTCTGATATTCACTCCAAAAGAGAAATTGAAAATTGAAAATTGAAAATTGAAAATTGAAAAATGAAAAATGAAAAAAAAAAAATTTTGAAAGGGAACAGAGTAGAACCTGAAGCAGGTGGAGAGAATGGGAAGTTGGCTCTCGGAAGATTCAGAACACGCCACCGAATCCGAAGAAGAAGAAACGGTGGTTGTGGAGTGAATTCGACAGGGGAAAGGGTTGAAATTGAGAGACCAAGAGCAGGAGGAGAGGCGGGCGACTGTGGAGGAGTAAATCCCTAAGCTATGGCTATGGCTACGGCTATGGCGATGGCGCAGGTGCAGCGAGATACTCACACGACAGCCGCCGCCGCCACTGGCCAACATTGTTTAGAAGCTCGAAAACCGAATCCAACAACTATTTCTTCCTTCAAATTTTTTCGGTTTTGATTTACGTGCTTTTTCCTGTTGCTCACTTTCACATTTCACACTCCCACATCGTCTATATGTGTGGGACTTTTGGCCACATCATTACATACACATACATGTCACCGAATTATTACTCTTGTAATATTTGACTCCGGTGTTTCAAAATGTAATATCCATTTTCTAACCTTAAAATCATAATAATTTTACCATCTACTCTTAGTTTTTGGACAAAAAACTCAGGTGACGTGTACATAACAAAGACATTAAAGGCATTTTTATAAAGAGTAATTGGCATAATAGTCTATGAACTCTTTCAAATTATAGATTTCTTTTTTTTTTTTTTTTTTATCGAGATGACCCTAAATTTCTATTTTCTTGACCGTTTCAACCATTGCTGTCAAAAAACTACGAATTAGTCACGTGAAAAGCATGCTTCATGCTTTTTGAAGGTCAAATAGATAATTTCCTAGAGTTTCCCCTAAATTTTTAGATTGCCTACACCTAGAGAGAGATGGGGAGGGGGGCGAAGAAACAGATCGGAGGGGGAGGGGGAGGGAGAACCTAGTCGCGAGGGATAGTCGCAGGGCGAGACTGAAGGGAGAGATCAGGGGGTTGGGGGCGAACCCAATCGTGGGGAGGGGCCTAGACCCAAAGAGACTAATAGGGAAGAGGAGGAAAGGGGAGAAAGAGAGACTTTTAGGAAGATTTGAGGGTATTCTTTTTACTATTAATATGATCATTTGAGCTAAGAAAACAAGGAATTTTTAGAAAAAGTAAATAAAATCAATGGGCCCAAGTTACTTAAAATTATGGTAACAATTCTATAAAAAAAATAACCGAATAGGATACCGATTTACTATGTTGGGCTTTTACTTGTGGTTACCCATGGTAGCCGGATAGGATACGATTTGTTATGATAAGGTTTGTATCAATGATTACCAATGATAATCAGATTGGATACCAACCTTGTATGTTATGGTTTGTTAAGTTATGAGATAGAATTATTCTTATGCCTGTTTGAAAACATAAATATAACCTGTTATCGTACTTTGTTAGGACGATAGACGAGAGTGTAGGACAACTAGTAAGTACAACTCCACCTACAGCATAGGCAAGATGTTTTACTGCTTTGCATATTTTTCAAAGCTCATGCATTATGTATGTGATACATATGTTTTATGGTTTATTATTATGGCTTCATGAAAGCATGCTCATCAATAATAATCACATGACATGAACAAGACTAAGTTTCAAGTACGAAACTATTTTTAAGTAACTTTTTCATGAAACTATTTTCAAGTAAGAAACTGTTTTCAAGAAACTGTTTCAAGTAAAAAACTATTTTCAAGGAACTGTTTTATAAGTATGATAGTAAGTAAGTTTTCTCGTGTCGTACCGACCTGTCATGAGGGTAGGTTTGGTCAATGGTTTGAGTTGGATCGGACTGACCGTCCCAACTACTCCATGGCTGCGCACCACGGTACATACACTCATGTTATGTAAGTAGCCTAAAAATATGCTAACATAAAAAACATAATGAAAGTATAATGAAAGCATAATTGGTTCATGCATTGTTTTATTAAGAAAGTTTTGCGGAAAGAAATTTATACTTGTTGGGCAAAAGCCCATAACTTATATTTATGTGTAGGTAAGCAGCCTACTGGTAATATATGTAATGCAAGACTGTGGAAGAGGGCATAATGGATGTGAAACTCTGGGCTAGAACCACCACGTGTTTTGAAAATGTTTATATTATGTTATATTAATTTAACAATACGGGTAACGAGTATTTAGTATAATTTTAAATGTGCTGAGATGTTTTGAAACTTCAGTACTTGATTAAACATGAATACCTATATACAAGTATGAGGTTATAATGGGTTTTAAAATAAAATAAAATAAATAAATAAGTTTTCCGTATTTTTCAAGATTAAGTTAAGTAATTAAGTAAAATATTATGGTAACAGCTTACGTAAAGCGGGTCGTTACAAGTGAAAATCTTCAATAGCAGGTTTCATTTGAGGACCAATAGGAGCAATCCAATCTGAGTGGGCAATAGGGAGCAAGAAAGTGACGTTGAGGAAGCACTTATTCATTTTCTGACAATTCGAACCAATGATCGCTAACGACAATTGCCATTTCTCCCCAGCGAGCATGATCATGATGGTTGTGATTGATAAAAATGTCCTTGTCAAAACGACGACGAAGGTAATAACATTGCCCATCTTCTACCAACTTGTAGAAATGCAGAACCATTAATGGAGACAAATACCTATGAGCGCAGAGGCGAGATACAACTTCACAAGAGGCCAGAATTCTATAAGCACTGGGGCTGTTGAAGGGGAGAAATTCTAACAAATTAAAGAAATCAAGAAAGAAAAATTGCAATGGGATCAAAGCTTTGACAGCCAAAACGATCGTACATTGGATCTATGTTTTCTCCAGTATAGACGTTTGAATTCTCTGATAAATAATTAATTGAAACATAATCAGTAGTCTATATCTATAATGAATGTCTTCAAAAGTCTTTCGAGGGCCTAATTAAAAGCCATTGAAGCAGAGTGTCTTCGAACAAAATTTCAATAAATTTAGAGAAAGCGAAAGTTGTTGAAAAGGTTCAAAAAAGGGAGTGCGAATGATTTAAATACTTTTCGTGATAAATCTGAAAGATAATAATGAAAAAGACACTTTCAAATTTATAGGAAAAGGGAGGCTGATGTGGGGGCAAAGTCTGAATACGATGTGACGTTTTAGAGGATTAAGAGAAATGATGTCGTTTACAAGGAAATGAAGAAAATGAAGACGCAACAAAGTAGAACCTGAGGCAGAATGCCATGTCAGTATTAATGATTGAAATGCCACATCGTTAGATTAGAATTAGAGTCTATAACAATAATTGTAACACATGAGATCCCCCAAAAAAAAACTACAAACAGGGTGAAGGTATGAGATTTGTATGCTTTTGAAAACACTTGAGAAATGAAGAAATTCAGACATTTGTCGAGAGAATTAGACTTTGTCTTTGAGAGAATAAAATTTTGTTATTCTATATGTCTATGATTCCAATAAAGCTTTGTATTCATTGTTTGTCGTTTGATCAGATTTCAGCACAAACATCAACTTTTTCTCTTTCTTCTCCACACAAGCCCATTTTCTCTCTTTCCCTCTTGATTTCTCCCCTTGGCTGAATTTTTCCCTCACCCAAACACTTAAAAAAAAAAAAAAAAAAAAAAAAAGAATCAAACTTGGAGATAGGATTCTAAGTGATCATCCACATAGCAACTTTCCAAGGTGAGTGTTATTGAAAATTTTTGGATTTTTCTCCTTGTGTAGCCGCAGTGTTTGGAGAGAAGAAAGCCAAAAAAAAAAAAACTTACTTTGTTTTTCTTGACTTGAGGATTAGCTTACTATGGGAGAGGTAGTGGTGGTCACAACTAGGTTTGAACGTCTAAGGAATAAAAACTCCACCTTTTCTCACGATGGAAATTTTTTATTATGTGAATGTGTTGTGGAACTTTTGTGTGAAAAAGTTTATTCTCACAAGTTGATGATATATGTATGGCTTGTAAAAAGTTAAGGGTTTCAGTTCTAGTTCTTGATTTTGATTTAAAATGTGGTTTTTATCATGTCGTGATATTTGAATATGATTGCAGGACATGTTCATGATTAGATCATAGTAAAAAGTTTCGATTCCATGGTATAGATCTAAAATGTTACACTTCTCATGGATGATAACACGAGCAATTTTAAAGTTCCATCTTATATATTGCATGATTTTAATGTCGGTTCATTAAAGCAATCACACTTAATGTATGACATTAACATGGTAGGGCCTAAGATGTGACCGTTTTGATTGCATGTTTGGACTTGGACCACCATTGTAAAAACGCTAAGACCTAAGAGGAGCTTACATAGATGAAATAAGCTGAGTTTTGACCGGAATCGGCAAGTAAACTGAGGGTTACCCACGTAAACCAACTTTTTCCGCCACTGGAAATGAGCTACACTCAACTAGTTTTTCCATACCCGTTTTAGGTCATTTAATGCCGAACTAAGCCTCGGGATGAACTGAGAAAACATAAGGCTGTATGTTAGAACATTTTTGACACAAATACGCCTCGAAAATTCATCTCTAAGACATGTTCGGCATTTAGAAATAAGCTTGAACAACTTTTCCGATTGTAAAACTTGGTTTTTAATAAAATAAGACAGCAACGTGAAAATTTGAAAAATAAAATAAAAATACAAACATCTTTAGTAAACTCGCGAAGTTCGTAAAAAATTAAACGTCGTGAACGCTAGCATGCACATATTAAAATTCATGAAATATGCTGACAATAATAAAAAGTGCAGAATTAGCCTAATGACGATTCTAACTTCGTGCTATGTCAAACATATTTTATGATTGTTAAAAAACAATGAAATCCTCTTTTTATCAAACTGGTTTTGAATACTTGCTGTCATATTTTAGTGTCTTTCAAGTATGCAAGTAACTTACAATAAAATAGAATGAAATTATTATTAGGAAACATTGAATTGAATTGATGCTAAGCAAACAATGAAAATTATATCTAAAACAAGAACAATAAAATTCAATGTCGTAACATACAAATATTATTAATAAATGACTATAAGTCACAATGATATAAACATGCATATGATACGTCGATGTTCAAATTAGTATTAACACTTGTATCAAATTCTCAGTTAGCTTAGTGCTTAAACATAAAAACTAATCAGATAATAAAAAATATATAAAAAAACAATAGTATATAAAACGACACGTAATTTATTTTACTATTTATAAAATGTATCTTTATATACTACGGCTAAATTAATACCTCTTGATCATTTACCTAATTGGTAATTAAATTTCACGCGTTAAGCAAGAAGCATAAAGTAAAATAAACAATTCCTAAACAGAGAAAGGACAAGAAATAGAAATAAATTATTTCCAACATAGTCAAGGTATCATCATAAATCATTTCCAACAAAACACAACGTTTCGTAAAATGATGCAAACTTGAGAAGTGAGAAACCTATACCAAAATACTCATTAATTTACCAATAATACATTTTCAAACCACTATTACTACTTAGAGAACTTCATTATTTCAAATCATTCTATTCTTCATTTCCTCTTGTTTTATCATAAAATAGCATAACAATAAGTTACGCACACAAAACCATAAATTTTCAACCTTAGTTTCTAGTGGCTTGTGCAGATAACAACAATAAGGAGAAGTTCAAGACATACGACATCGAATTCTATGAACACCGTATCAAAACAACGGTCACTGCTAACCCTCAAAGTATGGATCAATGGATTTCCTAACTGTACAAATCCACAAAAACAAACATCGAAACGAGCTTTTCGTAGGTTAACAGAATGAACACCTATCATGATCAACCAATATTGTGATCAACACGTCACAATTCTTCAGCTTTGCACCGAGGATCGTTGTCACATACTCCTACCTCCCATGCAAAAGAGATCTCCCAGTCGCTTGTCGATTTCCTCAAAGATAAGAATGTGACATTCGCCGGTGTCGAAATCAATCAAGATGCAAAAAAGCTTTCAAAAGATTGGGGGTTAAGTGAGGAAAAACAATGGATATCGCCTTTTCGGCTGCTAGAAGTATGGTCAAAGTGATTACAAGTGTAAAGGTTGAAATGTCTGCAGAATTTTACTAGGAATGGTTATGCAGATGCAGAAGGATGTTATTGAGAGTCAGTGGGAACTGAAGAATTGAGCTTTGATCGGGTGAAGTATGCTTGTATTGATGCTTTTGTCTCGTTTTTGCTTGGAATGAAGATTGCTTCCCATGATTAGTGAATTTGAATGTGAAATAATACCTTATCTTTAATAAATATTTTTAAACTGTGAGATTTATGATTTCACTTACAAAGCATACCTGATTGGTGGATATTGTTTATTACAAGAGTAATCTTTACTCTTCAGCTTTCATCACCTTTATTTCTCATAAATTGTGATTTTTTTTTTAATTTATGAAAATCGTGCACATTGTCTCGTTATGCAATTTGTTGGTGTCAAACTAGTCAAATGTCAATTAAGCATAATATTCCAATCTATCTTATTATGTGAAAAGTTATTAGTTATGGCAATGTTAGATCTGCGAGGAAAGTTTGGGATATGAAAGAATTGGGGTTTGCCGTGATAGATTGTAATATTTAAAATTGATGTTCTTGTTTCCTTTTTACTTGAAACATAGTGTGTTTTTCTAGATGAGTAGTAGTTGTAGATCAATTGCAATCCAGCACTGAGAAACATGCACAGTTTATGGGAGTACTTGCCTAGAAATTAACCCTATGTTTGGAGCAACCATTTGGCATCATTTGTGATATTCCATTTCAATTTAACAATTGAATACTTGTTTAGCTTGTGCAATTTGGATGGACCATTTTAACGGTCTATTTAAGATTTGTACACAAATGGCAAAAGGAACTCCCCCCAAAATTTGGGTCATTCCCATCTATTTTTTACAGTAAAAGTGGAAAAAATTCAAAATCATTCACTCTTATTTACATTCAGATAGTTTCTTCTAATTGCATGTTTAAATATTTCTTTTTCAGTTATTCTATTCAGAACGTTAACATCCAAAAATCAGTTCGGATAAATGTTCAAATGTTTTTATTCAAAATTTTTCATTTTAATGTTTCCAATTCAATTGTGTCATGTTCGGATGGTTCTTCCAAACGAACCCAAAGTTTATGAATCATAAAATTATAATTGTTGAGATAAATTTATTGAGTAAGTTCTTAATTTTCTTACCATAAATAGTCTCTGAACTGAAAAAGTCCTTTACTAATAGTCTTTCTGTAAAATTATTGAATCCAAAGCAGCTTGGATCGTACATATGAAAGAACCACACTATATTTTTAGCGTAATTAGATGCCAACTTTTTTCCTCGATTATCTATTTCTTTAGCAGAAGTATAAGTATCTTATAAATACTGTTTACAAATAGAAAATTGTTCATAGCGTTTCAAGTATACAAGGTACAAAAAAGCTCAGTGTCTAAATTTGATAAAAGAAAATCGTGCAAGCGTACTCTTAAACTTTTAAAATAACATCAACACATTCATTTAACAGTTTTCGTCTAAAATTTACCAACGGGACTATTTATAAGACACTTTTTTCTTTAAGTACTATCTTTGAGATAAAATTTAAGAAAATTACAAGAATTCCTCCTGAATTATATAGACTTCGGAATATTTTGCCCTCCAAATTTCAATAAGTAACATATGTTCCCCCAACTTTGAAATCCAAACAATTTTGCCTACTGTTAGTTTTTTAATGGAAAAACTCACGTGATGTGTACATAACAAGGAAATTAGTTACAAAAATTCCTTCTGAATTATAGGCCTTGTAACACTTTGTTCTCCCAAATTTTAAAGATAATGTCCATTCCCTCATTCTATGCTCGGCTAATAAATAAAGTCCTCATATATGAGTTTATTTTATGTTTTGTTTTTTTAAAAGTTACTTCTGATATTTCTTATAGTTTTAATCAAAGAACATATAATGTACATTAGTATAGAGTGTTAAATAGTAATTAAGTATTTAATATCTTCATAATCATGCTTAATGCTTGATATGTGTAATTTCCATCCAGCAAAACAACAGAAGAACTAAATCTTGATAACAGCATTATGATCAATAGGGAGAGATATTACTTTTTGCAATTCAGAGGACAAAATATTACAAGACCTATAATTCAGGAGGAATTTTTGCAATTAATCCTAAAATTTATTATATGGACTAATTTAAAAAAGAAAAAAAAAATCAAGAACTACTTAAAAGCTTATTCTACTAAAAAAAAAAACAAAACTATGCAGTTTAGCACTCAGTTATTCTCATAAAACCGTTGGAATGAAATTGCAGATTGGTAAAAGCACATCCTGGTTTTTGGGAGTAGATTCTGGTCTTAGTAGTTAGTCCTTTTGTTTCACTTTGAGTCAAAATTATCCATCGAAATTTCAGCTTTGTTCTACAAAGGATAAAACGAGATTAAAAAAAATTTATACGAAAAGACACCGATGATTTTAAACAACCACCACTGATATATCGTAGATAAAGATAAATAGGAATCTCGCACCGCCCAACGACATCGAAATATCAAATAACACATTTCATGCATTTCCATAGCTATATAAATAGATATGTGCCACTCAAAAGGCCACGAGAAAACAACCAGAACTCCTTTTTCATCAACGATTCCAACGGATTTTATCAATCAGGGAATTAACATTATAGATCTCGCTTTTCGCACTATAAACGAAAAATGATATACATATATTGCAACAAATTACCTCTGTAGTGCATCAAATCGTTTGTAACAACAAAACTCGTGTCACAAATTTCTCTGTGCAACAACCGCCACCGTAAACAGATAAGGGGCTAGCAAAAACAATATGACAACTAACCCAATCACAGATAATAATGGTAGTTAACTTTCGCAGTAATTTACCTCGCCAATCTCGTTTTCTTAACCTTTCTGACAGCAACTTCATTTCCCAGATGTAGAAAATACAAAGGGCTTACATTATGTTTGATCAAACCCAATTACGGTGCTTCCGATTCAGTTTATCCTTGTACTGTTCCTTCTTACCCACCACTTCTTTTTCACCCGGTCAATGTTACCTTCTTCACTTCCGAGCTTATGCAGAATGAGCTTTGTTTCCCTCAGTCTTGCCCCGTAATCCTTCTTCCATGCTTCAAACATCTGCTTCAACCTTCTCAGCTCCTTGTCAGGATTTAGACTCGCATCGACTTGACCAGATTTAACCTCCACCAGGAACTTGGCATCATCACCGAACACTTGACTCCTCTGCTCGAATTCCTCGGCCAACCGACTTATGACACTTAAACCTGCACTCATTGGTCTTACTCCATTGCTCTCTTGACCCTTATGGTTACTTCCCGTGTCCCAGCTGTACTCTCGGTCATCACTAGCATTGACTGAAGCATCAGAATTTCTCTCGGAATCATCAATGGCTAGACTCTTCTTAGCAATAGAGAGGCTTGACTGTAGGGATCTCATTTGTTTCTGCCATACTTCTTCCATGGATTTCATTTTCAACTCATATTCTGACCACCGACTCTCATATTGTTGGAGACGTTGATGGAGGATATCATTCTCTTCTTCCTTCTCCCTCAAAGCAGCCTCAGCCTTGAGAACACGACGTTGCAATTCAGCGAGCACAGATGCCTTCACTAACACTTCATCCGACTCATTTGTCTGTATGAACAATGAACTCGTGAGGTGTGACAAGTAAAATGTACTCACAAACTTGATTTACCAAATGCTATTTTGAAAATATAATCCAAGAACCAGAAGGCAAAAAAAAATAGAGATTTAATCTAAATCATATGGATTTTTTTACGTGTAAAAATATTCCAGGAGCACAAAGACTTGGCACAATGATTCAAAATAGAAAAGTCATAATGAAGATTAGTTATTAAACGAGCAAATGAAATTGAGCAAATACCTTAGCGCTAGTGAGTTTCAATAGTCCAATATCTCCAGAGTATCTTCTAACCAACCAGCCACGAATAGCTGCAAGATTAGATTAAAGAAATTATTGAAAGTTCATGAGATGCGATTAGAGTTAAGAGTAAACATTGGAGCTGTGGACTAAGGCCCGATAGATTGAAGAGGTTTTACTTTCACCGAACTAAAAAAAATACTCAATTAGATCACAGTTCTTGGTTTAGATATTAGCCTCCTGGAGATCAAAATTATCCTAAACTACCATGCACTTAATGTTAGGCATAAATATAGGATTTAGAGAAGTTTGAGCTGTTTTATTTGAGTTTATCAATTAGGAATATTTAGGATCATTCTGAGTTTGATTATCGTTATGAATTATGTAACTACAAATAGACCTAGTATTTGTATTTTGCACCTCAGCCTTGATAATTACTGTCGACTATAGAGATTTCCTCGCAATAGTTCTCTCTTATTCCTAAACTCTTTCTTCTCACTGAAGTCTTCTCTTCTTCTCTATATTCTCTCTCTCTCTTTAATCTATCTTGGTCCTGCATCACTTTCCTAAATAGGAGCTCCCTTTTTTTTTTTAAGACAAATAAATTTACCCCTGAAGTGTTTCAGTTCCACAAATAAGTACACAGATATCGGTATCCTAAATTCAAGCTAAACACAGATTTGCATTCAACCAATTCTAGAATAATTCAGGGTCAGATACATATATAGTGTTTGACAACAGCGGATGTCTATTATAAACAAATAAATATAGCCAGGCAGATAGAGTTAATCAGAGATCATGCAGTTTACGAATGTCTACCTGACTGTATCACGATTGATGCATCATGAAGACTCTTCAAATTCTTCCTCGCAATCTTGTTCTTAATATTCTTTTGTATGACAACTGCAGCCCTATGCCTCTGTAGTGAGATATCATATTCCCTTCTGGCTTTTTCTCCTCGTACAACTGCATTGACAAATTCAAATATTTGTTTCACCAAGTTGCACGAATAAATTAAAAGATTTGTTCATCAATGTCTCAAGTTCTTTTCTTAACAAACAAGAAATAGTTTACCAAACTTCAAAATATAAAATGAAAAAAGAAAATAGAGGGGGAAAAAAACCAATGCTATACATGATTGAAGTGTAGTTATTCCTCTCCTCAGCTCCTTCAGATAACAGCGAGCTTGGTGCCCTCTAAAGCAGCTTTGAACACGTAGAACACCATGAAGGGTACGGTTTCTTGTGTCCTCAAGCACCCCAATCTGCATGGATTGTTGTCTTCGTGTTAAATTACCAACGGTAAGGCACATTAAGGACATGCAAACACTTAAGGAACAGAAACACTGCCTCGACTTTTAAGTTCACGATAATAATAATAAGAAAAATATGGATCAGTTAAATAAATTAACATCAATCCATTAGTAGTCCTCGTATATTTTGCTACAGAAATCTGTTTTTCAATTGAACAAGATAAAACAAAGACTTGGTGCGCATATCATTTTTGAAAAAATTGAAAGAGGTACGCAGTATAAATGTTGCAGCAAAAGTTTTAACACAGCCCTCCCATCCTCCCTCCAAAAATATATCAGTCATGGTAACAATTATGAGCAAAAGTAAAAACTTATCGAAATTATTATTATACATTTGTCACAACTTGTGCCTTCATTATAGGCTTCAGAGCTTCGTTAGGATCCTTATTCTCTACCGTCTTAAAATTTGAGAGATGACAAAAGACTTGAAAATATTGTAAGAACCTGAGTTTGTTGACCCCAGAATATTGATAGAAAAATCATACTTTTGCAATTTGACTATTTCCACTTAAGATTCCATAAAACACTTGACGACTAAGATAAAAGTTACAGGGTCATTAAATCAGTTTCGTTATCCAAATTCACAATTTCAAAGGTCCTAGGTTGAAAATTTCCAGGTGCAATCAAAGAAAAGGCAAAGGTTCCAAATTACCTGTCCGGTTCTGAAAAACAACTTTGTGTAGCCAACTTGATACATCTCAGGTAAAATGTTGAACTGGTGAAGAATTGCAACAGAAACACTAAGTGGATCCTGAGATGCGACGCTTTCCAACAGAAGAAAACCATATCTAAAACATAATTTAAACGTCATCCCCACCACCAAAGGGGAGAAAAAAGGTTAGATACAGCACTAAATACACAACTCACAAAACTTCACTGAACTATGCACAAGATAATGTCTTGTATTACCTCCTCGCAAACTTCTGATGAGACATCCTTGTAGGGAAACCAGATCTTGATATCCGAACCACTTCTAAAACTCCACAACATCTAAGCTGTTGCAGAACAAGTTCTTGCTCATATAATCCAGCAGACTGAAGATTGTTTGGCTTGATACAACGGATGAAATGTGGGGTGGTATTTTCTAGACGTTGCATCAACTGGAATAATTGACCCTAAAAACAAAAATGGACAGTTAATGAAATGACTATAAAGATGAGATTTCAAACATTGCTCCATTCCAATATATGTGCGTGCATGCGTCCAAGATACTAATTTGAATGTCAGCAAAATACAATTAAATATCATTACTTGTAACACTTGAGTTACCTTAAATTTTGTCGCAACACTTAGTTTTTGGGAATCCGCACCACCGGACTTGTACAAAGGACCGACAACAGGCTTCTCAGATTGAGAAAGCATATTGGCAGCAAATTTCTGAGGAAGGTGGCATGAGCACGAGGACATAAGTTGAATGGTATCCATATGTAGCAAATCTCTGTTCTTCTCCAAAAACCCACTTGTGTCATACGTGACCTGTATGGAGTATCCAGTACAACCATTAAACAGACAGGTAGAACGAACCAAGGTTATCAAAATAAAACTCATCTGGTGGAAATAGAATTTTAAAATATCAAATCACAAACCAAAGTATTCTGCAACAACACAAAAACTAGACATAATGATTTTAGTTAATATTTGAAGACTCTAAAATCTGACATAAATCAAGTTTATCATTGCAAAACTCAACTGTAGTATGAAATAAGCTCAAGGGACAAAGCCTTTCTTTTTATTAGCTTTTAAGTGCTACCAAGTATGACTACTCCTTATAGTAAGTGAGCAAAAAACTTTATGAACAGAAAGACACGCAAAGAAAGAAAATAAGAAAGTATACAAGACTTTTTGCAATAGAGGAATCCACTGGGCAGGTTTAACTAGGACGATAGCTTCGTTAGAAAACCAAAGACAACCAGTCCTTGTAAAGAAGTGGACAAAACCATAAGAAGAGAAAAGAGCCTAATGAACAAAGAGAGAATAAAGGACAACCAATGGATTAAGAACTGGAAAGTACAGGCTTCCACGTTACGGAAGATAGCCATAAATGAAGAAAAATAATGCAAATCAATTAAGCCTGTCAAATCTTTCCCTTTTCATAATTGTGACCCAAATAACTTGTGCCAAAAAATAGTACAACATGCCCAGGGAAAACCCAAAAGTAGTTGAGATTTGTAAGATCCTGAAGAATTTCACTATCCAAAATTCAAATTCCATAATAACAAAGACAAATGATGAAGGAAAACAAGACACATGACGAAGGAAAACAAGAACGTGAAACTATTATCACATGGTCAGTACCTCCCCTGCGTAATGAGAGACGGTAAATGCTTTCTCTCGCTCTCCTCTGAAACAAGAATTTGAATTGAGATGCTGCTTAAGCTTATTGGCAAAGGTCAAATCCGTGCCATTAGGGAAAGTGGACTCTTCATCCAAAAGGAGAGTAATCCCAATGGTTTCTGCAAAATGGTAGAAGAAGATTCAAGAAAAAAGGGACCAATAAATCGATTCCAAAACATTGTGTGAGCATTATAGACAAACTTTGGGCAAGCTGTTATTATCAATGCTGCAATTCTAATCTTCAGAAATTATGAACAATGCCAATACACACACACACACACACACACACACACATACATATATACAATAATATAATATAAATACTTAAGTCAATGAACTTAATTGAAGCTCTTTCAAGTGTATTTAAAACAAATAAACTCTGTATTTGGGTCATTTGATATAATATAGCTCTTGTCAAATATCAACCTTAAATCATGGTCTTGGTTATTGTAATTCTTTCATTTACAATTCAGTCTGTCTTCCTTATAACTAACGTACTCATGAAAGGAAATCACCATCTACATGTTTCTCTAATTTTATACAAGAACCAGTTCAGATCTATATCTGGTAATATCGTAATAAGTTCAATCAATTTCTACAATGACTCATTACATATACTTCGAGACTAACCTTTCAAAAAGACCAAGACAGTCTTTGTTGTCTTCAAATTCAACCTTTGCCCAGTCGATCCCATCTTGGATATATTCCGAAAGAGAAAAAATCGGGAAAAGAAATAAGCGAGTGCTTGCCTGTTTTATGGTGTTCTTGCTCAAGAATAAGGTACAACAGTAGGCCGTTGACTCCCTAAAGATGTTTGGAAAGAAAAAAAAAAGGTTTTGCACGAATTCTGTACTTCATCACCATGACCATTTTTCTTAACTTGGCAAACCCGTCTCTAACTATAAGAAAGGAAAAAGGTGCACTGTGAACTCAAATTCTGAGAGTGCCATATTTCAGATACTTTGTTTCCAAAAGCACAGTCAGCTCATCAGAGTGTTACCTAAGATATTCAGACTCTACATTGAAATCATTTTGCCGGATTGCAATCCGAAATCTGAATTCCCCCTCAAAAAGTATTTAAGGGATAAAGAAGTAACCAAAACAATTCATTTTCTAACCTGGAATGGTCGTAATATACCGAAACCACGGTAAGTGAAGAAGTAAAATCATATTTTTGTTTTTCCTTTCACTTGAATAAAGTATGAGGAGCTGGGTTCAGAAACGCATATATATATATAAC
>CM046368.1:2597425-2617346 GCA_025413025.1 Ficus hispida | reverse complement strand
AGTAATCTTTACTCTTCAGCTTTCATCACCTTTATTTCTCATAAATTGTGATTTTTTTTTTATTATTTATGAAAATCGTGCACATTGTCTCGTTATGCATTTGTTGGTGTCAAACTAGTCAAATGTCAATTAAGCATAATATTCCAATCTTATCTTATTATTGAAAAGTTATTAGTTATGGCAATGTTAGATCTGCGAGGAAAGTTTGGGATATGAAAGAATTGGGGTTTGCCGTGATAGATTGTAATATTTAAAATTGATGTTCTTGTTTCCTTTTACTGAAACATAGTGTGTATTTTCTAGATGAGTAGTAGTTGTAGATCAATTGCATCCAGCACTGAGAAACATGCCACAGTTTATGGGAACTTGCCTAGAAATTAACCCTATGTTTTGGAGCAACCATTTGGCATCATTTGTGATATTCCATTTCAATTTAAACAATTGAATACTTGTTTAGCTTGTGCAATTTGGATGGACCATTTTAACGGTCTATTTAAGATTTGTACACAAATGGCAAAAGGAACTCCCCCCAAAATTTGGGTCATTCCCATCTATTTTTTACAGTAAAAGTGGAAAAAATTCAAAAATCATTCACTCTTATTTACATTCAGATAGTTTCTTCTAATTGCATGTTTAAATATTTCTTTTTCAGTTATTCTATTCAGAACGTTAACATCCAAAAATCAGTTCGGATAAATGTTCAAATGTTTTTATTCAAAATTTTTCATTTTAATGTTTCCAATTCAATTGTGTCATGTTCGGATGGTTCTTCCAAACGAACCCAAAGTTTATGAATCATAAAATTATAATTGTTGAGATAAATTTATTGAGTAAGTTCTTAATTTTCTTACCATAAATAGTCTCTGAACTGAAAAAGTCCTTTACTAATAGTCTTCTGTAAAATTATTGAATCCAAAGCAGCTTGGATCGTACATATGAAAGAACCACACTATATTTTTAGCAGTAATTAGATGCCAACTTTTTTCCTCGATTATCTATTTCTTTAGCAGAAGTATAAGTATCTTATAAATACTGTTTACAAATAGAAAATTGTTCATAGCGTTTCAAGTATACAGGTACAAAAAAGCTCAGTGTCTAAATTTGATAAAAGAAAATCGTGCAAGCGTACTCTTAAACTTTTAAAATAACATCAACACATTCATTTAACAGTTTTCGTCTAAAATTTACCAACGGGACTATTTACAAGACACTTTTTTCTTTAAGTACTATCTTTGAGATAAAATTTAAGAAAATTACAAGATTCCTCCTGAATTATATAGACTTCGGAATATTTTGCCCTCCAAATTTCAATAAGTAACATATGTTCCCCCAACTTTGAAATCCAAACAATTTTGCCTACTGTTAGTTTTTTAATGGAAAAACTCACGTGATGTGACATAACAAGGAATTAGTTACAAAAATTCCTTCTGAATTATAGGCCTTGTAACACTTTGTTCTCCCAAATTTTAAAGATAATGTCCATTCCCTCATTCTATGCTCGGCTAATAAATAAAGTCCTCATATATGAGTTTATTTTATGTTTTGTTTTTTCAAAGTTACTTCTGATATTTCTTATAGTTTTAATCAAAGAACATATAATGTACATTAGTATAGAGTGTTAAATAGTAATTAAGTATTTAATATCTTCATAATCATGCTTAATGCTTGATATGTGTAATTCCATCAGCAAAACAACAGAAGAACTAAATCTTGATAACAGCATTATGATCAATAGGGAGAGATATTACTTTTTGCAATTCAGAGGACAAAATATTACAAGACCTATAATTCAGGAGGAATTTTTGCAATTAATCCTAAAATTTATTATATGGACTAATTTAAAAAAGAAAAAAAAATCAAGAACTACTTAAAAGCTTATTCTACTAAAAAAAAAAACAAAACTATGCAGTTTAGCACTCAGTTATTCTCATAAAACCGTTGGAATGAAATTGCAGATTGGTAAAAGCACATCCTGGTTTTTGGGAGTAGATTCTGGTCTTAGTAGTTAGTCCTTTTGTTTCACTTTGAGTCAAAATTATCCATCGAAATTTCAGCTTTGTTCTACAAAGGATAAAACGAGATTAAAAAAATCTATACGAAAAGACACCGATGATTTTAAACAACCACCACTGATATATCGTAGATAAAGATAAATAGGAATCTCGCACCGCCCAACGACATCGAAATATCAAATAACACATTTCATGCATTTCCATAGCTATATAAATAGATATGTGCCTCTCAAAAGGCCACGAGAAAACAACCAGAACTCCTTTTTCATCAACGATTCCAACGGATTTTATCAATCAGGGAATTAACATTATAGATCTCGCTTTTCGCACTATAAACGAAAAATGATATACATATATTGCAACAAATTACCTCTGTAGTGCATCAAATCGTTTGTAACAACAAAACTCGTGTCACAAATTTCTCTGTGCAACAACCGCCACCGTAAACAGATAAGGGGCTAGCAAAAACAATATGACAACTAACCCAATTACAGATAATAATGGTAGTTAACTTTCGCAGTAATTTACCTCGCCAATCTCGTTTTCTTAACCTTTCTGACAGCAACTTCATTTCCCAGATGTAGAAAATACAAAGGGCTTATATTATGTTTGATCAAACCCAATTACGGTGCTTCCGATTCAGTTTATCCTTGTACTGTTCCTTCTTACCCACCACTTCTTTTTCACCCGGTCAATGTTACCTTCTTCACTTCCGAGCTTATGCAGAATGAGCTTTGTTTCCCTCAGTCTTGCCCCGTAATCCTTCTTCCATGCTTCAAACATCTGCTTCAACCTTCTCAGCTCCTTGTCAGGATTTAGACTCGCATCGACTTGACCAGATTTAACCTCCACCAGGAACTTGGCATCATCACCGAACACTTGACTCCTCTGCTCGAATTCCTCGGCCAACCGACTTATGACACTTAAACCTGCACTCATTGGTCTTACTCCATTGCTCTCTTGACCTTTATGGTTACTTCCCGTGTCCCAGCTGTACTCTCGGTCATCACTAGCATTGACTGAAGCATCAGAATTTCTCTCGGAATCATCAATGGCTAGACTCTTCTTAGCAATAGAGAGCTTGACTGTAGGGATCTCATTTGTTTCTGCCATACTTCTTCCATGGATTTCATTTTCAACTCATATTCTGACCACCGACTCTCATATTGTTGGAGACGTTGATGGAGGATATCATTCTCTTCTTCCTTCTCCCTCAAAGCAGCCTCAGCCTTGAGAACACGACGTTGCAATTCAGCGAGCACAGATGCCTTCACTAACACTTCATCCGACTCATTTGTCTGTATGAACAATGAACTCGTGAGGTGTGACAAGTAAAATGTACTCACAAACTTGATTTACCAAATGCTATTTTGAAAATATAATCCAAGAACCAGAAGGCAAAAAAAAATAGAGATTTAATCTAAATCATATGGATTTTTTTACGTGTAAAAACATTCCAGGAGCACAAAGACTTGGCACAATGATTCAAAATAGAAAAGTCATAATGAAGATTAGTTATTAAACAAGCAAATGAAATTGAGCAAATACCTTAGCGCTAGTGAGTTTCAATAGTCCAATATCTCCAGAGTATCTTCTAACCAACCAGCCACGAATAGCTGCAAGATTAGATTAAAGAAATTATTGAAAGTTCATGAGATGCGATTAGAGTTAAGAGTAAACATTGGAGCTGTGGACTAAGGCCCGATAGATTGAAGAGGTTTTACTTTAACCGAACTAAAAAAAATACTCAATTAGATCACAGTTCTTGGTTTAGATATTAGCCTCCTGGAGATCAAAATTATCCTAAACTACCATGCACTTAATGTTAGGCATAAATATAGGATTTAGAGAAGTTTGAGCTGTTTTATTTGAGTTTATCAATTAGGAATATTTAGGATCATTCTGAGTTTGATTATGGTTATGAATTATGCAACTACAAATAGACCTAGTATTTGTATTTTGCACCTCAGCCTTGATAATTACTGTCGACTATAGAGATTTCCTCGCAATAGTTCTCTCTTATTCCTAAACTCTTTCTTCTCACTGAAGTCTTCTCTTCTTCTCTATATTCTCTCTCTCTCTTTAATCTATCTTGGTCCTGCATCACTTTCCTAAATAGGAGCTCCCTTTTTTTTTTTAAGACAAATAAATTTACCCCTGAAGTGTTTCAGTTCCACAAATAAGTACACAGATATCGGTATCCTAAATTCAAGCTAAACACAGATTTGCATTCAACCAATTCTAGAATAATTCAGGGTCAGATACATATATAGTGTTTGACAACAGCGGATGTCTATTATAAACAAATAAATATAGCCAGGCAGATAGAGTTAATCAGAGATCATGCAGTTTACGAATGTCTACCTGACTGTATCACGATTGATGCATCATGAAGACTCTTCAAATTCTTCCTCGCAATCTTGTTCTTAATATTCTTTTGTATGACAACTGCAGCCCTATGCCTCTGTACTGAGATATCATATTCCCTTCTGGCTTTTTCTCCTCGTACAACTGCATTGACAAATTCAAAGATTTGTTTCACCAAGTTGCACGAATAAATTAAAAGATTTGTTCATCAATGTCTCAAGTTCTTTTCTTAACAAACAAGAAATAGTTTACCAAACTTCAAAATATAAAATGAAAAAAGAAAATAGAGGGGGAAAAAAACCAATGCTATACATGATTGAAGTGTAGTTATTCCTCTCCTCAGCTCCTTCAAATAACAGCGAGCTTGGTGCCCTCTAAAGCAGCTTTGAACACGTAGAACACCATGAAGGGTACGGTTTCTTGTGTCCTCAAGCACCCCAATCTGCATGGATTGTTGTCTTCGTGTTAAATTACCAACGGTAAGGCACATTAAGGACATGCAAACACTTAAGGAACAGAAACACTGCCTCGACTTTTAAGTTCACGATAATAATAATAAGAAAATATGGATCAGTTAAATAAATTAACATCAATCCATTAGTAGTCCTCATATATTTGCTACAGAAATCTGTTTTTCAATTGAACAAGATAAAACAAAGACTTGGTGAGCATATCATTTTTGAAAAAATTGAAAGAGGTACGCAGTATAAATGTTGCAGCAAAAGTTTTAACACAGCCCTCCCATCCTCCCTCCAAAAATATATCAGTCATGGTAACAATTATGAGCAAAAGTAAAAACTTATCGAAATTATTATTATACATTTGTCACAACTTGTGCCTTCATTATAGGCTTCAGAGCTTCGTTAGGATCCTTATTCTCTACCGTCTTAAAATTTGAGAGATGACAAAAGACTTGAAAATATTGTAAGAACTTGAGTTTGTTGACCCCAGAATATTGATAGAAAAATCATACTTTTGCAATTTGATTATTTCCACTTAAGATTCCATAAAACACTTGACGACTAAGATAAAAGTTACAGGGTCATTAAATCAGTTTCGTTATCCAAATTCACAATTTCAAGGGTCCTAGGTTGAAAATTTCCAGGTGCAATCAAAGAAAAGGCAAAGGTTCCAAATTACCTGTCCGGTTCTGAAAAACAACTTTGTGTAGCCAACTTGATACATCTCAGGTAAAATGTTGAACTGGTGAAGAATTGCAACAGAAACACTAAGTGGATCCTGAGATGCGACGCTTTCCAACAGAAGAAAACCATATCTAAAACATAATTTAAACGTCATCCCCACCACCAAAGGGGAGAAAAAAGGTTAGATACAGCACTAAATACACAACTCACAAAACTTCACTGAACTATGCACAAGATAATGTCTTGTATTACCTCCTCGCAAACTTCTGATGAGACATCCTTGTAGGGAAACCAGATCTTGATATCCGAACCACTTCTAAAACTCCACAACATCTAAGCTGTTGCAGAACAAGTTCTTGCTCATATAATCCAGCAGACTGAAGATTGTTTGGCTTGATACAACGGATGAAATGTGGGGTGGTATTTTCTAGACGTTGCATCAACTGGAATAATTGACCCTAAAAACAAAAACGGACAGTTAATGAAATGACTATAAAGATGAGATTTCAAACATTGCTCCATTCCAATATATGTGCGTGCATGCGTCCAAGATACTAATTTGAATGTCAGCAAAATACGATTAAATATCATTACTTGTAACACTTGAGTTACCTTAAATTTTGTCGCAACACTTAGTTTTTGGGAATCCGCACCACCTGACTTGTACAAAGGACCGACAACAGGCTTCTCAGATTGAGAAAGCATATTGGCAGCAAATTTCTGAGGAAGGTGGCATGAGCACGAGGACATAAGTTGAATGGTATCCATATGTAGCAAATCTCTGTTCTTCTCCAAAAACCCACTTGTGTCATACGTGACCTGTATGGAGTATCCAGTACAACCATTAAACAGACAGGTAGAACGAACCAAGGTTATCAAAATAAAACTCATCTGGTGGAAATAGAATTTTAAAATATCAAATCACAAACCAAAGTATTCTGCAACAACACAAAAACTAGACATAATGATTTTAGTTAATATTTGAAGACTCTAAAATCTGACATAAATCAAGTTTATCATTCCAAAACTCAACTGTAGTATGAAATAAGCTCAAGGGACAAAGCCTTTCTTTTTATTAGCTTTTAAGTGCTACCAAGTATGACTACTCCTTATAGTAAGTGAGCAAAAAACTTTATGAACAGAAAGACACGCAAAGAAAGAAAATAAGAAAGTATACAAGACTTTTTGCAATAGAGGAATCCATTGGGCAGGTTTAACTAGGACGATAGCTTCGTTAGAAAACCAAAGACAACTAGTCCTTGTAAAGAAGTGGACAAAACCATAAGAAGAGAAAAGAGCCTAATGAACAAAGAGAGAATAAAGGACGACCAATGGATTAAGAACTGGAAAGTACAGGCTTCCACGTTACGGAAGATAGCCATAAATGAAGAAAAATAATGCAAATCAATTAAGCCTGTCAAATCTTTCCCTTTTCGTAATTGTGGCCCAAATAACTTGTGCCAAAAAATAGTACAGCATGCCCAGGGAAAACCCAAAAGTAGTTGAGATTTGTAAGATCCTGAAGAATTTCACTATCCAAAATTCAAATTCCATAATAACAAAGACAAATGATGAAGGAAAACAAGACACATGACGAAGGAAAACAAGAACGTGAAACTATTATCACATGGTCAGTACCTCCCCTGCGTAATGAGAGACGGTAAATGCTTTCTCTCGCTCTCCTCTGAAACAAGAATTTGAATTGAGATGCTGCTTAAGCTTATTGGCAAAGGTCAAATCCGTGCCATTAGGGAAAGTGGACTCTTCATCCAAAAGGGAGAGTAATCCCAATGGTTTCTGCAAAATGGTAGAAGAAGATTCAAGAAAAAAGGGACCAATAAATCGATTCCAAAACATTGTGTGAGCATTATAGACAAACTTTGGGCAAGCTGTTATTATCAATGCTGCAATTCTAATCTTCAGAAATTATGAACAATGCCAATACACACACACACACACATACATATATACAATAATATAATATAAATACTTAAGTCAATGAACTTAATTGAAGCTCTTTCAAGTGTATTTAAAACAAATAAACTCTGTATTTGGGTCATTTGATATAATATAGCTCTTGTCAAATATCAACCTTAAATCATGGTCTTGGTTATTGTAATTCTTTCCTTTACAATTCAGTCAGTCTTCCTTATTACTAACGTACTCATGAAAGGAAATCACCATCTACATGTGTTCTCTAATTTTATACAAGAACCAGTTCAAGATCTATATCTGGTAATATCGTAATAAGTTCAATCAATTTCTACAATGACTCATTACATATACTTCGAGACTAACCTTTTCAAAAAGACCAAGACAGTCTTTGTTGTCTTCAAATTCAACCTTTGCCCAGTCGATCCCATCTTGGATATATTCCTGAAAGAGAAAAAATCGGGAAAAGAAAATAAGCGAGTGCTTGCCTGTTTTATGGTGTTCTTGCTCAAGAATAAGGTACACAGTAGGCCGTTGACTCCCTAAAGATGTTTGGAAAGAAAAAAAAAGGTTTTGCACGAATTCTGTACTTCATCACCATGACCATTTTTCTTAACTTGGCAAACCCGTCTCTAACTATAAGAAAGGAAAAAGATGCACTGTGAACTCAAATTCTGAGAGTGCCATATTTCAGATACTTTGTTTCCAAAAGCACAGTCAGCTCATCAGAGTGTTACTTAAGATATTCAGACTCTACATTGAAATCATTTTGCCGGATTGCAATCCAAAATCTGAATTCCCCCTCAAAAAGTATTTAAGGGATAAAGAACGTAACCAAAACAATTCATTTTCTAACCTGGAATGGTTCGTAATATACCGAAACCACGGTAAGCGAAGAAGTAAAATCATATTTTTGTTTTTCCTTTCACTTGAATAAAGTATGAGGAGCTGGGTTCAGAAACGCATATATATATATAACTAATTTTCAACAAAGTTCTCATCCACAGAAGGAAAATCCTTTTCCACAGAGCTATCCAGCAAGCAGATTAACTAAAGTAACTTCATTGCAAGATTCCAGAATTCTAAACATTGTGACCATCCCAAATAATTTCTCTTTTTCTTGAAACATATCCATCAAGAGAAAATGTTTTGAGTTTTATTCTAGTCTAGGTATTATATGCAAACAATTAACAGTTACACGTCTGCATACAGCAGAGGGAAATGTAAAATACTGAAATGGTATGCAACCAACGATTACTCAGTGTACTAACTGTAGCGATTTTATGAAACTAACTCAAACAATTTTATGGGATAGTTACCTCTTGCTCTAACTTGAATAAATGACGATTGAAGTGCTGCTGCAGTCTCTCGTTCGCATAATTAATGCAGAATTGTTCAAAACTATTCCTCTGTAGAAAAAAATTACATGGCATAAAATAGACAAAAAAATTGATATGATCTGTAAACAGAGAAGTGGTTTTTTTTTGGGGGGGTGTTGGGGGCGGCGGGGGGTGTGTGGGGGGTGGTGTGTACTGTTTTCCCAAATAGCTGAAACATACATCAAATGACTCAAAGCCGTAGATATCAAGAATGCTTATGGATCTGCCAGTACGCCGTTTGCCTACTGCAAGTGATTTATTAATTTGTTCAACCAGCCATTCAAACAGACAAGCATAAATTGACTTTGCCAGAGCATCTCTCGTGTCAATAGCCTGGATAAACAGCAGAATTATTAAATATTAATAAAGATGGGATTACCACACACACACACACACCAAAAAAAAAAACAAAAAAACAAAACAAAACAAAGCAAAGAGGAAACTTTGTAAAGAGATGACCACGAAAAACAATATTTTAGTTGTAAATCGGACAACACGTGCCTATCTGATTTAGGAGAGAAGTGAAGTATTGCAGAAACAACTGAAATCTACTTGCCAAGAGATTAAATGCTAGATTGATATTTCGTGAAACAAACCAGGACAGATATTCATGCTAACAGTTGCATTTTCCACTCAAATTGTACTGAGGACAAGTGGACAACAACTTCAATAATTGTCAATATTCAAAATGAGACCTTAAAATGTGATATAATCACGTGTGAGATAGGAAAAATAAGGTCAGCCTGTACAAGCATTTGAAGAATATCATCTTGCAGAAACCAAAAGACATCTCATTCATATGTTAGGAATCATGACATCAAATTCAAGGGATAGGATTCTTGGGAGATAAATCAAATTCAGCTTAGTAACTTTGCTGGACCAATTTTTACAACAGTCAGTTAATAACAAGAGATAACATTGACGTTTATTGGAAGAAAAAATAAGTGAAACAATAACCACTAATCCTTTCAAAAAAGAAATTCTTATGTTAAATGTTATATTTTTATTAGAAAGAGAAATAAAGAAAACATGTTTCTCCCGGGTGGAAAAACTAAAAACACTTCTTACCTGTGATAGTTTCAGCTTTTGGACAATAGTATCGTTCCCAACTCTCATTTTGCGAGTTGACAAAGCTACCTTAAGTTCCTCAACACCGCATCCGATCAATTCAGCAACAGTAAAAAGACCTGAAAATGACAGTTGGACTCTTCAACAAGGCAAAACAAAGCTCAACCATGAAAAAGAGAGATTTTGAAGGACTCTTTTCCATATTATTCATATAGGAATGGATGAAGCAACTCGGAAACGAATGAGAACTTTATAAGGCTGGCGCCACATGGGCAAAAGAAGTAAAATATTTGTTCGACACAAATCAGTTCCAATCTCTGTAGGACTCTAATTTTTTGGCTTAAGAAATTTTGATCAATAAAGAAAGCTTCACTTTGTTTAAATGTTATGTGGAAATCATTTCAGATAATTTGTCATTTTATGAGCTTGTAAGGCCATTGAATGAATCTTCTGCTTGTCAGGATACCAACAAAAACCAGCACTGAAAGTCAAAATTACATTTTTCTACCATGGCAGTTTTGATTTTCATTTATGGCCGAGACAGGTAGATAATTCTGCAGAGAAGTACTGTGCAAAAAAGAGTTTCCCGCGTATTGTAAAATAAGGCCTTCAACATTGGCTTCTTCATGCTTTAAATTAATCTGTTTATATTGGTTTTTTTATAAACAAAACATATAGTTTATATCTTTTTCTGTATTAGCATGCTGCTGCTGCATCATCTCCCTGTTTTCAAAGACTTCTTATGTTAGAGCATTCACATTGGAAATAGGTAAAACCTGTGCTCTGGTGGACTATTTTCTATTTAGCTTCTGGATGGTGCTTACCTTCATCTTCCACAACCTCAACATGGTTTTCATTATCTACCACATTGAAAGAGATGTTTCCCAGCCATAATACTGCAGCGAGCATTGCAAACACACTTTCTTGGTCTTCTTTGCTTACATGAACAACATCAAGAGCTTCCTGAAACGACAACCACCATGCTGAATTCCTATGCAGAAGTTCACGCATTTCTAAAATAAAACTAAAAATAAAAAATAGTGCAAGCACAGGATCAGGAAAACATACCATGACAATACGAAATTGCTCCGCATCATCAACCCCCGTAATTGAATAACAGCTGCTCTGGCTCAGATACTTGTACTCGCTTGCACTCCTTAAATTCAGTTTTTCTGTCACAGAAAATGGGAAGGATAAAAAATGAGGATTAATGGATAGCATGCAGAACTACCACGATGCTGGTTACAGTAACTAACACAACTTTTTTTCCTGGAAAACTAACACTGAGACATTTATAGTCCCATTTGTGCACATGTTGAATAGGTTGGATGAGAGAGAGAGATTGTCATTTTGTGCTAAGAAAAATTAAATAATAAGTTTGACTTAAATTTTAAGACAAACCTACAGAAAAAGAACAAGCAGAAGATTTTAAAATTTCGGTGAATGAAATACAGGGGGATCTTGGTCCTAGAAACAAGTTACTTACAATAAAATGAAAAATGGAATGACCACATTTCATAAGCTACTAGAACACAAAGGTAAAATTATATTCATCTCAAATCTTGGAGAAAGACAAATATAAATACGTAGAATCAATGAAAACCTCAATAAAAATCCATCAATGAACAGTAATGGAAACTGGTAAATAATATCTACCTATAAGTGTACGTGGAGCCCCAGCACAAAGAAGATAAAAAATATGGTATGACCTTTCACCCTCCGTGCATTGAACCACTCTAGACTGTTAAGGAAGAATCAAATCAATTATCTAAACTCACTCCAAATACCGGCAACAATCATATTATGGAGGAACAAAGAGTTACCTTTTCAAGCAAAACTGCATCAAACATGCACAAGGGGGGAAACAAATCAGCTTTCATCGTTGCAAAATAGGTAAACACAATTTCATTAAGGGACCTTGTGCAAAACAAGTTACTTACAAGTTTGAATTCTGGCACCAGATATTTTTCCAGTGTCACTAAAGTGGATCTCAATCAACTTTCCCTGTAACATTTTTATCAGTTTATCAGCTTGTGCTGTAAAACTTCAGTATTTTCAACTCTTTCATATGAATTACTGACTACAGCTGCTATACCTTCATTTAAAACTACGTTAACTCAAAGAAAAAGAGGGTAAAAGGCAAAGGAGCTTACAAAACGACTAGAGTTGTCATTTCTTAATGTTTTTGCATTACCAAAGGCTTCTAAAATTGGGTTAGTCTTCAATATTTCATTCTCTATCCCACTCCCACCTCCAAGCGCAGCCAAATATTGCATTGCTATCTTAGCTGTTTCGGTTTTCCCCGCTCCACTTTCACCACTGGAGTTGGACAAGTAAAGAATGTTATTGCAATAAAAATAAATCCAGGGAACCAACAAAATCAGCACAAATTTCATCTAACTCATTGGTGAACTTGTTTCCCGGTTATTGTGTGATGCCAAGTTTTTTCAAATTATACAATACCTGAATGTGAATTTAAAGTTCTCATTATGCACAAGAAAACCATATCTCGCATGCATTTTTGCAATTCACAACAGAAGCTCATTACTTGTGAACATCCCAAAAAGGAATTACTTAGTTCAAGCTATTAAAAAATATGTTTGAAAGGGTAGAGCAGTTTACACAAATTAAATCAAAGTAATCTTTTATCCACCCACCCCTCTCTCTATCAGTTAACAAAAATATGTTCCAAAAAAAGGCAAGAAAAGCATAAATGATAGATAAACAAATAATACGTGCACATAAACAAAGCAATATTCACCAGTACAACTTTGACCAACATATTGTATATAACCGCCTACAGACTCTTAAGTCCATATTGCCTAGAGTGATACACCACAGCAGATCATGAGACCCACGATACAATTAACAAGTCAATTCTTACAATTTAGTAAGGCCGTTCCGAGAAGAACTTAAGGGAGAGTAAACAAAAGAACTCATGGATTTGACAAGTGATCAAAAGTGAACATACAAATATATAAACAGATATAACTACTAAACAAAATTATAAATGATCAAAATCTGCAAAACAGACTTATAGGTTCTATATCTCAAAAGCTGCACACAGAAAGCAGACCTAACTGCAAATACAATGTCAAAAGAAGATGTAAATCTGCACTAACCTTATGATGATTGATTGATTTACTTCATCTGGAACGAAGAAAAGCAAGAGTAAGACTTCCGATATTAGTGACGATTCTAAAAGCAGGTTTCAAATGCTGAAAACATAAGTTTAAAAGTAGTTAAGAAGTAAAACCACCTCGTATCATTTCCCGAATGGCTATATCTGTAATGGCATACACATGCGGGCTTTCAATTGTTTTGTGCCTATATGCTTCTATAAAGTCATTTCCATATAAAGGAACTTTCTTAAAGGGGTTGATTGCTACCAACACTGGCCCTGCTCTTGTCTGCAAGGCACACAATTATAAAAATAAAGACATTAAGAAAAAAGGATAGTTCCAAGTAAATGTCAAAGTCACGTTAACTAGAAATTTAAAAACTTACATAAATCATGTTGTGATTGTATCTGTACTCAAGATTGTACAAGACTGAAGGTTCATTTAAATAACTTAGCTGCATGAGGTCATCTACACCATCAAGGATGTCAGGATTTGCTGATACCAATCTATCAGTTTTTACCTTTAAAACCTACAAGTGACAATAAAATAAAGTAAATCAAACATCTAACTGCAAAAAGACAACAATATGTCGAGGCGTTGCCAAAGTTCTCTTACTTTCCCATCAGGCAGTGAAAGAACGGATTCAGTCCCTGATGTTGACAATATCTTCACCAGCTCCCATCTCCCACTTGGAAGTTGAAACCAAGATTGGAGCTTCTGAGAAAGTAAACTTTGTGTAACTGAAAGTAATAAATACTAAATGCTAGACATTGTTAATGAGTTCAACCCTGGCAATATCAATTAGAATACAACTGGTTTGAAACTAATGGCTTGATTCTTTATAACGGAATCTGAACCTCATGTCAGTTATTTCTTAAAATGAAACCAGGGGAAGAATTCCTAATTGCATCAAGATCTATAATTATCCGACCAACGCCATATGTAAAAAAAATTTTCTGTGCCATCTCTGATGTAAAAGCCACAAAGGCAATAATCTCCTAAATGATCAAAATTAAAAGATTAAAAGGAGTGCGAAGGGTTGTCCTGGATGAGCTAAAAAAAGGATCTAACAAAGAAATGCTGGAAGAACTTCAGTAAACCATGGAGTAAGAGGGTTCGAAAATTTGTTAAGATATCCTAAATCCTAAATCCTAAAGGAAATTATGAAAAATAAATCTGTTAAGATATCCTGTTTTTCAACATCATATTCACAAAATGTCTGATAGCTGCATAATTGCGCCAGAAGACTCGAAGTAACCTAAGTTATAAGCACTATATATTGGAAAACATGATTTGTTTTTTGCACTGCTACTTGATGAAGGAAAAATGAATAAAAATTATGATGATAATAGCAATGTCAATGAGGAGAAGAAGAAGAGGAAGAGGAAGAACAAAGATGAATGGAACAACAACAATTACAAGCCAAGAACAAGTAACTTCTCCGCGAGCTTAATTACTCAGCATAATTGCATACGAGGCAAAGAACAAAAACTATATGATCTTACTATGAAAAGTAAAACTAAAACAGAAGCCAGAAAGTACCTTCTTCGCAGCATAGGAAGTAGTGTCACCCCACCTATGTTCTCTGCGAGATGCAGAGATCGATGGCACGGGTGGAGTCACAGAATCGGAGTCTTCATCACCACTCGACGGCCTGTCTTCAGCAGAAACGATGTTCCTTCCATACGGTGAATCCTCATTTCCTTGGTCCACGTTGCCAACACTATTCTCAACTCCCTCAACAGTCTCATCCCCAGAACTACCATTTTCAGGTATACTAGTTGAAGTGACATCACTGTTTCTTACCTTTTCAGAGCGATCAGAGGTTGGGGAACCCATGAACCTAAAATCTCCAGGCAACGATTTTATCGATTGGAAGGACGGCGATGCACTCGATTTCTTGGACATTTTCTGCGACATTTTCCCTCAAGAGTTCTGGAAAACCAAGATTTAATATCAGATTAAAAAATAGAAAACAAATTGGGATCAAAAAGTTTACTTTTTCGATCGAAAAAAAGCATATCAAACTTTAACAAGGTCCCACTCAAGGCCTTATCAGATTAGCTTAATGGCGGGGACCATGAATTACAGTTCGGGCTCTAGTGCTCTTCACTTATGGGTCACAACTGACGAGCTTAACATGAGAAAATCTTTCCAAAAAAAAAAAAAAGAAAAGAAAAGAAAATTCTTCGAGTATATCTAAATAATCAGCACGAGTCACTAACAAGATAAATTTTAAAAAGTAAAATAAAGAAAAAGTTTCTCCTAAGATGGTTCATGAGACAGAGAAATCTTCTAGATTCGTAACAGAGCGTCGAAATCCAAGACATTGGACAATGTCCTTCGACGATTGTAGATCTTAAGCTTTAAAGTGATGTTTGGTTGCCGAGAAAAAAGCAAAAGGAAAATAGACGTCACAGAACTAAATGTCTGAAACAAAAACCTCAATTTAACTCGACTAAGCCCCAAAACAACCAAGAAAATGTTCACAAGATTCTCATTTTCGCCATTTTCCACCATTTTTTACGAAACGGAAAACAGAGACTTCAAATTCTCCGACACGGATTCCGATAAACTCAAACCGATCCACTCACCTCAGAATTTCGCCGAAACCTTCCGATCGACGGTGGAAGGAGCTAAATATCTGCTTGCGGCTCAGCCAAACAGCTCGAAAATTGTCAAAGCTCTGAGTTTTGACGAGGAAAGTTTCAAAGAAAGACGCAAAGAACGAAGACCGTGTAAAACGAAGCTTCGTAGCTGAAACCCTAGAAATCTAGAGAAGCTTGTGAAGAGCAATGAAGCTGCGGAGAGTCTGACAAGGGATGTTTGGAGCCCGAGAAAGTAAGGAGGGAAAATGAAAGAAAATCTGAGGCTTGTTGTGAAGCAGAAGCAGCTTTTTTTGGCTTCTTTTTTCCTTTTTTCTTTTTAACTCTGCCTCACAGTTCACAGAATAAAAGAAAATTGGATTTTTTAAATTTGAACTTTGTTATTAAATTGGATTTATTATTTTATTTATTTCTATGGCGTTTAAATTTCGGAGTTTTGGTACCAACCAAATTTAAACCAACATTTTTAACGGTTTTACTAAAATATTTTATTGGACGATATTGCCCCTGACCTTATTGGCCAGTAACGCCACCAAGGCATATACGCCATTCAAAGCCGGCTAAAAGACCAATAAGAAAAAAAGAAAGAAAAAAAAAAGGTCTTGATTCATACATATTTTTACACATAATATGAGTAGAGTGCATTATCATAATTATTGGTAATTATTTAAATAATCCGTAATTGTTTAAATAATTTTTCTTTTTTGAATTTTTACAATTGAGGTTGGGAATTTATTAAACTCTATATCTTAAAATAAAGTTATGTTTAAATCTACCATTTACTTAGGGCTGGCAAATCGTGTTCGCGGGCCGTGTTCGGGCCAGCCCGATTACGGCACGACACGATTAGCTTGAACACGAACACGACACAATTAATAAACGGGCCACGAACTCAAACACGAACACGACACGATTAATAACGGGTAGCACGACACGACACGCGAACACGATTATTAAACGGGCCAAGACGGGTTGACACGAAAACAAACACGTTTATGAAAAACCCTAGCGCTGCCGAGTGCGATTTGTAAGCTGAAATCGTGAGCTTATGATCACGAGGCTTGCATCCACGTTAACAGTGACAAGCAGAGGAAGAGAGAAAGAGAGAGACAAATTGATGGCAGATAGTGATAGGAGAGATAAAGAAAGAGAGAGTAAGAAATGGGAGGGCGGCGATCAGATGGCAGATAGAGGAGAGAAAATGGTGCGGTGGAAAAGAAATTGGTGCGGTGAAATTTTCAAAAAAAAAAATTTTTTAATTTTTTGACCTACCACGACAGTTTTTCTAAAAAACCGTCGTGGTAGGTCAAAAAATTAAAAAAAAATTTTTGAAAAATTCAAAAAAAAAAATTTTTTAATTTTCATCATACAACGACGGTTTTTCCTAAAAACCGTCGTAGTAGATGCCCTACCACGATAGTTTTTAGGAAAAACCGTCGTGGTAAAATGAAAATTTAAAAAAAAAATTTGAATTTTTCAAAAAAAACTTTTTTTTTAATTTTTTTTGACCTACCACGACGGTTTTTCCAAAAACCGTCGTGGTAGGTCAAAATTCAAAATTTTTTTTTTAAAAAATTCCCTCATCCGTACCTACCACGACGGTTTTTGGAAACCGTCGTGGTAGCTAATTTAAAAAAAAATTAAATTCAACGACTGTTTTTTTTTTTAATTAAAAAATTTTAGTTGAGATACCACGACGGTTTTTTTAACCGTTGTGGTATCTCAAGCTTCCACGACGGTTATAGAAAACCATCGTGGAAGCATGGTCTTCCATGACGGTTTTCTGTAACCGTCGTGGAAGCTTCGGTTTTCACGACGGTTTTCGGAAATCATGTTCCTCTCCGTGTTTTTGCCGCATTTTCCACGACGGTTTTTTAAAAAACGGTCATGGAAGCTCTGTCGTGGAATCTACATTTTGTAGTAGTGGAGAGAGAGAGAGAGAGAAGATGTGTGCCATACAGCCCATATTGCCATGATACATTTAATATAATTAACAATTAATGGTGGTACGGGTACGGAGGAATGGCTATGGCTGGTAAAGAGGTAAAAGTAGTGAGATAATTATCACAAAAAAAAAAAAAGTAAAGCAGTGAGATGGAAAATTTGAGAGGAAAATAACAGAAAGTAGAAGCATTAGAAACTTTCCCAGTAAAGGAAATGAGTTTAAAAAGTAATGGAAACCATAAAAGTCAGATTTGAACGTCGAAAAGCAAAGCAAGTGGCAGAGAGAAAACCAAGGCGGCAAAAAGAAAATTTAAAAAAACAATAGTGGGAAATGAATATTTTGAATATTAAATTGTATAACAGCAGTTTTGAATACATTTAAGTTTTTTTTCATTTTTAACTATAATAATTCAAACGTCTCACTAAATACATAATTTAATTCAAACTCAAATAGTATAATCTAAATCTTACCATCAAACGCATGTTAAAACATTACAATTAAGTTTAAAAAATTAATGATTTGAATACATGCTTGGATTAATGAAAACCAGAAGAATTACAAAGTCAGAGTAATGCTTGAGATGCCAATTTCAATCTCAACTTTTAAATAATAATTGTTAGCTTGTTACAAGTAAGTAAATATATACTTTTTTTTAATTTTAAAGACTTACTAATTATATAATGACAACTCACGTATTATATTTGTTGATATGCAAGAGTCTAAATTAGAATTGATATCCCATAACATTTTTCATGTAGGAAATGTCTATACAAGTTAACAAATGGAAAGATTTGTTATTTAGTATAAAACAATATGAATCATGAAATACGTGGCATTCCGAAATCAGAGGGCCTTGTGAGAAAAGAATTACGAGGAGCAATGGAAGCAACAATCAACATCCACTTTTTTTAATATAGTTAAGATAAAAACATTAGTTTTTGTATAATATATATATATATATATATTTGAAAGGTAGACATATAATTTATTGATACCCGATCAAAAAGACAAAAACAATAATTCTTATTTTTCTATTTATATTTCAATAATTTATACAAGTAATTTTTGTTTATTATTAGTATTATTTTTCATTCCGTAGTGCCACCATAATACCACACTAGACTGACTTATTGATTACCAAACAGAGTAACATTGTTTTGGAGTTAAACATATTTATAGTATTGTCAAATACTTAGTTGCTTTAAACAACAAGCAAAAGAATAAACTACAATAGTAATTCGAAGACAATAAGTAAAAAATACAGAAATGATGACAAGAATATTTAAATATTATTTCTGAATTTTTTTTTTCATGGTCAATAAGAATTTGGAAAGTTAAAGTTCAAATTTGAAAAATATAGTTTCAAAATGATGAGTAAGTTTTACTGTTTTACATCATAATAAATTTATGTATTTGTTAACTATAAGATTACCCTAATATCCTAATCCAAATATATACACATAATTAGGTTTATTATTTTATATTATTAATTAGTTAACTCTAACTATAATTTGTTTACAATTTTATATTATTAACTAGTTAATTATAAGATTATTATTTTATATCAGAAGCAACATCTCCATAACTTCTGATTTATATTGTCTCAATAGTGGAAATTCTTCAATAGTTATTTTCTGGTCTTGTATCAAACACACAAATGAGCCTATACTTGTTATAAAAAGAGCTTTAGAATAGTTTGAAAATTCTAACATAAACGTGTTAAACATGTTAATCGTGTTAGCCCGTTTCCGGCCCATTTATTTTCGTGTTAAACGTGTCGATCCAATTTCGACCCAATTATTAAACGTGCGGTCCAAACCCATTTATTACGTGTCGTTCTCGTGTCGTGTCCGGAATTGCGGCCCTAATTTACTATATATGCAGCAAAACAAAAAACTATAAGGAGTCTGAAAAGAAGACCGGGGCTTTTGATGCACAGAATATAAAGGATTTTTTAAAAATGTGGAAATTTTTTTTTTTTTTGCCTCATAAACTTATTGCGTTATTATATTTTGCACTTTGAATTTTGAAATTTGTCATATCCTTTGAGTTTAGAAATGTGTAGCAAAACACACTCGATCACTAATGAAATTACTTTTTAATGAAAATTACATATGACTTACACATGAGTCGTTAATTAATAGTGGGTATTCGAATCACTAAGGAGACGGAACAAAATATGTAATATTAATGGATCAAATAATTTGACATCACTATTACTAACCAACTACTACTAGTTACGTGACTAGCACTTTATTAGAAGTGTTAAAAATTGATGTTTCAATGGCTCATGAAGTACCAAAATTATAACTTTGAATTTTACAGAATAAAATAAGATAACTTTT
>CM046368.1:2387212-2597325 GCA_025413025.1 Ficus hispida | reverse complement strand
GCAACAACACAAAAAACTAGACATAATGATTTTAGTTAATATTTGAAGACTCTAAAATCTGACATAAATCAAGTTTATCATTGCAAAACTCAACTGTAGTATGAAATAAGCTCAAGGGACAAGCCTTTCTTTTTATTAGCTTTTAAGTGCTACCAAGTATGACTACTCCTTATAGTAAGTGAGCAAAAAACTTTATGAACAGAAAGACACGCAAAGAAAGAAAATAAGAAAGTATACAAGACTTTTTGCAATAGAGGAATCCATTGGGCAGGTTTAACTAGGACGATAGCTTCGTTAGAAAACCAAAGACAACCAGTCCTTGTAAGAAGTGGACAAAACCATAAGAAGAGAAAGAGCCTAATGAACAAAGAGAGAATAAAGGACAACCAATGGATTAAGAACTGGAAAGTACAGGCTTCCACGTTACGGAAGATAGCCATAATGAAGAAAAATAATGCAAATCAATTAAGCCTGTCAAATCTTTCCCTTTTCATAATTGTGACCCAATAACTTGTGCCAAAAAATAGTACAACATGCCCAGGGAAAACCCAAAAGTAGTTGAGATTTGTAAGATCCTGAAGAATTTCACTATCCAAAATTCAAATTCCATAATAACAAAGACAAATGATGAAGGAAAACAAGACACATGACGAAGGAAAACAAGAACGTGAAACTATTATCAATGGTCAGTACCTCCCCTGCGTAATGAGAGACGGTAAATGCTTTCTCTCGCTCTCCTCTGAAACAAGAATTTGAATTGAGATGCTGCTTAAGCTTATTGGCAAAGGTCAAATCCGTGCCATTAGGGAAAGTGGACTCTTCATCCAAAAGGGAGAGTAATCCCAATGGTTTCTGCAAAATGGTAGAAGAAGATTCAAGAAAAAAGGGACCAATAAATCGATTCCAAAACATTGTGTGAGCATTATAGACAAACTTTGGGCAAGCTGTTATTATCAATGCTGCAATTCTAATCTTCAGAAATTATGAACAATGCCAATACACACACACACACACACATACATATACAATAATATAATATAAATACTTAAGTCAATGAACTTAATTGAAGCTCTTTCAGTGTATTTAAAACAAATAAACTCTGTATTTGGTCATTTGATATAATATAGCTCTTGTCAAATATCAACCTTAAATCATGGTCTTGGTTATTGTAATTCTTTCATTTACAATTCAGTCTCTTCCTTATAACTAACGTACTCATGAAAGGAAATCACCATCTACATGTGTTCTCTAATTTTATACAAGAACCAGTTCAAGATCTATATCTGGTAATATCGTAATAAGTTCAATCAATTTCTACAATGACTCATTACATATACTTCGAGACTAACCTTTTCAAAAAGACCAAGACAGTCTTTGTTGTCTTCAAATTCAACCTTTGCCCAGTCGATCCCATCTTGGATATATTCCTGAAAGAGAAAAAATCGGGAAAAGAAAATAAGCGAGTGCTTGCCTGTTTTATGGTGTTCTTGCTCAAGAATAAGGTGCACAGTGGGCCGTTGACTCCCTAAAGATGTTTGGAAAGAAAAAAAAGGTTTTGCACGAATTCTGTACTTCATCACCATGACCATTTTTCTTAACTTGGCAAACCCGTCTCTAACTATAAGAAAGGAAAAAGATGCACTGTGAACTCAAATTCTGAGAGTGCCATATTTCAGATACTTTGTTTCCAAAAGCACAGTCAGCTCATCAGAGTGTTACTTAAGATATTCAGACTCTACATTGAAATCATTTTGCCGGATTGCAATCCAAATCTGAATTCCCCCTCAAAAAATTTAAGGGATAAAGAACGTAACCAAAACAATTCATTTTCTAACCTGGAATGGTTCGTAATATACCGAAACCACGGTAAGCGAATAAGTAAAATCATATTTTTGTTTTTCCTTTCACTTGAATAAAGTATGAGGAGCTGGGTTCAGAAACGCATATATATATATAACTAATTTTCAACAAAGTTCTCATCCACAGAAGGAAAATCCTTTCCACAGAGCTATCCAGCAAGCAGATTAACTAAAGTAACTTCATTGCAAGATTCCAGAATTCTAAACATTGTGACCATCCCAAATAATTTCTCTTTTTCTTGAAACATATCCATCAAGAGAAGATGTTTTGAGTTTTATTCTAGTCTAGGTATTATATGCAAACAATTAACAGTTACACGTCTGCATACAGCAGAGGGAAATGTAAAATACTGAAATGGTATGCAACCAACGATTACTCAGTGTACTAACTGTAGCGATTTTATGAAACTAACTCAAACAATTTTATGGATAGTTACCTCTTGCTCTAACTTGAATAAATGACGATTGAAGTGCTGCTGCAGTCTCTCGTTCGCATAATTAATGCAGAATTGTTCAAAACTATTCCTCTGTAGAAAAAAATTACATGGCATAAAATAGACAAAAAAAAATTGATATGATCTGTAAACAGAGAAGTGGTTTTTTTTGGGGGGGTGTTGGGGCGCGGGGGGTGTGTGGGGGTGGTGTGTACTGTTTCCCAAATAGCTGAAACATACATCAAATGACTCAAAGCCGTAGATATCAAGAATGCTTATGGATCTGCCAGTAGCCGTTTGCCTACTGCAAGTGATTTATTAATTTGTTCAACCAGCCATTCAAACAGACAAGCATAAATTGACTTTGCCAGAGCATCTCTCGTGTCAATAGCCTGGATAAACAGCAGAATTATTAATATTAATAAAGATGGGATTACCACACACACACACACACCAAAAAAAAAAACAAAAAAACAAAACAAAACAAGCAAAGAGGAAACTTTGTAAAGAGATGACCATGAAAAACAATATTTTAGTTGTAAATCGGACAACACGTGCCTATCTGATTTAGGAGAGAAGTGAAGTATTGCAGAAACAACTGAAATCTACTTGCCAAGAGATTAAATGCTAGATTGATATTTCGTGAAACAAACCAGGAGAGATATTCATGCTAACAGTTGCATTTTCCACTCAAATTGTACTGAGGACAAGTGGACAACAACTTCAATAATTGTCAATATTCAAAATGAGACCTTAAAATGTGATATAATCACGTGTGAGATAGGAAAATAAGGTCAGCCTGTACAAGCATTTGAAGAATATCATCTTGCAGAAACCAAAAGACATCTCATTCATATGTTAGGAATCATGACATCAAATTCAAGGGATAGGATTCTTGGGAGATAAATCAAATTCAGCTTAGTAACTTTGCTGGACCAATTTTTACAACATTCAGTTAATAACAAGAGATAACATTGACGTTTATTGGAAGAAAAAATAAGTGAAACAATAACCACTAATCCTTTCAAAAAAGAAATTCTTATGTTGAATGTTATATTTTTATTAGAAAGAGAAATAAAGAAAACATGTTTCTCCCGGGTGGAAAAACTAAAAACACTTCTTACCTGTGATAGTTTCAGCTTTTGGACAATAGTATCGTTCCAACTCTCATTTTGCGAGTTGACAAAGCTACCTTAAGTTCCTCAACACCGCATCCGATCAATTCAGCAACAGTAAAAAGACCTGAAAATGACAGTTGGACTCTTCAACAAGGCAAAACAAAGCTCAACCATGAAAAAGAGAGATTTTGAAGGACTCTTTTCCATATTATTCATATAGGAATGGATGAAGCAACTCGGAAACGAATGAGAACTTTATAAGGCTGGCGCCACATGGGCAAGAGAAGTAAAATATTTGTTCGACACAAATCAGTTCCAATCTCTGTAGGACTCTAATTTTTTGGCTTAAGAAATTTTGATCAATAAAGAAAGCTTCACTTTGTTTAAATGTTATGTGGAAATCATTTCAGATAATTTGTCATTTTATGAGCTTGTAAGGCCATTGAATGAATCTTCTGCTTGTCAGGATACCAACAAAAACCAGCACTGAAAGTCAAAATTACATTTTTCTACCATGGCAGTTTTGATTTTCATTTATGGCCGAGACAGGTAGATAATTCTGCAGAGAAGTACTGTGCAAAAAAGAGTTTCCCGCGTATTGTAAAATAAGGCCTTCAACATTGGCTTCTTCATGCTTTAAATTAATCTGTTTATATTGGTTTTTTATAAACAAAACATATAGTTTATATCTTTTTCTGTATTAGCATGCTGCTGCTGCATCATCTCCCTGTTTTCAAAGACTTCTTATGTTAGAGCATTCACATTGGAAATAGGTAAAACCTGTGCTCTGGTGGACTATTTTCTATTTAGCTTCTGGATGGTGCTTACCTTCATCTTCCACAACCTCAACATGGTTTTCATTATCTACCACATTGAAAGAGATGTTTCCCAGCCATAATACTGCAGCGAGCATTGCAAACACACTTTCTTGGTCTTCTTTGCTTACATGAACAACATCAAGAGCTTCCTGAAACGACAACCACCATGCTGAATTCCTATGCAGAAGTTCACGCATTTCTAAAATAAAAACTAAAAATAAAAAATAGTGCAAGCACAGGATCAGGAAAACATACCATGACAATACGAAATTGCTCCGCATCATCAACCCCCGTAATTGAATAACAGCTGCTCTGGCTCAGATACTTGTACTCGCTTGCACTCCTTAAATTCAGTTTTTCTGTCACAGAAAATGGGAAGGATAAAAAATGAGGATTAATGGATAGCATGCAGAACTACCACGATGCTGGTTACAGTAACTAACACAACTTTTTTTCCTGGAAAACTAACACTGAGACATTTATAGTCCCATTTGTGCACATGTTGAATAGGTTGGATGAGAGAGAGAGATTGTCATTTTGTGCTAAGAAAAATTAAATACTAAGTTTGACTTAAATTTTAAGACAAACCTACAGAAAAAGAACAAGCAGAAGATTTTAAAATTTCGGTGAATGAAATACAGGGGGATCTTGGTCCTAGAAACAAGTTACTTACAATAAAATGAAAAATGGAATGACCACACATTTCATAAGCTACTAGAAGACAAAGGTAAAATTATATTCATCTCAAATCTTGGAGAAAGACAAATATAAATACGTAGAATCAATGAAAACCTACAATAAAAATCCATCAATGAACAGTAATGGAAACTGGTAAATAATATCTACCTATAAGTGTACGTGGAGCCCCAGCACAAAGAAGATAAAAAATATGGTATGACCTTTCACCCTCCGTGCATTGAACCACTCTAGACTGTTAAGGAAGAATCAAATCAATTATCTAAACTCACTCCAAATACCGGCAACAATCATATTATGGAGGAACAAAGAGTTACCTTTTCAAGCAAAACTGCATCAAACATGCACAAGGGGGGAAACAAATCAGCTTTCATCGTTGCAAAATAGGTAAACACAATTTCATTAAGGACCTTGTGCAAAACAAGTTACTTACAAGTTTGAATTCTGGCACCAGATATTTTTCCAGTGTCACTAAAGTGGATCTCAATCAACTTTCCCTGTAACATTTTTATCAGTTTATCAGCTTGTGCTGTAAAACTTCAGTATTTTCAACTCTTTCATATGAATTACTGACTACAGCTGCTATACCTTCATTTAAAACTACGTTAACTCAAAGAAAAAGAGGGTAAAAGGCAAAGGAGCTTACAAAACGACTAGAGTTGTCATTTCTTAATGTTTTTGCATTACCAAAGGCTTCTAAAATTGGGTTAGTCTTCAATATTTCATTCTCTATCCACTCCCACCTCCAAGCGCAGCCAAATATTGCATTGCTATCTTAGCTGTTTCGGTTTTCCCCGCTCCACTTTCACCACTGGAGTTGGACAAGTAAAGAATGTTATTGCAATAAAAATAAATCCAGGGAACCAACAAAATCAGCACAAATTTCATCTAACTCATTGGTGAACTTGTTTCCCGGTTATTGTGTGATGCCAAGTTTTTTCAAATTATACAATACCTGAATGTGAATTTAAAGTTCTCATTATGCACAAGAAAACCATATCTCGCATGCATTTTTGCAATTCACAACAGAAGCTCATTACTTGTGAACATCCCAAAAAGGAATTACTTAGTTCAAGCTATTAAAAAATATGTTTGAAAGGGTAGAGCAGTTTACACAAATTAAATCAAAGTAATCTTTTATCCACCCACCCCTCTCTCTATCAGTTAACAAAAATATGTTCCAAAAAAAGGCAAGAAAAGCATAAATGATAGATAAACAAATAATACGTGCACATAAACAAAGCAATATTCACCAGTACAACTTTGACCAACATATTGTATATAACCGCCTACAGACTCTTAAGTCCATATTGCCTAGAGTGATACACCACAGCAGATCATGAGACCCACGATACAATTAACAAGTCAATTCTTACAATTTAGTAAGGCCGTTCCGAGAAGAACTTAAGGGAGAGTAAACAAAAGAACTCATGGATTTGACAAGTGATCAAAAGTGAACATACAAATATATAAACAGATATAACTACTAAACAAATTATAAATGATCAAAATCTGCAAAACAGACTTATAGGTTCTATATCTCAAAAGCTGCACACAGAAAGCAGACCTAACTGCAAATACAATGTCAAAAGAAGATGTAAATCTGCACTAACCTTATGATGATTGATTGATTTACTTCATCTGGAACGAAGAAAAGCAAGAGTAAGACTTCCGATATTAGTGACGATTCTAAAAGCAGGTTTCAAATGCTGAAAACATAAGTTTAAAAGTAGTTAAGAAGTAAAACCACCTCGTATCATTTCCCGAATGGCTATATCTGTAATGGCATACACATGCGGGCTTTCAATTGTTTTGTG
Source organism: Ficus hispida (assembly GCA_025413025.1). Classification (NCBI taxonomy): domain Eukaryota; kingdom Viridiplantae; phylum Streptophyta; class Magnoliopsida; order Rosales; family Moraceae; genus Ficus; species Ficus hispida. The sequence goes on along the minus strand of CM046368.1, from coordinate 2,590,583 downwards.
CCTATATGCTTCTATAAAGTCATTTCCATATAAAGGAACTTTCTTAAAGGGGTTGATTGCTACCAACACTGGCCCTGCTCTTGTCTGCAAGGCACACAATTATAAAAATAAAGACATTAAGAAAAAAGGATAGTTCCAAGTAAATGTCAAAGTCACGTTAACTAGAAATTTAAAAACTTACATAAATCATGTTGTGATTGTATCTGTACTCAAGATTGTACAAGACTGAAGGTTCATTTAAATAACTTAGCTGCATGAGGTCATCTACACCATCAAGGATGTCAGGATTTGCTGATACCAATCTATCAGTTTTTACCTTTAAAACCTACAAGTGACAATAAAATAAAGTAAATCAAACATCTAACTGCAAAAAGACAACAATATGTCGAGGCGTTGCCAAAGTTCTCTTACTTTCCCATCAGGCAGTGAAAGAACGGATTCAGTCCCTGATGTTGACAATATCTTCACCAGCTCCCATCTCCCACTTGGAAGTTGAAACCAAGATTGGAGCTTCTGAGAAAGTAAACTTTGTGTAACTGAAAGTAATAAATACTAAATGCTAGACATTGTTAATGAGTTCAACCCTGGCAATATCAATTAGAATACAACTGGTTTGAAACTAATGGCTTGATTCTTTATAACGGAATCTGAACCTCATGTCAGTTATTTCTTAAAATGAAACCAGGGGAAGAATTCCTAATTGCATCAAGATCTATAATTATCCGACCAACGCCATATGTAAAAAATTTTCTGTGCCATCTCTGATGTAAAAGCCACAAAGGCAATAATCTCCTAAATGATCAAAATTAAAAGATTAAAAGGAGTGCGAAGGGTTGTCCTGGATGAGCTAAAAAAAGGATCTAACAAAGAAATGCTGGAAGAACTTCAGTAAACCATGGAGTAAGAGGGTTCGAAAATTTGTTAAGATATCCTAAATCCTAAATCCTAAAGGAAATTATGAAAAATAAATCTGTTAAGATATCCTGTTTTTCAACATCATATTCACAAAATGTCTGATAGCTGCATAATTGCGCCAGAAGACTCGAAGTAACCTAAGTTATAAGCACTATATATTGGAAAACATGATTTGTTTTTTGCACTGCTACTTGATGAAGGAAAAATGAATAAAAATTATGATGATAATAGCAATGTCAATGAGGAGAAGAAGAAGAGGAAGAGGAAGAACAAAGATGAATGGAACAACAACAATTACAAGCCAAGAACAAGTAACTTCTCCGCGAGCTTAATTACTCAGCATAATTGCATACGAGGCAAAGAACAAAAACTATATGATCTTACTATGAAAAGTAAAACTAAAACAGAAGCCAGAAAGTACCTTCTTCGCAGCATAGGAAGTAGTGTCACCCCACCTATGTTCTCTGCGAGATGCAGAGATCGATGGCACGGGTGGAGTCACAGAATCGGAGTCTTCATCACCACTCGACGGCCTGTCTTCAGCAGAAACGATGTTCCTTCCATACGGTGAATCCTCATTTCCTTGGTCCACGTTGCCAACACTATTCTCAACTCCCTCAACAGTCTCATCCCCAGAACTACCATTTTCAGGTATACTAGTTGAAGTGACATCACTGTTTCTTACCTTTTCAGAGCGATCAGAGGTTGGGGAACCCATGAACCTAAAATCTCCAGGCAACGATTTTATCGATTGGAAGGACGGCGATGCACTCGATTTCTTGGACATTTTCTGCGACATTTTCCCTCAAGAGTTCTGGAAAACCAAGATTTAATATCAGATTAAAAAATAGAAAACAAATTGGGATCAAAAAGTTTACTTTTTCGATCGAAAAAAAGCATATCAAACTTTAACAAGGTCCCACTCAAGGCCTTATCAGATAGCTTAATGGCGGGGACCATGAATTACAGTTCGGGCTCTAGTGCTCTTCACTTATGGGTCACAACTGACGAGCTTAACATGAGAAAATCTTTCCAAAAAAAAAAAAAAAGAAAAGAAAAGAAAATTCTTCGAGTATATCTAAATAATCAGCACGAGTCACTAACAAGATAAATTTTAAAAAGTAAAATAAAGAAAAAGTTTCTCCTAAGATGGTTCATGAGACAGAGAAATCTTCTAGATTCGTAACAGAGCGTCGAAATCCAAGACATTGGACAATGTCCTTCGACGATTGTAGATCTTAAGCTTTAAAGTGATGTTTGGTTGCCGAGAAAAAAGCAAAAGGAAAATAGACGTCACAGAACTAAATGTCTGAAACAAAAACCTCAATTTAACTCGACTAAGCCCCAAAACAACCAAGAAAATGTTCACAAGATTCTCATTTTCGCCATTTTCCACCATTTTTTACGAAACGGAAAACAGAGACTTCAAATTCTCCGACACGGATTCCGATAAACTCAAACCGATCCACTCACCTCAGAATTTCGCCGAAACCTTCCGATCGACGGTGGAAGGAGCTAAATATCTGCTTGCGGCTCAGCCAAACAGCTCGAAAATTGTCAAAGCTCTGAGTTTTGACGAGGAAAGTTTCAAAGAAAGACGCAAAGAACGAAGACCGTGTAAAACGAAGCTTCGTAGCTGAAACCCTAGAAATCTAGAGAAGCTTGTGAAGAGCAATGAAGCTGCGGAGAGTCTGACAAGGGATGTTTGGAGCCCGAGAAAGTAAGGAGGGAAAATGAAAGAAAATCTGAGGCTTGTTGTGAAGCAGAAGCAGCTTTTTTTGGCTTCTTTTTTCCTTTTTTCTTTTTAACTCTGCCTCACAGTTCACAGAATAAAAGAAAATTGGATTTTTTAAATTTGAACTTTGTTATTAAATTGGATTTATTATTTTATTTATTTCTATGGCGTTTAAATTTCGGAGTTTTGGTACCAACCAAATTTAAACCAACATTTTTAACGGTTTTACTAAAATATTTTATTGGACGATATTGCCCCTGACCTTATCGGCCAGTAACGCCACCAAGGCATATACGCCATTCAAAGCCGGCTAAAAGACCAATAAGAAAAAAAGAAAGAAAAAAAAAAAGGTCTGATTCATACATATTTTTACACATAATATGAGTAGAGTGCATTATCATAATTATTGGTAATTATTTAAATAATCCGTAATTGTTTAAATAATTTTTCTTTTTTGAATTTTTACAATTGAGGTTGGGAATTTATTAAACTCTATATCTTAAAATAAAGTTATGTTTAAATCTACCATTTACTTAGGGCTGGCAAATCGTGTTCGCGGGCCGTGTTCGGGCCAGCCCGATTACGGCACGACACGATTAGCTTGAACACGAACACGACACAATTAATAAACGGGCCACGAACTCAAACACGAACACGACACGATTAATAAACGGGTAGCACGACACGACACGCGAACACGATTATTAAACGGGCCAAGACGGGTTGACACGAAAACAAACACGTTTATGAAAAACCCTAGCGCTGCCGAGTGCGATTTGTAAGCTGAAATCGTGAGCTTATGATCACGAGGCTTGCATCCACGTTAACAGTGACAAGCAGAGGAAGAGAGAAAGAGAGAGACAAATTGATGGCAGATAGTGATAGGAGAGATAAAGAAAGAGAGAGTAAGAAATGGGAGGGCGGCGATCAGATGGCAGATAGAGGAGAGAAAATGGTGCGGTGGAAAAGAAATTGGTGCGGTGAAATTTTCAAAAAAAAAAATTTTTTAATTTTTTGACCTACCACGACAGTTTTTCTAAAAAACCGTCGTGGTAGGTCAAAAAATTAAAAAAAAATTTTTGAAAAATTCAAAAAAAAAAATTTTTTTAATTTTCATCATACAACGACGGTTTTTCCTAAAAACCGTCGTAGTAGATGCCCTACCACGATAGTTTTTAGGAAAAACCGTCGTGGTAAAATGAAAATTTAAAAAAAAAATTTGAATTTTTCAAAAAAAACTTTTTTTTTAATTTTTTTTGACCTACCACGACGGTTTTTCCAAAAAACCGTCGTGGTAGGTCAAAATTCAAAATTTTTTTTTTAAAAAATTCCCTCATCCGTACCTACCACGACGGTTTTTGGAAACCGTCGTGGTAGCTAATTTAAAAAAAAATTAAATTCAACGACTGTTTTTTTTTTTAATTAAAAAATTTTAGTTGAGATACCACGACGGTTTTTTTAACCGTTGTGGTATCTCAAGCTTCCACGACGGTTATAGAAAACCATCGTGGAAGCATGGTCTTCCATGACGGTTTTCTGTAACCGTCGTGGAAGCTTCGGTTTTCACGACGGTTTTCGGAAATCATGTTCCTCTCCGTGTTTTTGCCGCATTTTCCACGACGGTTTTTTAAAAAACGGTCATGGAAGCTCTGTCGTGGAATCTACATTTTGTAGTAGTGGAGAGAGAGAGAGAGAGAAGATGTGTGCCATACAGCCCATATTGCCATGATACATTTAATATAATTAACAATTAATGGTGGTACGGGTACGGAGGAATGGCTATGGCTGGTAAAGAGGTAAAAGTAGTGAGATAATTATCACAAAAAAAAAAAAAGTAAAGCAGTGAGATGGAAAATTTGAGAGGAAAATAACAGAAAGTAGAAGCATTAGAAACTTTCCCAGTAAAGGAAATGAGTTTAAAAAGTAATGGAAACCATAAAAGTCAGATTTGAACGTCGAAAAGCAAAGCAAGTGGCAGAGAGAAAACCAAGGCGGCAAAAAGAAAATTTAAAAAAACAATAGTGGGAAATGAATATTTTGAATATTAAATTGTATAACAGCAGTTTTGAATACATTTAAGTTTTTTTCATTTTTTAACTATAATAATTCAAACGTCTCACTAAATACATAATTTAATTCAAACTCAAATAGTATAATCTAAATCTTACCATCAAACGCATGTTAAAACATTACAATTAAGTTTAAAAAATTAATGATTTGAATACATGCTTGGATTAATGAAAACCAGAAGAATTACAAAGTCAGAGTAATGCTTGAGATGCCAATTTCAATCTCAACTTTTAAATAATAATTGTTAGCTTGTTACAAGTAAGTAAATATATACTTTTTTTTAATTTTAAAGACTTACTAATTATATAATGACAACTCACGTATTATATTTGTTGATATGCAAGAGTCTAAATTAGAATTGATATCCCATAACATTTTTCATGTAGGAAATGTCTATACAAGTTAACAAATGGAAAGATTTGTTATTTAGTATAAAACAATATGAATCATGAAATACGTGGCATTCCGAAATCAGAGGGCCTTGTGAGAAAAGAATTACGAGGAGCAATGGAAGCAACAATCAACATCCACTTTTTTTAATATAGTTAAGATAAAAACATTAGCTTTTGTATAATATATATATATATATATATTTGAAAGGGTAGACATATAATTTATTGATACCCGATCAAAAAGACAAAAACAATAATTCTTATTTTTCTATTTATATTTCAATAATTTATACAAGTAATTTTTTGTTTATTATTAGTATTATTTTTCATTCCGTAGTGCCACCATAATACCACACTAGACTGACTTATTGATTACCAAACAGAGTAACATTGTTTTGGAGTTAAACATATTTTATAGTATTGTCAAATACTTAGTTGCTTTAAACAACAAGCAAAAGAATAAACTACAATAGTAATTCGAAGACAATAAGTAAAAAATACAGAAATGATGACAAGAATATTTAAATATTATTTCTGAATTTTTTTTTCATGGTCAATAAGAATTTGGAAAGTTAAAGTTCAAATTTGAAAAATATAGTTTCAAAATGATGAGTAAGTTTTACTGTTTTACATCATAATAAATTTATGTATTTGTTAACTATAAGATTACCCTAATATCCTAATCCAAATATATACACATAATTAGGTTTATTATTTTATATTATTAATTAGTTAACTCTAACTATAATTTGTTTACAATTTTATATTATTAACTAGTTAATTATAAGATTATTATTTTATATCAGAAGCAACATCTCCATAACTTCTGATTTATATTGTCTCAATAGTGGAAATTCTTCAATAGTTATTTTCTGGTCTTGTATCAAACACACAAATGAGCCTATACTTGTTATAAAAAGAGCTTTAGAATAGTTTGAAAATTCTAACATAAACGTGTTAAACATGTTAATCGTGTTAGCCCGTTTCCGGCCCATTTATTTTCGTGTTAAACGTGTCGATCCAATTTCGACCCAATTATTAAACGTGCGGTCCAAACCCATTTATTACGTGTCGTTCTCGTGTCGTGTCCGGAATTGCCGGCCCTAATTTACTATATATGCAGCAAAACAAAAAACTATAAGGAGTCTGAAAAGAAGACCGGGGCTTTTGATGCACAGAATATAAAGGATTTTTTAAAATGTGGAAATTTTTTTTTTTTTTGCCTCATAAACTTATTGCGTTATTATATTTTGCACTTTGAATTTTGAAATTTGTCATATCCTTTGAGTTTAGAAATGTGTAGCAAAACACACTCGATCACTAATGAAATTACTTTTTAATGAAAATTAACATATGACTTACACATGAGTCGTTAATTAATAGTGGGTATTCGAATCACTAAGGAGACGGAACAAAATATGTAATATTAATGGATTCAAATAATTTGACATCACTATTACTAACCAACTACTACTAGTTACGTGACTAGCACTTTATTAGAAGTGTTAAAAATTGATGTTTCAATGGCTCATGAAGTACCAAAATTATAACTTTGAATTTTACAGAATAAAATAAGATAACTTTTATTTTTGGAGGGTCAAATTTAAAATGAGGCACCAACTTTCCTGTTAACCTATTTTCAAGTAAAAAAAAAATTACAAGTAAGTAATTGAGGATCCAACTTTCATGTTACCATTTTTTTTCCTCAGTAAAGTTTATTACCTTTATGATAGTTGCAAATATAATCTGACAGTAATTCTATATTTGATTTTAATTATTTTCTATTAATCCCCACATTACTAAAGTCCAAAACAATAAATAAGTAAAGTTTATAATCTTCTATTAATCACTTGAAATAGCAAATTTTTTGTTGCCAGAAACTATTTTTGTCACTGCTTAAGCTAAAAAGTCATCAGTTATCACAATATGGGTACAGTGATAAACAAGGTGTCAATAATTCAACTAAAAGAAAAGTTGTCTATGCACTAGCCAAAGTTTTAGGTAGGGTACAAAAATAAACTTTCTATAGGCAAAAACTATGACCTGTCTTTTTTTTTTTTTTTTGGGGCAAATTTCTTTTATATATTGAATCATTTTGCAAATATGACTTTCTTTTTAACTTTGGTCCCAATATTCAGATCTAGAATTTAAATATAATACCATATATAAATACAAACATTATAGCAGATCTACCAACAGACAGAAAAAGAAGAAAGAAAATAATAATAATAATAATAACAAAATTCATGTGTTAGTCATAAACGATATTATTAAATTCTATAGTTTGCCCTGATTATTTTTCGGACACTTAATAATGAATGAATTTCTATATTTGGGACTGTTTGATTTATATGTTTGCTTTTGAAAAGAGAAAATGTAAAATTTTCCCTTGAAAACAAAATGAGCCTGAAATTTATTTGGAAATCATCTTGAATAGTTATCTTATTTTCAAGATGAGAAGAAATAATATTTGAAATAGTCTATTCTTAAAAGATTTTAAAGATTTGGAAAGAATTTGAAGAGTATTCTAAAATAGTATTGAACAAAACAAGTTTAAGAATTATGGAAAAAGTGGGCCACACTTTTTTTCACCCATTTTGTAAATAGATACCATTTCTAAACAATTGACAAAAAAATTAGTAGAGCTATCAAGATAAAAGAGAGAGCGCAGCAAAAGAGTTATATGAGGACTAGAGAAAAATATATCTAGATTTACATATATATATATATATATATAAGTATATACTCTTTCCCGGAAGCTAGATTTGTAATTTGTTTGTACGTTGTTGTAACAAGCAATTGATTATATTGTCATGTTTTTCAGTTATACTCAAATTTTGTGTCAATAATTGTTAAATAAATAAATACTATATTACACATAATAAAGTTATTATAAGTCAATTAGCTGTTTAAATTTATTTATTCAAAAGTTGTAAGTGTTCGCTATCGTGTAGGAGAGTAATCTTATATATGCACTAGTAAAAATTGTGGATTACACGACGGTTTTTTACCGTCGTGTAAAGTTTACACGACGGTATACCAATCGTCGTGTAATCCAGTGTCGTGGTATATAACACGACGGTTCCGTTACCGTCGTGGTATCTCAATGTTACACCACGGTGCGTCGTCATCAAAATCACATTACACGACGGTTCCTCTCCGAACCGTCGTGTAATGTGCACATTACACGATGGTTCGGAGAGGAACCGTCGTGTAATGTATTTATTTAAAAAAAAAATTGGGTTTTTTTGGTGATTTCCCGTGCAAGCCTAACCTGCATGTTATCCAATACACGATCCAAGATAGTAACTTCAATTATCAAATTAAAAATACATACCAATTTTGCTATAGTTATGCTTACATGTAATCTTGCTAGAAGACTTCATGTAATCTTGCTATAGTTATGCTTTGAATATTGATCAAACTCTATTATCTTTTTCGAAAAGGAAAACTCATTGTGGCATTCCGTCGAGCATGTTGTGTGCGTAAAAAAAGCATGTTCATAAATGTGTGTAAAGTGTCAAAATTAACGATTCACAATCATTTTTCCCCTCTACAAAGAGAAATATTAAAAACAAACACACTAATTTGCAACAATGGATCTTTAGTGACAAACAACAATACAAACAAGCAAATGTGGTTTAGTTTATATATGAAGTCACCTTACTTTTCTTTGAAAAAGAATAGTCACGGCCAAAGCAAGAAGGAAGTGGCGGCGGCGGCAACGGCGGATTGACTAGAATTTAAAAGAGAGGTGTCGGCGGGTTGGTGAAGTATGTGTGGGTACTTGAGAAAAGTAAAGAGCGTGAAGAGAAATAAGGAGATGCGAGCGAATATATTAAGAGAAATGAAGAGGAAATTGTATTCAAGTAATTAGTTTTCGCGCGGAATTCGAAAAATGAAAATTTAAAATTTTCAAAATTTTTGAGCATTACACGACGGTTCGGCAAAAACCGTCGTCTAATCGGAGGATTAGACGACGGTCACTTGGGGACCGTCGTCTAAGCCCCCAATCTGGAGGATTAGACGACGGTCCTGGGGGACCGTCGTGTAAGCCAGCCGGGTGGCTTACACGACGGTCACCCAGGTGACCGTCGTGTAATCCCCCTGATGAGGGATTACACGACGGTCCCCCAGTGACTGTCGTGTAAGCCGCGCGCCCGCGCGCCTCCAGCCAAACCAGAGGCCAGAGGCACCAGAACCAGGCGCGCGCCCGCGTGACCCAGGCGAGCGCCCGCGCGCTCAATCAAGCCAAAGGCGACTCTAGGCGCGCGCCCGCGCGCTTCCCCAGCCAAGTATGGACTTTACACGACGGTTCCTTGAAACCGTCGTGTAAAGTTGGTCGAAGACCACTTTACACGACGGTTCCTTGAAACCGTCGTGTAAAGTTGGTCGAAGACCACTTTACACGACGGTTTCTTAGAACCGTCGTGTAAAGTATGGACTTTACACGACGGTTCCTTGAAACCGTCGTGTAAAGTGGGTGCGAAGACCACTTTACACGACGGTTTCAATGAACCGTCGTGTAAACCTCACTTTACACGACGGTTTCAAGAAACCGTCGTGTAATCTCCGTCGTGTAATATATGTTTTGCAGTAGTGATGGTGTCTCTTTACTAAATTAATATTTAAATATATTATATCCTAAAAAAATGTGAATATATTCCTACTTAAGTATATATCTAAAAATCTCTTAAAAACATGATATTGGTATGAGTTCTTTTTTTCCCCCCTCAGGATTACCTAATGAAATAGGTTTTTTTTTTCCCCCTCCAATATGCCTTTATTAAAATATCTTTTTTCTTCACATAATACTTGTAAGTAGTTTTCGATTACATTTGTCACAACCAAAAATATGGAAGTGTCAATAAACGGTTGAACGCCCTCACTTGTAACCAAAACATTTTGTTCAATCGAAGCTTCCTAGTTATTATTGTTTTAAAGAAATTATACTAAAATTCACTTCTTTCTTAACACTGACGCACGTGCCTAAAACGATATATATATATATATATATATATATATAACACAAATAATATCACATAAAAAATAGATAATTGTAATTGGAACCCTTGTACAGGAAGGTTTTTGCAATAGCTACCTTTCCACCAAAACCATTGGATGCTAACCCTTCCGCGAGGCCGAAGCAATTGCGTTTAATTAACATTAGCTATGGACTAGAGATGTTAACTTTTCATTTATTTTAATAGAGATAAATGCTATTGAGTTTTTTAATTTCCCCAATTTTTCACGAGTTTGGAAACCTTGTATATATGATATCATACCTTCTATACTGTTGTTAGGTTCTTTGGTTAATCATGTGCTTAGAACTAACATATGGTTCATAGCCAAGAAAACATACAAGAAAAAATAGGGCAGATAAAAATTATAATGGATCTGATAAATTTTAAATTTTCTACTGTTGGGTGGAATTTTTGTGGTAACACTATAGTTTTTGTCCATATTTTCAAAGTTTAATAATACAAAAAGAAAAGGGGTTACAAAAAGGTCTTTGAATTATACACATTACCTCATGTTAATTCCTTATTTTTAAATTTACACATCACATTCCACTAAACTTTTTTACTGTAACGTTAATCCTCCCTCTATTAATATTCTATTAAAAAAATAGACAAAATTGAACAATCACATGAGCTTTATTCATAAATATTGTCGTAATTAATTTTTTATAAATATAATTATACCTTAAGAAGAGATCTTTTGGAAGCAAATTGTATCTTAACTAAACATATATGATAAAAATTGTATTTTTTTAGAGATGTTTAGTGTCATAAAGCTATTTTGTAGGTACTGTTTTCATCCAAAAATATTTAATTATGATTTTAGTCTTAGTTAAAACTCATTTGATCTAAACGTTGTTGGGTTAAACCTCGTCTCTCCATCATCCAAGGTCAAATCTGGACCATCGGATGTCGAATGCTACATAACTAAAGACGGGAAACTCAATATTAGCCTTAGTTCAAGGCTTGCTTTCTAAACCAATGATTATGAGTGCTCGACACCTGACATAGGAGTGCTCAAACGTCGCTCGGAACATATCATGGGGAGTTGAGTTCGGAATTTTGGCGATTTTCATAAGAATGTGCCCGTAACCTTGGCCATGAGTCTACAATTCTAGAAAAGGATTCAGTCACCTCTTAGAAAGGTGGAATCACTATCTACTTCCTCAACACGTTGGAGGAACCCCACAAGAAAAGGGAACTTCTTCCTCCTCTCTCACATCCAAACTCTTAAAAATCATCCCAAAAATATTGTTAGTGTCAGTCTGGTCATTTGTATTCTAAGCATAGTGAAGCTCGAGACATAGAGGACATAGCCTCATTTTGACGAACTTTTGTATCTTTTGACGTTATTTATTTTCCGTTATTCTGATTTCTTTTATGATTCCTGGTTAGTTGATGATTTTTGATTCTCAAGGATGATAAAAGACACTTAATTTATTAGTTGAATATTATTTGCACTTAACTTTCATTTTCTTTGATCGTAAACTCTCACATCTATAAGCGTGTTCAATTTTTGTTTTTTTTTTTCCCGAAATACCGATATAGAGGTTATTTTAGTAACAATTAAAAAGTTCAAAACAACATGATATGTAAAATAAACGTCAGAACTAACTTGAGATTAAGAGTTTGTCACCAAAGAAAAATTACCTACATCCCTTGAGGCTTGAACTTATGACTCAATACATTGAAAATAACTTACACATCCATTAAATATCAATTATCAAAGTTAAAAAAAACATAAGTAGATGAATCTTTCGTTTTCTCTCTTTCATCTTTATCAAACAACTTAAAAGAAAACAAATATTATTCCTATAATCATATATTTTTTGTATATTAATTCTCTCTATTCTTGACTCTCTCATTCCTTCTAAGTGTTTATAGAATAAAGGCTTCTTTTTGTATAGATACCCTTGAATTTTTTGAATTTATATATTTAGTCCCTATTTTTTTTCTTGATAATCAGCATTGAACTTTTTTGTAATTAATTTGACAAATTGATGCTTTAAAGTAGAAATAAAAACGAATTGAGATTTTGCCGGAATGGATAAATTGAATGGGATCCTAGTGCTAAGGATTTTTTCAATTGAGTTTGATTTGGAATTATGATTATGATTATGGTTTTTAGTTTAGAGTTTTCACTAATTTCAAGCATTTCAATTTCAATTCGATTTATGTTACGTTTGCAAACAATCTCATCTTATATTACATCTTAATACAAAGAAATATATGTTTGAGTACCTCACATATTATATTCAAATAAAAATACATTTGAATAATATATGCAACATAATTACTACTCATTATTTATTTTTTCTTCTACGTTTACCAATCATCTCTCTCCCTCTCTCTCTCATGAAATGAAAACTTTTCATGAAAATTTTATTGTTTTGAAATAAGAAGTCATTTTCCTTGAAAAAGTAATAGCATTTGAATATGCAATTTTTTTGAAATTCTGAAAAATGTGAAAATTTTGAAATAGTGTTTGGATAAATATTAGAAAACATCATTTGCAAATTAGTTAGTTGACAAATCTACTAAAATAATTTCATATTTAAATTGGGTATGCATATAAATTTCTTCCTCTATCTATCATGAACCCATTGAAAAAATAATCGTTTTAATTAGAAATAAAATGGAAAAGTTATGAAATTTTTAAAATTTAAAATAAAAGAGAGAAATTTTTGAATACGAAAATATTGATACGCAAAATAGGTTTGAAATGGAACGAATTAAATGATTAATTATGAAAAAGGAGAATTTTTTTTTTCCATTAATTTCTAACATCTGATGATCTTTGGGTCCAAATAAATACCGTTTTCATTTTGAAAATGAAATGGACCAAACAAGCAAAATAGATGAATTCTTGGTTTTAATATTAAACAATTATAGTTTTTAATTTATAATATCTTTCAGTATCCTCTAATTCAATGTCAAATCAGTAAAATTGTTAACTTTAGAAAATGGAAGTGCATAATCATGTGTTTCATATATATATAAGGGGCATTTTAAAACTTTTAAACATGGGCAAAACAAGTCAAAAAGCATTATTTAGTGGATTTATGATTTTTTTATATATAAATAGGGAATTTATGAAATCAATTATAAAATGAAATTGTTTTCTCAAAAAAAAAAATCCTAAAAAGAAATTGTTAGAACAAAAGGAATGGTTTTAGTACTGAAAAAAAAAGGGCGGGGGGAGGATGATAGCTTAAAGGGTAATTTAGACATTTCGTGAATTGAGTATTGAAAGTAGCTTCTGTGGTTTGAAAGCAGCAGAGTGGAGGGAGCGAAAGCAGCTAAAAGTTGCCAATTTCAAAATCCAAAATTGCGGGAGTAGTTTGATTACCGTGGGAGTGAGAGCAGCTGATTGCTACCCCTTCAAGTACAGACACAACACAAAAACATACTTGAAAAGCCAGCAACGAGGATTAGATGCGTAAGGTGCGAATTTCGATGCTTTTGAGTTTGACTGTCCCTCTTTGATTGTCGGGTTCGGTTGGGTTACAATCTAGTGATTTCATCTTACCCTAACTCCACGTACACACTTAATCAGTAATCAGGATTCAGAACTCAAGTGCCTCAACCCCTGACATTATTTTGACTTTTTTGAGCGACCGCTTTTCTTGACTTTCATTTTACGGTTTATGGCAATTATTTCCACTTTACACTCGCATGTTTTTTTTTAAGGAAAAAATCGTAAATTTTGGTTGAACTTTATTATTATTGTTTCCCTTAAATTATAAAATATACCTATTATGTCAGTTAAACTTTTACATGTGTGTCAAATTATCTTTTCAATTAATTGTCATTAGTTTTTTCGTTATCTTTAATATTAAAATATCCCATAAATTTTGATTTTATATCAAAATACCTGAAAATCTTTGCATTTATATCAAAATATCCTCTGATCTTTATTATTTGTATCAAATACCTCATGTTCTTTAATACTTGTGTTAAACAACCCGTTTATCTTATTTTATTTATCTAATATTGTATAATTATCTAAATTTTTTAGAATAGATAAAAAAAATTCTACTGAAAGAAAATGTACTTTTTCCCATTTTTTTTATTTTGCTTATTTTAATTCAAATTTACATTCATTCTAATTTTCTTAAACAAAAATATATAACAACTTATGTTCATTATTTTATTATCCTAATATTACAATTTTTAGTTTAATTAGGATTAATAATATTATATCAAAATTTGCAAACTAATCGATTTTAAATTAAAAATATATATAACTAAGAATAGGTATCAAAGTAAATTTACAATATTTATTTTTGTTATGGGTTTAAGCAAATACAAAAATGAAATTCGTTATGACTATAATTTCAAATTATGTAGGCCAAGTAAACAACGTATTTGAAATCCAAATCCTGCATCTAACTCCTACTAACTATGATTATGCATAAGTGAACCCATAACTCAAATAAATTTAAATTAAAATAAGTAAAAAAAAATGTGTTAAAAATATATGCATATCACTTTATGATAATAATATATATATATCTTTACATGTTCTAAAAAGTTAATAATTATTAGGTAATTATTCAATGTTAGATAATTAAAATAATATAAATGAGGTAGTTTGATATTAATATTAAGGATCATGGGGATAGTTTGACACAAATATTGAAGATCATGGGTATTTTGACATAAATGCAAAGTTCATAAGGTATTTTGACATAAAAGGTAATGGAAAAACTAACGGTAATCAACTGATGAGGTAACTTGACACACATGTTAAAGTTCATGGGACACAATAGATATATTTCATAGTTCATGGGACATATATATATTTCATAGTTCATGAGACATATTGACACTAATGACAAAGTTCAGGGGAAATTTATGATTTTTTTTCTTTTTTTATAAGGAAAAAGATATTGATAATGTCCTCATGTCCTCGTCTTATGGGATGACAAGGACGCTAGGATTTCACAGTTTAAGAGTAGACAATAAGATCTGATAGAAACAAAGCTCTAAGCACGTCTTCTGTGCCACCAAGCCACCACCATTGGTGGTTTTACATCCATACATTTTACGCTATGATAAATTAGCATATTTATTTTTAAAGTAATCTTTAAACTATGTTATTAGTGTCAACATGCTCTCTAAACTGTATTTGTTTTACTCCTTAAACTATTATTCATTTCTAAGACTAAGGTTCCGTTTGGCACAGGTTTGAGATAAAATTTTTAAGTTGAAATTGGTTGACTTTAAAAAAAAAAAAGTTATAATTTTTATTGACTTGTTAGAAAAAGACACAAACTTATATGAAAAACTTAAGTGTGAACTTGTTATCTAAACGCATGCTAAAATTCACCCCTCGAATTTAAAACTTGTTTCTTTTCTTCTTTTTTTTTTTTTTTTTTTAATGGAATAGCACTTATTATACGAATGAGAAGCGCAAGTTCATAAAATTTTTATAAGTCCTTAACTAATCAAATGAATTAAGTTTTGTTCTCTACTTTTTTTATTTCTAAAAAGCTACTCTAATAAGAGAATATATCTAAAATTTGGTTATCAAGTAATTTATTTTGGAGTGAGGGCATTCATTAGCCCCTAATTATTATACCTAATTTTAGACCAAGCAATAACTCAATAATTCCATAAAAAAAAATAGCACATTCAAAATTCTAGGGATAAATCTAGAGATATATTATAATTCAGGGGCACAACAAATATGTTTTAAAGATTAAGGGCATATTGACACAAGTGACAATTTAAAGAAAATTTGTAAAATTTTCCAATATTTAATAGCAATTCACCTCTAAAACTTGAACGTTAATGTAACACTAACTGATAATGTTTCTAATTGTCAAAATTACAAATTTAATTGCAAGTTGCCAAAGCACAAAATGTTTAAACAATGAATATTAAAAGCGGGAGACTTGGTATAAAAAAAAAAAAAAAAAAAAAAAAAGGTGTGAGACGAGCATGATTATTTTTGCCCCAATTTTAAATGGTGTGGTCAATTTGGGCCAAGTACAGACAGTTTCACAAGCAAATAAAAATAAAACTATTATTACATTGGAATTGTGTAAACAGTCAGCAGATATAGAAAAATTCCTCTTGCACGTTAGGCATATTCTCAATATGCTCTTAAATTTTGAAATAGAGACGTATGTCTTTTTAATTTCAAACTTATTGCAAGAATAGCTGTTTGGTTGCACTCACACTTTAAATTTTTGGCGTGTGAGAAAATTTAAGCAACTAAGTTCTAATGAATTTTTGTTTGGCCAATTCTATAAAGAGACCTTGTTACTTTTCTTCATCAATGAAGTAAAAAATTTTTACCTTAAATGGTTTAGATGTTTTGTTCATACAAAACTTATTGTGCATATACAATTACATTGGATGATTCCAAAACACTTGAGAACAATCCCTATGTTTGCCGACATGTCCAATTCTGAAATTGGAAAATTTTTGTTAAAAAATATTTATCTCAATATTTATTATCATTTTCTCAATTTAAAAAAAAATTATCTGATTTTTAAATTTATTTTTATATAATATCCCCTTAGAAACGAAAAATGAATCTTTTCAAAATTTTTTTACAATACATAATTTTCAAACAATCTTTTATTTTTAAGATAATTTTTTTTTATATGTAAACACCATCTTCTTCTTAAAATTTATTTAAAATAAGAAAATTTTTCTTTTTAAAAATGGACACAATGGAGCCAAAAAAAAATAGGTCGCCGGAAAAGGGGATCTCTCCTACGCTGTCGAGCCGGTGGTTGCATTTCCAGATTCGGCGAAGATCCTTGACCCGACTTGGAGGCCTCGTTGTTCTCCTCGCTGACGAGCTCTTCCCCACGCTGGATCTCGTGCCCCGCCATCATCCCACGTCATCTCTTGATCTCTCGACAAAGCCGCCGGAACGCAATCGAACAGCACACGACCGATCGTCATTGTCATGCTTGCCTTCTCCGTCACGACAGTGCAAATGTCGCGATCGCGATCTCAGTCGGTTAGATCCATGTCAGCTGGGGGGGGGGGGGGTCTGGTTTTCCATATCAGTCGGCCATGGGGACCGCGGCTATCGCGATTCCATCGCGATTTTCCCCAGCCACCCACCGGCGCGACAAGCGCAACGGTCCCCATGGGCAACTGCATCTCACAAGGTCACGAACTCTTCTCCACCCAAACACTGCCAACCTTCTTTAACACCTCTGACGACTCGTGCGGCGGCCTTCGACGTACGCGACAGTGTTGCCGGCAACCATACAATAGCCGGCATGGCTGAGCAGCAAGCTCTGTAATTTCTTTTTTTTTTTTTTCAAGAAAGTTTTTTGATTTTTCTTTTTTCATGATTTTTCAAGTGTGATTGTGTGTTTGGATCTCACAATAGTATTGGTGCAAACTTTTAATCTCAACCGTTAAAAGATAATCTACAGTAAAATTTTTTTACCCCATTGATAGGGTAAAGCAAGGAGGTCTCATTATAGATTTTCCCTTTTTGTTTTGATTAGTCACAAAAATTGATGCTAAAGTATGTCTCTTAATATGCTTTGCCTCCAAATTTCAAAACTTAATATCAATTTCTCCTTATTTTTGTCTCGTTAATAAATTTAGGCCTTTTCATCACTTTGATGACTGAAAATTATACATGTTAAACATTAAAACATGATTGTTGAGATATTAAATGCATAGGATTAGTTTGGGTTTATTATGTTTTTGCCATAATTTCAATATTTACTTCTAGTAAAAGGAGAAGTAGAAACTAAAATCAAAAATTAAAAATCATACCTTCTCCAAATTTTTATTAAAATGCATTAGTGTTTGTGCAAATGTTTTTTTAGTACTTTTACTAAACACAATTATTTGCATTGTAATTTGTGAAAAAAATTTTTAAAAACTACAAAAGCATTACTAAACTAACCCATATTTTACTATTTTACCATCTATTTCAATGCACATATTGAGTTATTTGATTAAAACTATAATAAATGTAGGAAATAATATGGGGGATAAAGTGTTATAAGGTTGTAATTTATGAAGAATTTTTGTAATTAATCCTTTATTTTGTATTACAATATCCTTAATTTTCTTGTCATGTACATGCCACATGAGTTTTTTCGGGGGGAAAAAAAAACTAACATAGGAGGGAAAATTATTACAAATAATTTTGAGTTAAAGATGTATACCAAATGTATCCTTACCCTATAACTAAGAAAAAGTGTATGAATTTCAATTTTTTAAGGCAATTTGATCGAAATTAAAAAAAAAAAGAAAAAGAAAAGGTTAAAATGGACAATGCAAGTGAAATAAACTTGAGGTAACAACTTTTTTTTTTTTTTTTTTTTGAAAGCCTCGCAGTAGCAACTCAATTCAACAAAAAGTGCTTGCAAGCAAGATATGGTTACTTTTATCTGACAATGAACAGAGCAAAATTTAATCAAACAATGAAGAAGGTGGTTTAAGGTGGAGGTAACGCAAGGACTGTGAGATCTGAAATCCAATTGACAAGAACTCAAAAGTTTGGGACCTACAAAAGGTCCTAATTAAATTCATAACACTGCCTCCCCTTAAGAATATATCATAAAATTATAATTCAAATGTTAAAATCTTCCTTTTTTTTTTTTCTAAAAACAAACCAATATCACAATTCACATCTTCAAATTTATTTTTTCATTAAAAAAAACTCAAGCTTTAAAAGTTGATAATTTTCTTATTTCAAGAAATAAGATGATTTTTTTTTTAAATTGCATAAAATGTCAAGAGTAGTGAAACAAAATTCATATCGTTATTTTTTTTCCAAACATATTTCAAGTTTTTATAAAACTCTAAACAGTTTATTTTAAACCAAATATATATTTTTAAAACTCAACCAATTTTCAATCAAAATATTTCCAAAACTTCAACTCCAATTGTTGTTTCAAATAGACCCTAAGATTCACAAGAGCTTCTGATGTAAACTTTTTCAAACTTTGAGGTGAAAATTTTGTCTAAATTGTATCGGAAGAAAACAGTATGAATCTAACAAAATCCTATAAATATAATGTTGATAGGGTGCAAAGAATCTAACAAAATCCTATAAATATAACAAAATGCATTAGTCACTCGGCACCGTTGAGGGCTAGTGGGTTTTGAATTTTTGATTGATGCGGAGGCCGAGACATGCGAAGATCATGGTGGGTACTGGATTGGCACCATCGAGAAAGTCGCGACAGAACCCACAATGTTCTGCATTCAAACCTCAATTGGGAGAATGCTACATTTTACTCTTTTGAGAATAGTGAAACATATTCTCCCCCGATCACAAAGAGAATGTATCCTTCAAATAAAAAGTAAACCTCTATAAATTCTGGTGTTTATTTCTATATTTTGATTTCTTGCTTTTCCTGTGGTAGATTAGTTCAACAGCATGTGTATTCAAACCCAACTTTATTAGGCCAATTTTCACCATCAACATAAAATTTAACAGTTTTCAAAACCTTCATAATAAACACTAGAATCCCAAGGTCATAAGCAACTATATGCGAAACCAAAAACTTGAAGTATTTTCTTCAAGGATTTAGGGAATAAATCATTAGCTATTTTGTCCTTTCCTCAACTTGCTTAGAATGTACTCGTTTCCAAAGGTGTTTTAAGTACAAAACTACTTTAAATTTTTTTTAAGGGAAAAAATAAAAATGATTTCTTTAATAATTGAATCACTTGCAAATCTGCAGATTCAGAAAGGCGGAAAAAGTGATGGTTAACTATCATCTAGCAAATCTGCAAATAGATTTTTTTTCCCCTTTTTTCTTTTTTAAACTTTTGATTAAAAAAAAAAAGAACTAACAAACATATTAATGTATCCATATAAAATTGAGAATATAAAGATTTGAACGTAATACCTTATAATACAATCAGACATAGAATTATCATCAAGCTAAAAGAATAAAGGAAATTATGGGAGTCACTTATTTAGTGCACATATTTAGATTTCTATCATATGATTTTGATTTTTATCCTGAAATCACTTTTATTTAAAATTGTAAAATGACAAAAATCTTCAAAATGGGATAATATTTCAGATTTGTGTTTTTTTTTTTTTAGGGGGCATTCCTTCAAAATTCCAAAAAAAAAAAAAAAGTGTAATAGGAATATTTTCAAGCTGTAACATAAAAGTGGGGACATCGAATAGTAGTAGAAATAGATTTTACTTAATATAAAATATTAAAAAACAAAAAAAAACAAAAAAACAACCGTGTTCTAATGAACCATATTGCAGACTTCTAACGCCATCTCAGACTTTTCTCTGTCCACCGATGTATGAACACTATCAAAACACTAATATCAAATCTAATTATGCTGGAGTAATATTTCATCAATCAAACAATAAAAATAGAGTGCTAGCCAATAGCCCTAATATTTAGTCACCCAAAAAGAAAAGGGTAATTAACCCCTAATATTTAGTCACCCAAAAAGAAAAGGGTAATTAAAAATTTTCCTACCAACTTAACCATTGTTTAGCATACATATATTTTTGATAAAGAACCATTGTTTAGCATATAGTTTTGAATAAAACTTTCAAAAAGATTCCAATTTAATTTAAATTTTTACTGTTTTGAGATCTTCACAATGCTTATTTTTTCTCCTAAATATCAACTCAAAAAGATCCACATTTTAAAATGGAATATATTTAGGACGAGTATTTTAAAACTATATGTCAAATAAGTGCTTAATTATTCAAACTCAAAAATTATTTAAATTTATGTCTGCAACCTATTCTTTTAAAACTTTTTTTTTTCGAATTTTAATAGGTTTACACCTAAAATTCACACTTATTCTTCTTCTTCTTCCCCCCTCTCTCCCTCTTTTCTTTGCCAACACTTCGACTAAGAGTGAAGTCAGATGCATATTTTAATGGGGGCGTACACCAAGATTTTTATTTTTATTTTTATTTTTCTCCAAATAACACTAAAGTATAAATGACTAAACGGTAAGATTTTATTGTGCTACATGAGTTACTGCTCAATAACTGCAGAGCTTAAAACCTTGGTGGATGCCCAATACGAATAACTCGTCAATAGCACTTTGAAGATGAATGGCCTGGTTGAATCACTTGCAACCTTTTAAGTGGTTCATTCCGATTGCCATTTGAATATATTTTTATTTCCCAACATTGCAAATATGTCATTTGAAATATTCTATTAGACTGGACTATTTGAAAACGTATGTTTGATTCTCAACAATAAAATGTACAATTAGATTATTTTAGATATGTGATTTCACACATAAAAAATTAAAAGTGAAGTGCAGAAAAAAAGGGAAAAAGAGAAACTATAGCATATAATATATATTACAAGTACTTTTGACAATTATAATTCGTGTTTTGAATATTAAAAGTTATAATTTATTTTATGGGTAAATACTTAGATTTTCTAGTAAATAACAAAATAATAAGCTTTCATGAGTACCGTCAATGTCGAGAAGAGAGAGTCATAGCAGAAAGAGAGAGGGAGGGGGGGGGGGAAGTGTTGTAGGGAAAATATTATGATTTGTTTGGTAATACAACTTAAACTCAAATTTTTTATCTCAGTTTTTGTATTTTTCTTAAAAGTCAACAATTAGTTTTTAAAAAGTCAACCAACTCAAACCGTTTTACCAAACGGAGCCTAAATGTCATTTATTATTAGTCTTTAAAAGTTATGTGATAGCTTTAAATTATATTCTCTAAATATGCTATTTGGTTCTATAAAAAACAAATAATAATAAGAAGAAGGAAAAAAAGATGCACCGTCCATTCGACAAAAGGATGCACAATAAATACTTCATCGTTGTCCAAACTAAACAAAGCTATCAAGGGAATGTACTAATTCAATTATACTAAATAACACACAGATAGGGCCCACTCACAATCTCACATGCACGGGTTTAATTGAATAGAATGGCCCCTAACTCGTCCTTTTGTTTTTCTTTCTTTTTTTTTTAATAAAAAATAAAATAAAAAGGACTCCAAGATATTTGTAAGAAATTCTATTTTCCTTTTTAAGTTTGAAACTATTATTTGATTTCGGGCTAACTTAGGATCCTACCTACGAGCTTTGTTTAACTCTTATTGTTTCTTTCTTAGAAAAATTAAAAATGGTGAAATTTTCAATGTTCGTATAAAAAAAAGTTATCAGCACTACTTGATATTAACGAAATTATTTTAGGACATTTAATTATTCTAAAAGATGTCATTGTAGTGATGGACACTTATATAGACTATTTCCACCTAATTCACCCTCAAAAAAACTATTTTCACCTAACAAAAATATTTTGAATTTCAAGCACCCCTACAAAAATAATTTGTACTACGTATTTTGGGGAGTATTTTGAATTTTTAAAGTTTTTTTTAATAGCATTAGTTTGATAGGCTGAAAATCAATAATTTGTCAAATCCGTCTAACCACATGATCTTTGAATCTAAGCAACGACAAAAGGCTGATATTGATCCAGCCATATCTTTGTTGTATGCCCTAAGAACTTTTTATTTTATTTTATTTTATTTTTAATTTAAGGAAATGAAAAATCGATGGTGTCCACGTGCCCTATATTCAACACAATTACAGTAGTTTACCACAATCACATATAGAACATAAATGATCCTGTACCCCCTAGGTTTTCATTAACTAGCAGTCCAGAGATTATAGAGTCTACCAGCACATGGAAAGTAAACTCTTGCGTACATAACTCGAACTTTAATCAGAAAAAAGCAAAGGCTCCAAATAAAAACCATCACCAACAGTAGTGGTAAAGCAAAAAGAGCTTTGGATTTAAGAACATTTACATCAGGAAGACTGCGGACGAATTGCTAACATACACACACATAAGATATATATATATATACATATTTTATAATCTTTTTAATGATAGATTATTCCAACGTAATATAAGATGTATTAATGTAACACCAAAAATATAACACGCTGAACAAATAAATTTGGTTCATAACGTTCGATGTTACATTTTTTTAAAATTACTATCGCATATTGCTTTTTATATCATGTTAAAGACATCTTACAATATGTTAGATAGACCTCCAATTGAAGAGAATGTAGGGAAAAAAAAACTATATATATATATATATGGCTTTCTATTATTCAAAATTTAAAAAAATTAGAAAGTGGATTGAAAGAAAAAAGGTAAGGAAAGAAAAAAAGAGAAAAAAGTGTGCTAATTTTCAATTATGATGTGCCCTTAAGGGTTGCACTTGGGCATGTGTTTCATGTACTAAAAACATGTTAGGAACATCATTTATATATTACTCTATATTTTGAGGATGCGATCGAGAAGGAATGGGTCACTCCTTGTTGAAAAGGAGGCAACCCAACCGTTGGCCTTTCTATTTTTGCAAATTGCATAGCGTAAAATTCAACCAAAAAAAAAAAACAAAACAAAACAAAACTCCACAGTGCAAAAAGAAAAAAGAAAACATATTTATATGTATTAAGGTTCTAAATAAAACTCTTTTCATTAAAAAGAATGGTGGTAGTAAAGTGATTTATATTCTATTTCAACCTCCGTTTTTGTGTGCAGGTGTTTTTTCCTTTGTTTTTTTTAAAATTATAATTCAAAGAGTAATTATAAGCCTATGTAAAATGAAATATAATTAAGAATGATAAATAAATAATAACTTACAGTAAATAATCCCATCAATGGAACACCAAAGAGAAGCCTTTTCGTTTGATTGCTGACCTCTCACTGACAATGATATGAATAGATCCAGTTGAAGCATTAGTGACATATCGATATATGTCTAATTATCTAGATAGCTATACAATTAAAAGTGAGAATAATTTTTTTCTTTTTGGGTTTCGTGAAGGATTTTTGAGTTTTGTAAGGGAATTTTGGTCCCTTCTTATTTTTTTTTTTTGGAGGTAATTTAGTTTTTGTTTAGTCATTTTGTGCCATTTCCTTTTCTTCTTCTTTTTTATTTTTATTTTTCTTTAAATTCTTATATATATATATATATATGTTTACACACATTATGGAGACAATACACTGATTCAGAGTCTGTTTGGTTACAAGTTTAGTTTAAACTAAATAATATTTTTTTATCATATTTTTTATCTTTTTCTGAAAAATTTTTTTGTCTTTTCTGAAATTTTTTTTTATTTTTTCTGAAAAATTACTATTGAAACTTAAAAATATTAAACTAAACTCATTCACCAAACACCCCCATAATATGCGTCTTTCAACTAATATATACATATATTCATATATATATATATATATAACATATATAGTAACGAAGCCGAAGTTTGGTGGGGTTAATAAATACAATGATCATCTTTGATGTGTTCAATAATATAAAACAGGCAAAAAATCAAATAGACTTTTTTTTGGTAGAAAAAAAAATCAAATAGACTTATTTGATAAGCATCGCAACTATTAAAGAGGAAACAATCTTGTTAGATATTTAGAGATAATAGTTAGACTTTGATTTAAAATTTTTATTATTTTCATTTTTTTCTGGGAAAAAAAGGTTTGCAAGTTTTTTTTTTTCTTTTTTTTTGGGGGGGGGGGGGGGGTGTTTCATTTAAAAATGCTTTTAGGAGGGGAAAAAGTTGATTTGTTTATTTGTTTGTTTGTTTTTTTGGGGGGGGGGGGGGGTGGGTGGATGATGTTTAATAGTATCTTCTCTCTGTTTTATCGGACTTGTTTGATAGAGCATTTACTTAGAAGAAGAAAAACAAGTAAAAATTATAGTTTTTCCAATAATTTTCTGAAATCAATGAGTTTTTAAGATCAGAATGATCATTAATAAGTTATAAAAATGCTAAAATGAAATTCATAATGTCTAATTTAAAATTCATTATAAGTTTTAAATGCTCTTAAAAAAAGTTTTTGTCATAAATAATATTTTTTAAGTTTCGACATAAAGTACTTCTAGAGACTAAAAACTATTCTGACAAATGATCAAATCACTTCTAGAAGAAACTTTTAGACTTAGGAAGCCAAAAACAACTTCTAAAGAGCTATGCCAACAGGCCTTAAAATAACTTACGTAACTAGCTATTTCATTTGAACTATAAAGCACAAAATTAATATGCGTACTAGCATATATGTGTGTACATGTATTAATCTCTTACTTATGTTTAAAAGAATCAATATCATGTCTTCTTGTTTGTCATATGATGGTCATGTCATCGTTATATGATGACCATATTATCATCATGTAGATTTTTTTTTATTTATCTATTTCATATGTGCGATACGAGTGCTGTATAATTAATTATTTATAGTATCATAACGAATAATCCTCATATATAAAGGGTTCTCAAATTTTGGCTTTTCACATTATTTTTCTTTTCCTTATTAATTGTTTTATACAATAAATATGTAAGATCTTGTGATTTCATTTAAAATTTTAGAATGTATTTGGCTGTGCTTAATGCCAAAACCATAACCAACAAATGTTACAAGATTGATACAAGTCAAAGGATAAAGCAATGCATTCATGAATTTTCCTCCCGAGGATGAAGCTGAATGGACTGGAGGAGAACAATTTCAGAAGCGATGCTAGAAAGAAGGTCAACAAGAATAATCCTTCTAATTATTTTATTTATAAATAAAATTTCCCAAGACAATGGGCATTGATATTTGTCAACAGTGACAGTAGTGTTGGGCGTCTTAGGAAAAAGAATAGAAAATTTTGAATTCAAGTTATTGTTGCTAAAGAATTCCCTGATGGTAGAACAAATTAAATCTCTCCCCACAATATTCTAGCAAGCTTGGAAGAGCAAAAAAAAAAAAAAAAAAAAAAAGAAAAAAAAAAACCATCCAGACCGAGAGCGCTAGAAGCATCCATAAAAAACTATAGGCTTATCTTATCATTTGAAGAAACCAACCTGAGAAATAATTGTAGTTTTTAAAAACAAAAAGAATTAAGTGAGAAATAATTTAAATTAGAAAGTATAGTTATGCAATTAACCTTTATTTTATTTTTTTTCTTTTTTCTTAAGAAAAATAGATTATAAGAATAGAGGCTAGAATGTCTAGACAATCTCAAAGAAGTAGATACTTCTCTACGTGATATTTAGATCCCTCACTAATCTATATACCTCAATCAATACAGTGATGATGATTCAAACCCAACTTTATTTCTTATTTGATTAAAATTTGATATTGTTCATTGCTAATTATCATAAGGGTACAAATGGAATTTAATTGCCCTTTAAAGTAAGTTAAAAAAACAAAGTGTACAGTGCAACAACCAATTTTAAAATTTATTATTGATGAAGTTGCAAAATTTGACCAGAGTAACCTTGATTGTTCAAGGAAATGCCAAGTGTCACCGTCTTTCAAATATTCACGGAATATGTGCATATGTTGTAAAATATTGTGTTTTTTGCTTGTATTCTTCTCACGCATTATTAAGTCGGTGAATTATGTCAGATGTCAAACTACTTTAAACTACCAAACAATAAATGTTTAAAAAAAACTACCTTATTAAAATATGTTTATTTTAGTTGACAGGATCAAATGCGCAAGCTAATAATATTTTATTCTCTCGATTTTTTTTAATATATATTTTTATCCTTTTTATATATCTAATCTAATACAAAAATAAAAATAAAAATAAAAAAATAAAAAAATAAAACATCTAATATAGATTTCGTTATCCATACTGTATAAGTGTGAGACAAAATCATGTAGGGAACACAAATGAGTAGAACCAATAGTATGCTCAGCCAGGACTGGAATGTTGCTTAACGTACAAAATTGTATCTTAATTATTCTCTTTGCTCAAAATTGTATTATAATTATGTGTATGTGGGTTTGCTTCTATATCTGTACCCGCGTGTACATATACATTAAAGAGATTCATCTTTTAACTATATTTATATTTATATTTATACACATAGAGTTCTTTTATCATTCCTCAGGCGAGACGGTCTCTTATTATAATATATGAAATACTCTTATTAAACACTGCTTTTAGTTTTTTTTGTGATATATTACAATTATCAGGTAATTACAATATTATATTTATCAATAATATTTGTTCTTTAAACCAATATCTAAATAATACTATTTAATAAGAATCTAAATAAAAAGTTACATGTAAATCAATTAGTTTTTACAAGTTTTAAATAGAAAGTTACAGTTGTCAAATACATCATTCACTAGACACAATATCTTTCCTAAAGATATGTATAGTCTATATAGTCTATGTGATTGATTTATATCTTTCAACATAATTCAAATATTTTTTTTAGTATATATATGATTGTGTTATATATATAGACTATTTGAATTTTGTATCTAAAAACTCAAATTCCTATTTTAATTTTTCGCTTAAACTTTCGAAATAAACAGATATAGAGTTTTTCTAACGCAACATAGGAAACGTTTAAGCAATATAGAAGAGAAAAACTGAACAATAATCCAAGAAAAATGTAACATAATATATGACAAATTTAAAAGATGGATTATTTGTGGCATTAACATGCAAAACAGATCCTTAAGGCTTTGTTTGGTTGGAGGATAAAGATGAGAAGGGATAGAGAGAATTAGAGGATGGGGAATGTGAAGTATGGAGAATATTATATAAATCATTTATATTTTTTGATAAGAGTGAGATAATTGAAATGATGGATGATAGTTATTTATTTATTTAATATATTGTCAATTTATATAATTTGTTACTAAGTTTTTTTTGGAGATAAACTTATAAATATGACAGAGCTGGACTCATTTCATAAATGAAAGCATGCAATTTGATGTCTTGAGAAGACTCTTTTCTTTCCACCTCTCCTCTCCCTCCTTTCTTCCATCTAGCCAAACAAGTGAATTGATCTTCCATTTCTCTCTCCCTCTCTCCCTCCATCCATCCATCCCTGTAACCAAACAAACTCTTTATTATGTTACGTTAGATATGTTATATTTTTATTTAATTACTCTTATGTTTTTACTTTAGGTATCTTATATTATGCTGGAGGGAATAATCTATACATATATTAGAAGTGTCAATATTCATTACCGTGCACTTAGCTACGTTTTGGATGAATTTTTATTTTTCATTCTTTCTCAATTTTTTTATTTTTTTTCTTTCAGCTCAAATTTTTTTTTTTTTTTTTGTATTGATATACTTTTAACATTTTAGTCATTTTATATTTTTGGTCCTTTTTCATGCCTCCTCCTCCTTCTTTTTTTTTTTTTTTTAAATTTAAATTTTTAAGGTACTTTGTTGATTTTTTAATCAAAAAACTTTGTTTATTTTTTTGGACCTTCAGTTTTCCTCCCCCCTTTCGGCTCAATTTTTTTATTTTTTTCATTTTAATCCTTTTTTTTATATTGGTATATTTTTAACATTTTAATCATTTTATCTTTTTGTTCTTTTTTTCATGCTTTTCTTTTAAAATTTTCATGTACTTTGTTGATTTTTTTTTGTATTTTTACTCTTATGTAAATATATATTTATTTTCTTATTTAGACAAGTTTTCTTAAATATTTCCAATTATTTGCATTGCATGTACTTTAAACTAGTACTCTTTAAAAAGACCATATATATATATAAAAGTTCTCTCTATATTAAGACAGGTGCACTGTCAAATATTACTTGAGTTTTGGAATATGCTTATAAACTAATATTTCTAGGTGTTCTTTTATTTCTTTTTTCCATGCAGTATGTTTGGGTTGTTCCAGCTGTTGTCTCTTGGAAGTGTTAGTTGCAAGGTTAATGGTAATTAAGATTGCTAGCTAATAGTTTATTACATAAAAAAAAGGAGTATATCTATATCAACATATAATTAATATTAAAAGGAATAATATATATATTTCATACACTGGACAAATTAGATGCTAATCTAAATTAGGTTAATGATTATAACAAATAATTGAAGTGGTCGCCTTCGGATTATGACAAGATAACCAACCGATCTAGTGCAATTTCTGGTGGATTGGACAATTATTGCATGATTTTATAAATTCATGCACCAAAAAAAAAGAAGAAAAAGAACTCAAGCATATAAATTCATATAGGATTAATGCACTTAGAGTAAGAGGCACAAAGTCGAAAGCCCCATGTGTATTTTATTAGCTTCTCATATCAAGAAAAGTGAATGAAGAAAATTAAAAACACAGAAAAAAAAAAAAAAAAAGAACAAGAGGAAGAAAAAAAGAAGAATAATAGAAAAGATAGGTGGTAGACCAAACTACCTTGAATTATTGAAGGGGCTGATTGCCTCAAAAAAGAAAGAACAAAGTGCAAGACTTTTTTGGTTTTGAGAAAGACCCAGAAAAAGTTGTACCCCCTTTTTTTAATAAATATAAATATTTTTTATTTTTTTAATCTGAGTCAATACCATGAGGTATTGAAAGACAACACCTAAACAATTTATACATGGTTATGGGCAATTTAGACAACTTCAAAGATGACAATTGCATTTAAAAGGGTCCCCCACCATTTGATTTGGCTCCGACTTTGTAAAAGTTGGTTTAGTTTAAAGCAGTTTGGTAAAGAGTTTTTATTTATTTGTTTATTTATTAATTTATTTTAGGATTAGACCCTTACCTACTACTACATTTCTTTCTTTCTTTCTTTCTTTTTTTTTTTTTTGTCGCTAAAATACCGTAGTACTTAAATAAACTGAATCCATAGCTTGAAATTGGCAAATACTAATCTCCTTTTGAAAGAACAATGTTAAATAATAATCACTACTTGTATTTGTTATTTTACTTTATTTGAAAGAAAACTTGTCGATCATGTACAACAAGTTGCATTGGCGATCCATAATATTACATGGAATTTTAGGATTGGACAAAACAAAGACATTGTTAAAAAGAATTCTGGTTTCAAATAATGATTAAAAAAGATAAAAGGAGATCACCAAAATTAGTGACATGGACAAAATTGTTTTCTTGACAATACGTAATCTAGAATTCCACATCATGGGTGCAAGCCAGCATGCATGTGAATTCTCTTTCCATGAAAGTAGAGACGAAATGGTGGAGTGAAAATAATAGTAGTTTGCATTTCTTGGAAAAGTTTGGATGAGGCACATTTTGGTTGATCATACATCTTCCAATATTTATTTTTATTTATCTTTTATTTTTGCCTAACAAGTAATACAGCTCATAACCACTGATGGTGTGGTGACAGAACGTTGAGAAGATGATCTATTATGATTCTCTTGTCTAACATCTTGGAATTGAATCATATTATTCGTTGTGAGATTACAATTATCCCTCTATATATAATGATTTTCTCAAGTTGAACTAAATTTTAATGATTTTGAACTCCTAGAATGTGAGGTAAAAAAGCATGGATTAGGTTTTTTTTTTTTTTTTTTTTTTTTTTTTTTTTCACTTATTATACTGATAGCTTCTCATAATGGGTTCGTTTAAGGACGTTAAAGATATCATCGATCTTAATTTTTTTTTAACAGAAAAAAAAGATCAATAACAGCTCATATATATTTATGCTTTTGGGATCACGTGGGAAAGCTATCTAATTTTTTATTATATAAACCAAAAGAGAAAAGGAAGAATATTACGATATGGCATGCTACAGAGAGTCACGTCAAATTCCTGTTCCTGCACATGGATCTGTATTTTTCCTTTTCCTTTTTTCTAATTTGTCTTTTTTCTTTTCTTTTTTCAAAGAAAATTTAATGGTAATGGATAATGTTTAGATTCTATGTTGGATGATACACGTTCTTTGGGCCTGTTTATCACACATTCACATTGAAATTTTGGTTTTGGGAAAGAAGGAAATGATACATATTGGGTGAGAAATATATAAATATGTATAGCAACATTCATACCTAAATCTTCCGAGCAGTACATAACGTAGAAAATTTTTTTCCGGCGACCTTCAGTCTTTTCTATACCATAGAGAAACGCTCAAATTATGAGATAACCTCAAAGCAAAAGAATACGGGATAAACCAATCAGATTCGTACCTAATATATTATTTTACACGTGTCAACTCAAGATCGATCGTTTGAAAATCAAGAATTAGCCTAAATATGATTTCCTTTGCATCATCGACTGAAAAGGAAATATAATTCCCAAATTAGATATCAACTATCGAGTTGACAAACATATAATGCAAAATAACCAAACGACAATAACCTATAAAAAGACAATTGAGAGCTCATACACGTCTAGTGCCGAGTCGACCACACCAATATATATATATATATATATATATATATATATACACACACACACATATATACATATATATATTTTGAAAATCTTCCATTTTGGGATATCGAATATGTATCTATCTTATTTGAATTCAAACTTTTCTAATTTGGAGGATACAAATTTTACAAGCGAAATTGACCAAATTCAAGAAAAGGAAAGCATTTTCAAAATTTGAAAACCGAATTTTATCAGTATCGGGACGGTTTTACGTGTAATGATCCGACTTTTTAAACCATTAACTAACTTATTTATTATTATTTAATTTAATCTTAACACATATTCGTACTACACAAGTTAGAATTACTAAAAATTTTAACTGAGAAAATTGAAAACCTCTAGCTAATAATTATCCAATTCAAATTCGTATCTAGAAAATATTTTAAAAAGTTATAACTTCATGTAAATTAAAAGGAAAGAGTCTAAAGTCTTTTTCTCGTAAAACACTCATACTAGTTTAGTAGTATCAAAACATTGGAACATAGTTATAAATATAGTCGATACAAAATAATTTAAAAAATATAAATGCAGAAATTTAATTCGTAGTGGTATCCCACTCCTGTCTTTCATCACCTCCGTATAGCTTTGCCAGTCTATAAAATATCTAAGTAGCTGGTTACTTATCCGTATTACCTACAACACGAATATACAATGATGAGCTTTCGCTCAGCAAGTACAAATAATATCTCATAAATTATTTTCATAAAATCATATCATCACATGTAACATCATGAATGTTCAAAAATACATGTGAACTATGTGTGTTCAATTATGCTTTATTATTTACATATTTTGTCTACTTAAGGGACCTTATGTCTTACCCATATACACACGACCAATGGGAAGTTGGGGGAGTGACCCTCCAACAACATTCAAGGTCATATCTTATAACTTTCGTTCTTATCATATCCTTCCACTAATTGGAGGTTGGTACGACACTTAATCATATATTTTATTTGCCTCATTCTTATTCATTATGATAATGTGTAGATTTACATGTCACTATGCATCTATTATTATGGTATAAATATCTGTGAGGCATGTTGATTATGTCAGTATAAGAGAAATTATGCACACCAAATACTTAATCAAAGCAATACGTATAACTTTTATACTCATCACATCATCAAGTCTAGTCATAGCAAACGTAGAGCATCAACAAGGAAAAACATTTTATTTCATGCTATAGGTGAGGTTTGTACTTACTTGTCTTATGTGGTTAAACTTCTGGAGTTATATCTCTTACTTTGCAGATTTGAAGAATTGTCCTGATTTAACCATATCTCATTATTATACATAATCTTAATTATATTACTTTATTCATTTATTTATTTATTTTATATACTAAAGTGAGTTTAATTTACTTATATCATAATTAATCTTAACAATTAATTCATATTAATTATTCAGTGTTAAAATAAATTTCTTCTAATTATCGATTAATTTAATTTAATTTTTTTATTTTATTTTAATTGATTAATTAATCAATTGATTAATTAATTAATTAACATTTAATTAGGTAGTAGTTAATTATTACTTTATTTAATTGAGTAATTATTATTAAATTACATAATTTTAATTGACGTATTAATAATTATAGTGTTAATAATTTAATTATGTTACTTAAATATTCTTTCTTATATAATAATTAATGATTAATAATTAATAAAAATTAATAATTTGATTAATCTAATAAATGTTTGATTAATCTCTAATTAATCACCCATTATTATTTAAGGATTATATTAATAATTAATAATTAATTAATCTCTAATTAATATTGTATTATAATTATGTAGTTATTCAATATAACGATCTTAATTATCACTTATTAACTCTTATAATTAATTAATTATTAATTAATTACTTTATTAATTATATTTGGTTATGAATTTACTAATTCCTTAATTAATTAATAAGTCAAGGTGACAAGGAGTCACCTAAGTGTATACCTCCCATCTATTATTGGGCCGGTAAGGCTCAATTCCATTAATTATGATCATTTAGTTGGGCTAAAATAGTCTCTTAGTATATGTCTAGTAACCCTCTAGTATATGGTATCTTGGCCCATTTAAAACTTGTGATATATAATTTATAAAGTTAGGATTTTCACATTATTTGGTAACATACGTAGTACCAACTCATTTCCTAACTAATATGTTCATATGTTTTGACTTACCCTTACGTCACATTTTAATGTTTAATCATTTTATCGATGTAGGATTTTAATTTGTGAGATTTATTTAGATTTGTGAATAATCCCGTCTTAGACACTTGATGACTTGTTGGAAAGCTTGAAACATCTACTTTCTATCTTCATAATTTATTTTCTAAGATTCCAAGCATTTCAAACATTAATATGGATGTTTTTTCATAGTGTCTTATGGTAAAATCTCGGATTACCAGATTACAATAAAATCTTAAGGGATTATTAAAATTATGTACATATCCGTTTTAAACGTATATATCTCATTTTGAACCCAAGATGTCTACTTTACAATGGTAAAGTTATTTCTTTTAGTACTTGAGTGTTTTATACCATTAACTTTGGTTTTGTTACTGTTGGTTTCATATTTGAACCACAAATCCAAATTCATAGATAAGATTAAAAAAATCAGAACAATTTACTTACAAGTTCAAATAAGACAAAAGATATATCATTAGAAATCTTATCATGTCTATTTTGTATGATAAAAACATTTTTTTTTATAAAAAGTTATGGTTTACTAACTCAAAATCTACAAAACTCGTGGCTAGTACAGGATCCCAGTAAGGATTTTCGGTTCGTAGTCCAAACTTATAAAATTCACCAAAAATTGCACATATATCCATTTAAGGCGTATGATACCTTGTTGGAAAGCTTAAATAATCTAGTTTTTAGTTTTAACTTATAATCCAAAATTTTGAGTCTAAATGGTTTAGAGTACAATAAAACCATGGCTGGTCTGTACCCCCGAGATCCGTTTTCTCCCTAGTTTTGTGTCATAACTTCAAATGCACATAACTTTAAATATATAAAAGCAAATCAAGTAATTCTAAACCTAAAATGAAGCTTATCCTCTGTAGAATCTTAATATATAATTTATTTTTCATACTAACGTTTCTAATGCATGTTATATTATCACAACCACCATAAACTCTAATAAAGTTATTAGATCTTATCGAAATGCTCCGTGGATCCTTTAAGATCTCGGATCTCCAAAGTTCTTCTCAAAACTTTTTCTTACGTAAGAAGAAGTCTAACATTAAGATCATAACTAAATATCATGCTTTAGTTCTCCAAAAATTACTAAAACATAAAGAATACCACTAAGTTACCTCTAGTAAAATGTCTTCTAACTCTGTCTCACACTTCTTCAATCTTAGTGACGGGATCTCATAGAGCTTGAAATGGATGGAGGAGGATGCTAGAGGTATTGAAAATGGAGAATAGTGTTGGTGGTTCTTGTTTTTGTTTTGAGCTTGGTGGTGGCCAGAGAAGCTATGATTTTTGAGTTTAACTTGTGTGAGAATAAAATGGGGTGTTAGGGGTTTGTACTCAGCCAACTTTCACCTTAAGAGAGTTGTATTTTGAAGGGTAAAATTGAAAAATTCTTGGCTGATTTCCCCCTTCATTGCCATCATTTCAAGGGAGTGTTTTGGGGTGAAGATTTGGTTCAACAAGGTAGAGATAAGGGGTCACTTTCACTTACCTCTTCCTTGGGTCAACTTGTCAAAAAAAAACCATGCCATCTCTTACATGTGGTTGCATGCATGTACCACTTTCTTCTTTTCTCATTTGTTCACATTTCTCCTTGCTTTATGGCTCAAAAACCGAATCCTCTCTTTGGCCTTCTCAATTTTATTTTGTTTTTCTTTTTTTCAATTTCCACCATTGATCCAAAATTGTCATTTTTATTCTCATCCATTGGATCTTCCAACACACTAATCCTTACTCTAAGTTCTTATTGGTCACTTATCATCCAAAGTTTGGCCATTGATTTATCTGGGATTCTTTAGCATCAAATTTACATCATTGATTTTAAATTTAAGTACCAGCCTTAATCAATCTTCCACCATTAGAATAAAAATCGGGTTTCTTCCCAAACTTATCGTTATCCCCCTAATACAACATAATAAAATTTTCATATAAATTTATATGTCGTTTAACTCATCTTTTATGTATTTAAAATTTCTCATTTAGATAGAAAAACTCGACATTGTTATATCATCGACATTATTACACCGATGATACATATATAATCATTCATGATCTTGGAATTTGACCATTAGAAGTATATTAATGAATGAAATCTACAATAATAATTTATGAATCAAGTTTATGAATTTCTAGGGTATCACATTATGAGTCAAAGGATGACTTTCACACTCTTGAGGACGAATTCCTTCGTCACCATTGTCATCGTCTCTCTCACACCGATGAAGAAATCATAACTTTGTATACATGCTCTCAAGTATTCTTTGTACTTTTCTTACTTAGGGAAACCACCCAAACACCACACACGATGTAAAAGTAGACTTTTAGTTTTAAAAACAAAATTAAATTTTTTTTTTTAATTTCAACACTGCATAAGACCTATCTACGTTTACACTACAAAAGGTGAATATGTTTCAAATTATATGATACAACCATTCGGCATAGTATATGTACATGAGAGCCTCCATATTGGATTCACTGAGAAGTCAATAAACAATGGCCTTCAACTTTCTGTTGAGATTTTCCGCAGTAGTAGACTTTAGAGTGTTATCACATATGTATTTCCAAGGCATTGTTTGGTAGTATTAGGGAAATAGCAACCAAAAAAAAAAAAAAAAAACTTTTCTCTTATTCTATTTGGCAAGACTTTTCTCTCCCAATTCAGCAAGGATCACAAATGGTAATTCAAACGATGATTTTGAATCACCAACATATTCCATTCCTCCATTAATTTTCCATGCCCACTCATACTTCCATCCTTTTCCCCTTCCATTTTCCTCTTGCAAGAAACATAGCCCAAACTATCAGTCCACAAGCTACAACATTATATATATATATAAATGATTTTAAATCTGATACCTGATAATATCCGGTAATGTGAATTTCAGTTACTGTAAATGTGAACTTCAGTTTCCTAAATTTAAGTAGAAGAAAATATAAAATAAGGAGAATTCACATATTTTTTAACTACATTTCCTTTTATATGAATTTATATTTTTAGTAACTGAAATTCACATTTATAGTAACTGAAATTTACGTGTCGAATACCATCATGTACCAAATTTTAGATTTTTTTTTGTGTGTGTGTAATTATTTCCTGCCATTGATGTCATTTTTGCATGATATAAATACTCGGGAAGGAGTTGCTGGTATGGCCCTGGAACTTGTAGGCCCATGCGATTGTGCATATCTGGGCTTGCTGATGGAAGCTATTTCTACACAAGGGAAAAAAAAAATTAAGTGACGAGCTATATGTTTTGAATATTTTTTTTTTCTAATTTTGCCTATTCTATAATTATAATTAATAATTTTAGTATTATAAAATGATAAAATTATTAATTTTAATATAATTCAGTGTTAGTTTATTATATAGTTTATCTATAATCAGTTCAACATGTTTGTACACTTACCAAATAGGTCAAGAGTCAACGTAATATATTTTTTCAAAAATGCCCTGATCAACTAAAAAGGTATTCTAGTAGAATACCACATGGTATTCTGATAGAATATGTTTTTAGTAATCTACCAACATACAATTGGTAATCAACATAAGTCTCTTATCACGGTCACTGGAGAGTACTGTGATAGAATACAATTTGGTAGTATATCAGAATACATTTGATGTTCAACACGGTCTCCGATTGCTAGAGCCAGTCTTCGGTCTCCGATGACCAGAGAGTATTATGGTAGAATACCTTTTAATTGTCTACTCGAATAGTTTTTGGTATTCTACCGAGGGATGTTCAAGATAACCGGTGAATCGACACTGACCGGTGACAACTGCTCAAATCGACCGGATTGCTATGACCAACATCGAAACCAACTTCGTCGGTCGGTGAACCACCGCCCAAGCAATGGGCGGTTCGGTGCTTGATTACGGTGTATGGGACTTGGTTTGGAACCGAAACCAACCGAGTCCCTCCTTGTTCAGTAAAGTTGCAGCGGTGAAGAAAAAGAAAGTGTTGGCCATCGATGTCAAGGGGGAAGATCGGCTAAGAAGAAGAAGTAGAGCAGCTGCCATTTCTCAAATAAACTCTTAAACCTAAGCCCAAGCCCAAGTTCCTTCCTTTTTTTTCTCGTACAAAATTAAAGACCAATCCCAATTCTTAAGCCCATAACGTATGTTAAAACATCAACTAACCATAGCAGCCACGCAAGTTACACAACCTCTTCTCCTTCTCCGAGTCTGACGCTGCCCTCGCCGCCATAATTGTTCTTCACACTCCACCAGCCACCATTCTCAGCCCTTTCTTTTTTTTTTTTTTCCCCCCCTCTCTTATCCTCCCCATCCTCTAGCTTCGAAAATCGAAGCACCAACAAACACAAAACCGATCGATTCGGTCGGTTAACCAAACCGTTTTCTCCCTCTTCGATTGGTGCTCGGTTTCCCTTCATGGAAACCAACGTGATAGGTCGGCGAACCGAATTGACAAAAAAAGCTCGGTTACTGACCGATGTTCATGCCTAATTCTACCAAAATAGTTTTTATATTCTATTGAAGTAGTTTTTAGTACTGCACCGATTATTTTTTTATACTATAGATTTTTTTATATCCTACCATATATAAAAATTCACATTACCAAAAAGAATTTTTTTTTTTGATTATTTTACTTCAAAAGAAATTCCAAAACTGAAAATCCCCAATTTTTTATTTTATTTTATTTATTTTTTATTTTTTTTGTTTTGTTTAAACATACCTAACTGACAAATTTGAAAATCCTTAAATTAAACAAACCCTAATTTCTAATCTCTTATCCTCACCACCTCACGACAGCCAGAGAGAGAAGATCTGACAGTAGAGATAGTGGGGACTGGCAGGCGATGGGGGCGGAGGGAGAGAGAAAGAGAGAGAGTCAGAGTCCATCGTGATTCTATCATTACCGAACTGTTGAGCTGCCGAGCCAGCTTACATCGTCGCCCCAAAGATCCCAATATTCTATTGCAATTCGTGACAATAATAGCCGAGAGAGAGGGAGAGAAGAAATATAGAGAAGCAACGGAAGGAAAAAGGAAAGA
The DNA here is from genome assembly GCA_025413025.1 of Ficus hispida. Taxonomy (NCBI): domain Eukaryota; kingdom Viridiplantae; phylum Streptophyta; class Magnoliopsida; order Rosales; family Moraceae; genus Ficus; species Ficus hispida. The sequence goes on along the minus strand of CM046368.1, from coordinate 2,552,093 downwards.
GGAAAGAAATTGGGTGGAGGGGGGAGAGAAGGAGAGAGAGTGAGCTGAGGGAGGAGGATCCAATCTCTTACCTTAGATAGGCCAAAGTGTACCCACCATAAATATATAGCTCGAAAAACCATGTTTTCTTCATAATAGCTCAAAAGAATCAGTTCTAAATGATATTTATATTTATGATGATAATAGGATGGTAACCATGTTGGTCAATTAATATATCTAATGTGATAAGATAACATAATGTGATGATATAATGCCAAATTCAATATAGGACGATTTTAAAAATTAAAAAATTTTAAATGATATTTATATTTATGATGATGTTTTCGATGATAAAAGAAAAATATTTATTTATGTTTGTGAGATTTAAGTGTCTTATTAAGTCTTTGCTTACTAAGTGTTTTAAATGATGTTAATTTTGATAGTTTTCTAAAATTACTTAAGTAAAGTTTTCCAATAAGTCAATATTTTTATTTCAAATTTATTACCTTCCGTAATTTTATAAGAGACAAATGTTAAAAAGAAAGTTAACTGTGACGGTTTGTGAGGGGTCGTTACATTTACATTTCTTTGACTAGTCTTTCGAACGTTCCCTAATCTGACTTCGGAGACGAGATGGTTTTCTTGTTTGCTCTAACTGCTTGCTTTGGTCTAGTCCATAGCTAGCCATTCGCTCTAGAAAAGGAAGGATAAATACTGAGCATTTGAAAAGCAACCTCTAGAAGATCAAAGCTTCTACCGGACCTTTCAAGTAAGGGTCAAACGGCTCTTCACAAAGACACTCAGAGTTAATTTACTTAGTCCACATAGAAAGTGATTCGAGGGGATTGATGTAAGTGGGTATTTTCACTAATACAGAATGGGGAAAACACGATGGTTTTTAATAATCATGGTAACATTTCCATGATGGTTTTCTAACTGTCATGGATTCGAGGGTCGTGGAATCTTTTCAGATTCCACGACGGTGTTTTACCCATTGTGGAATGGACAAAAAAAAGGGCCTAAAAGTAGATATTTAAGAACATACCACGACGGTTCTAAACAAAAAACCATCATGGTAGGCGGACTTACCATGATGGTTTTTTTTGGAAAATCGTTATGATAAATCGCCCTACCATGATGGTTTCCCTGGAAAATAGTTGTGGTAGGTGGCCCTACTACGACGGTACGTAGTCCAAGAAAACCATCGTTGTAGGTAATAACGAAAATGAAAAATTTACCAATTCATTTAATTTCCTACGGGTGGCAAATCCTATGTCTTATCTATTATTACAAGGCAAGAATAAAATAATATATAATCTGCAATTACTTGGGTCACAATGTACAACAATTAATATAACAACAGTACAAAATTTATATATTGTTTTGAGTCAATATTGTATGAACCGCATGACAAATGTAGCCCACTCTTACCTACCAAACTCATGTAAGCATCAATATAAAAATCATTTGTTTGAATAAGGCTAATCCATCAACAGCCAATGTTATTTCTCGCATGACAACTAATACAAAATAACCGCATTCTTTATAGCCTTCCTGTATAGGATAGCGAATAATATCAATCAACGTCTCGTAGTTGTATCACTTTTTTATTCCTCTTTCCACCAACATCTTCTACTCGTGGAGTGCCATAACAATTTAACAAATTTCAAAACAATTACAACAACAATTATGTTATGTCAAATCAGAAACATGAACAACAAAGACTACTTACAATGTAATTATGTATTTAAAATCATCTCTCGATTCGTTTCCTAGAGGATTAAAGTACAAGATCGAGTCATCCCACGGATCAATAATAACCAAGATCCAATGTTGGTCACTGTTATATGGTAGGAGAAACCGATTTCCCCTTGGTACATTTGTTAAGATCCGTAGAATATTGTTAGCTCTCTCTCGAATGTAGACTTTGCGATCTACATTCTGTTGAACTGGTGAGACAAGGACTGGAGAAATAAACTCGAAAAGTTGATCAACACCTATTCTTGCATAACAATATGCTAAGTATCTGTAAAATAATTAGTCAAAATTATTACAAAAAACAACATATATAAGATTAACAACAATAAATAATTTAATTTTTTAAAGATAAATATGTTACCTAATGTAAGCCATTATGCTGTTTGTACTAATTTCTTTAAATGTTACGAAATGGTATACATTTTCAAACCCAATATATATGGGAATGTCATGGCCAATGATGGACTGTTGTATTGGGCACGCTATTTGGGTACCGTCACGCATGGAACTTTATGCGTAATATGCCAAAGGTCTCAATTCGAATAGAATTTCTCTAAAGCCAAACGAAGGTAGTTCTTGTTGCATCGGTTGGTGTTGTACCTCCGGTTGTGACTGTATTTTCTTCTTCCCTGCTCTCTTTTTGGTTCGTTTGCTTCCTTCAGCTTCTCGGTTAGGAGCATGACTAGGACCTTGACTAGCCTGGTTCAAACTTGTTTGAACGATGACTAATCTTTTCGGCCAAGCACCAAACCCACTGACAGTTTCTTCAATACATGTGGCTTCGTTCATCGGAATAGGTAGGAGTGCACGTTTTAATTTTGGGACTGTAATTGTCACTCGTACATTCTTCTCACCTAAAGGAATCCCATGGACTATGTCAGTTGGAATACAATCCATTTATGCCTTGTTGATTGTAATAAACACATCTCCTCCATTAACTAAATCAGTAAGAAAGAGATGACATTCCTTATTTGTGTTCGGCATGGGCTGCCAATTCGATGAGCCAACTTCTTTTTCATTCAGGGTGTAACTAGCCTAAAAACTGTTGTGTTGATCAACAGTTGGTGCAGTCGTCTCCCTGGCTATAGTCTCTCGGTTGATTCCGTGCTTCGCAGAAAGTTCCTGTATGGTTTTTTCCAATGCGGCAAGTTGCCATTTCATATATGAAACTTTAGCATTTTCTCTTGAACTTTGCACAAGGTTGAAGTATTACGACTGCTTGACAAACTTAGATTGATCCCGGATCTTACCCGAATGCTCGGCATTGCCTAATGCCTTGGTCAATATGTCATTGTCCCCATAGATTCGAAACTTTCTTGTGTCTCTTGTTCACTGAAATCCTCCTGTAACAATTAGATAATATGTTATGAACTCCTAAATATAAAGGCATGTAAATTAGAATATATTAGACCATGGATTCAAAAACTTATTATTGTATCAGTAATAATTTTAAATGATGGATTCTTGAACTCGCCATCGAGTTTGACGCGTATGTCCAGCTATGAAGTATGCCGATCTGTCCATTGTCCCGTCTTCTCGAACTGTAGTTTAATAATTATCGTTAGTAAATATAAAAGAAAAAATTAGAAGTACAACATACCATTAATACATTTTGTCCAAGTAATTCGTGTACGAATTTTTGATCACATTTCCTATATCCGTCTCGGCCCTCGGTTGATCCGTATTTGCTCTTCTTTCTTATCTCACTTGCTTGTTCGGATAGTTTTTTGAATTCCAGGGTACATCGATATGCAGTGAATCTTTCCCAATCATCCTGGTTGATGGTGGGGTAATTGTGAACTACTTTTGACGGTCGTTGCCACATAGTTTCTTCATCAATATGATCACTGATAAAAGCTTAATAAAGAACATATCTAAAATTTTTTGTTGAGTCTGCACATGACTTTAAAGCTTATGTTTTAAACGAAGGTTCCACAGTGAAAGAAGTGACGACTTTAAAGCAGCCTCATTTACTCCTGTTCTTAGTTTCATTCACACAGATTTGTATATATACATAATGTCCATAAATTTCAAATATAATGTGCGTAACTAACAAAACACAGTGAAATATAGATAACGTAAAAAATTAAAATCACAGTCAAGTCTTTTTTTTTTTTTTGGGCTTCTCAAAATGTGTCCACTTGACATCCAAACGAAGCAAGTGTGAAATATCATCAATCTCCTCTACCGGTGGCAATCCCTCCGTGAAAGATGGAATGTCGGTGCAATCTTCTACATGTTCTTAGCTATCCCGGATTATTCTTGGCTTCATTGGCATAACTAAAGATAACTCTAAATTATTAGGATCCGTTGTATAAAATACTTGTACCGCTTGCGACGCGATAATAAAAGGATCATTTTTGTATCATAATCGCCTAAAGTCTACCATTGTCACGCCGTTACTATCAATTTGAACATAATTATTGTCAGCCCACTTGTATTTAAAGAGTGTTATTCACAACCTGCAATAATCAAGTTTCCAAATATCTTTAATGAACCCAAAGTAGTTCATGGAACTGTGTGCCGGATTCTTATCCTTTGCAGAGGAAATATGCATAGACTCGGCACGAAGGGTCACACCAATATTTTGGATGGGATGGTTCTCATCTCTTTTGCGAGTGTAGAAGGAGTTGCCATTGACAAAATATGATATATATCTTGTGACTATCGATGACGGACCTTTGGATAACTTTATTAAGTCTTACGAAATGCCAGCCTTCATATGCAAATATTTTCTTATCCACTCCCGAAATATCTGGTTGTGCTTATCTTGAATCCACTATTCACTTCTTCCTTTTCTTGGATTCGTAGCTCTTAATTCCGTCATATAAACCTCAAACAAAGGCTTTACTCCCGTAGTATTGTACAGAACATACGGATAAGCTTTTTCCCATTTATCTTGATTTACTGGTTAAGGAACGCTCACAGATAGTCATTTCGATATTAATAGCACACTCTTTGGCAAACCTATCAGTTCTGCATTGGATAAATATTCCGAGCAAAATTCAATCGATTCCTCCGTTATGTAGTTTTCTACTATACATCTCTCCGGCCTATTTCGGTTCTTCACATAACCCTTCAAAATCTTCATGCACTTTTTGAAAGGATACGTCTACCTTAAATGTATTAGTCCATATAACTTAACTTCCTGAACTAAGTACACCGTTAGATTGATCATTATATCAAAAAATACTGCTGAGAAATACTTCTTAAACATGCACAATATCATCATCAATTCCGATTGTAGCATATCTAGCATCAGTGGATCAATTACCTTGGTGTATATTAAATTGAAAAATGAGCATAATTTCATAATTGAATATCTCACATCTGTCATTAAAACTCTCTACAATGCAAGAGTTAATAATTGTTGCATCAAGATATGACAATAATGTGTTTTCATTCCAACGAGTCTCAAATCCTTCATTGACACCAACCTTTTGAAGCTAGAAGAGTACCCACTTAATACTTTCACGGAAGCAAGTCATTTACATAGTTTTCTTTTTTCTTGTCTTGATAATGTGTGCTTTACCGGTAGTAAGTAAGTACCGTTTAATCTTTTATCGGGGAGCAAATTTATTCTAATATTCATATCTTTAAGATCCAACTGTGCTTTTTCACCATCTTTAGTCTTATTTGGAATATTAAGCAATGTGCCCACTATTGATTTACATATATTTTTCTCAATATGCTTAATATCTAAGCAATAACAAACGTAAAGTGACTTCCAATATGGAAATTCATAGAAGATTGACTTCTTCTTCAATGTCCATCGACAACTGGATCCTTACGTTTTATCTTTCCCAAAACTACCTTCACATCTTTAACCATCTCAAATTTATCTTCGCCAGTCAAAATTTAAGGAGTAGTTCTTTCTTCGATATTACCATCAAAAGTCTTCTTCTGTTTGCGATATCGATGATTTTTGGACAATAATCTCCTATGACCAAGATCTCCTATGACCAAGATAAACAGTTTTCCTTATCATTTTTCAACCGGATGGAATAGGTTTCCTTCATACAAATGGGACAACCAGTACAACTCTTCATAGGATAACCAGATAGGTTACTAAGTGCAGGAAAGTCATTAATTGATCAAATCAACATTGTATGAAGATTGAACGTATATTGACGGTAAGAATATCTAACTTGTAAACCATATTCCCACAAGCTTTTTAGGTCATCGATTAATAGTGTGTTAACATCAAGAAATTCCCCTTCATGCACAATTCTGGAGGGAGATTATAGTTGACAAGTATGACTGGCCACGTATTATGCTGATTACTCATGTTAATATGCTGATTACTATGCTGATTACTCATGTTACTATGTGGGTTCATTCTATCTGTCGACAAACCGAAATGTAAATTCCTTGGTTCTGCACTAAAATCTGGATGATTTTCATCAAAGGTCTCCATTGTGGTACGTCGACTGGATGCCTAAGCTTGCCATCAACAATGCATTTATCATGGTGCCATGTCAAATTCTTAGCATGCTTGGCATTACAGAATAAACAACGTAAATGTGAAGCTGGTGAAATGTACCATAACACCTTCACCGATACTCCTTTGCTACCATTCGATGACATCTTATCGTTCTTCCGTCTTGACTCATTACAAACTAGATATTCATCTAAATCTTCATATTTTTTCTGGTAAAGGACGTAATCATTTGGACAAGCATGTATTTTTTTATATTCCGTTTCCAAAGTACTCAACGTCTTCTTCGCCTCGTACATACTAGGTAGTACTATGTTATCCTCCGGTAGAATATCTTTTAGAAATTTTAAAAGAGTTGTGAAACTAGAATTCGTCCACCCTCCTGATGCTTTCATATTCCATAATTTAACCAATGTCCCTAATTTTATATATTTTGTACACTCGACATACAGTGGCATTTCGGCATCATTAATCATTGTCTCAAATAACTCCAGACGGTGCATAGAATTTTCTTCCAAATCACTTATCATATTGAATATAGTATCACTAACATTTTCCTCAACAATAGGCTCTTTACCTTTAGTACTCGTCGATGTATATTTAATATAGAAAAAATCTTCGCCATATAAATACTATGTTTGGTAAGAACAAATAATCCCATAAGTGCGTAAATGCCTCTAACATCATCAATAGAATGAGAACTTTGATTACCATAAATTTGACACGGACACGAAATCTTATAATCTTGTATGTGAGTTTTGACAAATGACAAAAACTCTTCAACACCATCTTTATATGCTTTAGATAATCTATCAAACCACATCAATTTCTTATCCATGATTTGTAAATCTTAAATCAAGAAATTAAAATTTTCAAAATCAATGTGTGCATAATTTTAAAATGCATGCATATCATTTTCATTTGGTTATAAATACCGGCGCATTAATTAATTCATGAATAATTAAAAAAATCAAAAAAACATAACAAAACTAAAAATACAAAAAACCAGGCCGGGGATAACATTTCGATCATGATCACTTAACTAAACACAATTTGCACTATTTAACGTATCAAAAGTGATCCCAAAACAGACAAAATTAATCTAAAATCATAAATAAATAATACAGAGGAAAATAACAAAAAGTTAAGTTAGTATGATCATGACTTACAAGAAAGATTGATGATCGATGATATATAGATGATGGTGGTGATGTCCCACAGTAGTGTATTGATTATTTTCGGAGTAATCTGATCGGATTTTAGTTTATTGCAACTGCTGTATTGATGTGAAAAAATCAGGACAACGCTCAGTTTTGTATGAATTTATTGCGAATTTTGCACGACAGTTTTTAAAAAACGATCGTGCAAGACCGTTCCTTTTCGACCGGGACTTCCACGACGGTTTGTTCCTTCTTGTGTTTTTACCTAACATTCCACAACTGTTTTTTAAAAACGATCGTTGAAGCTCCGTCATGAAATCCGCATTCTGTAATAGTGTTTAGTCTTTTTAGTGGATAGTCAATGATCAAAATTCCATATTAGCATTAAAGAAGGACAATAAACAAGAGCATTTGAGGAGCTGTTTCCATAGCTTTCTCTCTGTTATTTTAGAAAAAAACCTCAATCCAACGGAATAAGCCCCACACTTCAAAGAGAATGTAGTTCAATCGTATGAAAGTGCTCAAACCACAAAAATGATAAGCATAACAATCAATATTATTCCGAAATTAGGTTTCGGAGTTTACTTCTAGTTCTGGACCAATTGAAACTCCTCATAAACGAGTAGCTTCTTAGCTTCCACCTAATGGGACCTAAAGTTCGAAAACAAAAAATAAAATAATAGAACTCATGCTTGATTCTCTAGTATTCTTCCATCGGACCCGTGAAATGTGTCTGTCTCTCTCTCTTGCCCATGTATATGTGTGTATATATGCATCCATATGCTGTATATTTTTCTGTTAGTCCCTTTTGGATTGCTCTGGCACATTATATATGTACAAATAAATAATGAAACAAAACTATGTCCTATTGATGGTTCACATGTGAACTTTATAGCCTTACACCCACACCCTAAGTAGCTAAAAAGCCTAGTCTAACGCTTTGGCTATGATAATTTTACAGCTTATAAATTACCATATACCAAGTTTTTCTTGATCTACAACTAATTAAAGACTAATTAATACCTAAGTAGGCCAAGGTTTCTTTCATCTTGAAGTCAATGCCAGAAACAAGCCATTCTTGCAAGTACCAATATTTAGTGATAGAAGACAAGAACGGATCTAAATATTATTTTAGTGGTCACGGTGGATACTTGAAAAAAAAAAAAAAAAAGACCTCAAATAATTACCTAATAAACTAAGATAGTAAATTTTGTAGTTTTTATTTTTTTTATTTTTTATTTTTAACAATTATAGAAGTTATTGCATTAATTATTGCTATTACAGTGACATTAAACAGAATAATCAAATTCACAACCATATATATTATTCAACTTCTTGTGAAACAACGTTATTTTTTATTTTTATTTTTCTTGCTAAAGGATCAAAGAGTAGTCTAGATCTTAGAATGTACATCTTTAAAACATATTGCAAACCCACAATAAGGCTGAAAAGTTAAAAGACTGAAAAGGGAGAAAAAAAAAAAAAGGTAAAGCACACTAAGCAGAAAAAAGTTTAGAAAATTAAATTTAGCTAAACGACGTTGCATTTGCCCAATCCCTTCATAACAGAATCTGACCAGTTAAAAAACTATATATTAGTACTAATATATCTAGTTAAATCGTGTTTTATAAAAGAATGGATAAAATAAAGTTAAAGGCAACCTAGGTTAATTATTAGCCCGTTTAAATATAGATTGTATTTGATTCAAACTGAAAGTTAATTATCATTTAAATGTATAATTTGAATTGTGTGTTCAAATTAAATGTGTGTTTAGATAATTTTTGTAAAAGATAACAGTAGTTGAATAATATAAAGGTAAAAAACAAAAAAAAAAAGTATAATACGAATTTTTAAAACGTAAAAATTTTGATTGGAATTTAAAGTTTGAGTTGCAAAATAGTGAAGACAGGACCAAAGATAAAGGGGAAGTTTTGGCTTTTCTTGGTTGTCTCCACCACCACCTATCCACTGGAATTCTGACCATCTTACGGGTTTACAGACAATGAGACAAATATAAAAAAGAGATCACACGAACAACTCTGAAGGAGAAAAAAGACATCAGTTTGAGGGGAAGAAATATCAGATATATATTATGGCTGCTTATATCACGGGCTCGTTCTTTCTTAAGCTATCTATGTTCTTGATCATGATCTTGTTAATGGTTGCCATGGGAGCAGAATCCAGTAGTAATGGACTGGGTCTCAGCTTCGATTTCTACGACGAAACTTGCCCGAATGTGGAGAACATCATCCGCAATGTCGTCACTCAGAAGCTTCGAGAAGCTCCTGTCACTGCTGCCGGTGCTCTTCGCATCTTCTTCCATGACTGCTTTGTTGAGGTCAGTTACATTCAATATAGATATTCTATGTTGCACACACATACACACTACATATATGTCGTCGCAAAAAATATCATCGCTAGAGCCTCCAGTTCTTATGGTGTTTTAAGCATTCATGAGCTCGGCATATACCGAATAATCTGATAAAGATCTTACAGTCTAAAATTAATCACCTTCATTAAGAATACTTTCATTTAAATTTAATCTCATAAAGAAATCTCTTAGATCCATCATTTCTTTCTCAATACCTTTTAATTTGGAATAAACCCTTAAGGAGTTTATTCTTCTTTTCTTTGATAAGTTGAGCGAAGAAAAAGAATATTTGTACTTGTGAGATTTATATACGCGCGTGTCTATATAAATATACATATCTACATATATATATATATATATTTGCATATATGTAGGGTTGTGATGCGTCAGTGCTGATAAGTTCATCAAGAGATAAGAGAAAGAAGGCAGAGAGGGATGCAGAGATAAACCTGTCGTTGCCTGGTGATGGTTTTGAAGTATTCTTTAGAGCGAAGAGAGCCTTGGAGTTGCAGTGCCCTGGTGTTGTCTCTTGTGCGGATGTCATGGCCATTGCCACTAGAGACTTGGTTAATTTGGTAAGCAAATTAATTAAGAATTCTTAATTACGATATTATTATTAATAATTAGGCATGGAATTTAAAACATCGTAATCTAGTACTGCATATTTTTGAAAATTTATTTTATTCATTTTTTACCACCTTGATATGTGGTTGAATGTACATGTTCTATGAAAAATGATATACAGTTAATGAAAAAGTAATTTCATGACACATAGGGTAAAAAAGTTGGGACAAAACAATTCGTCTTACATAACTTTGACATGTTTCAAGATGATCATGATAAATTTTTCATGATGTGCGTCATTGCTCATATACTATATTTGTAACTGCACATGTTCAAATCACTCTGGCACCTATTGGGTTGGAAATTCAGAAAGTTGGCCGCTATTGCTTGTGATTTCAATTCTGTAAGGCAATAGTAATGAATTGCGATTAATTTTTTTTGTGGTTTTTTTTTCCCTATTTTTTTTGTTTTGGTTTCTATTTTTTTAATAAATTTCCACAATATAACAAAACTCTTGATTTATGTCGGTAAAAAACCGTTAGAAATTTTTAACAATGAATTTTACGGACGTTGAGGAGACAATGATTAACAATCAATGTTTTTAACAAAGATTTTGACCAATATCACATATCAAGGTTGACAGTTTTTAACAAAGTCGGTCTGTAACCAATATTAAAATGTCTAATAAAGTCGGTCTCTGAACGATGTTGAAAAGGTTTGACTAAGGAGACCCTCAACAGGCTGATTGTACTGATCGTCGTTACATTCCTGTTGCTTTCAAAGTCGGTTTTGTTATTATTATAATTTTTGGTTTGCTGGATAGAGTTATATTTTAGCTGTTTGTATGTGTGTGTGTGTGTGTGTGTATTCCTCAGGTGGGAGGCCCTAGATGGGAAGTTCTAAAAGGAAGAAGAGATGGCCTAATCTCCGAGGCTTCGAGAGTGGAAGGAAACCTACCCGAAGTGAACCAAACCATCCCGCAACTTCTCTCTCTCTTCAAGTCCAAAGGGTTATCAACCCTAGACATGGTTGCCTTATCAGGGGGTCACAGCATTGGCTTCTCCCATTGCAAGGAATTCATGCCAAGGATCTACGGCTACAACAAAACTTTAGATATAGACCCAACAATGGACAAAGAATTTGCTATTAGTCTTAGGGGTCCATGCCCTAAGAGTGATGTTGACCCAACTGTGGTAGCTCTCAATGACTTAACTACACCATTTGTCTTTGACAACGCCTATTACCGCAACCTTCAGAAAGGTTTTGGGTTGCTTGCGACTGACCAAATGCTCGTTTTCAACCCGAGTACCAAGCCTTATGTCATGAGGATGGCGAAATATGAGAGAGTATTTTTTGATTATTTTGCGTCGGCTATGGTTAAGTTGGGAAACATCGGGGTTAAGATAGGAACCGAAGGTGAAATTAGGCATGATTGTGGATCGTTCAATAGCTGAAATTGCCGAAATTAAAAAGAAAAAATAAAAGAGGGGGGGGGGGGGGGGGTGCTCTCTTGCTTATTGAGTTTGCTGTCAATTTGGGAAAAGTCTCTGAATTTTGTGTTTTCTATAATTTAGTCTTTGGAAAGACCTCAATAGACCAAAGTATTTCCTTGGGTGAAATTTGGACTCCAAAGGTCAACATTATGAATTCCTTTCGGTGCATTGTAAAAGAATTTTTCCAGGACTTCACATGAGCAAGAAGCAAGTTGACTTGACTATAGCCGATTTGCTTGATGTCTAATTTGAAGCAAGTTCACCAGTACAATTTCAGATAACGCATTTCGATTTATCAAAGGGTGAAACTCCGAAAGTGTAGTTATCATATCCACATGCATAAGACATGGTTCATAAAAGATGAGTGCGTTATTTATAGGTATAAAATACACAACTCTTTCACGAAGAGTTAATGATGACATCTTAAAGTTTTATTCAAGACGGATAAATAAATAAGATTCTCGATCATTTGTTTAATGGACATAATGGAATGATTTTCTATACATTAAAAATTTATCAATAGGGTGGTTATTTCCAAGATGAAATAAGATTACCATAATCGAGAAGGTGAAACAGAACTTGCAAACATTGGAGAACCACTCTTTCGAAGTTGAAAACAAGAAAAAGACTTCGATTTCATTTGGAAACACCCTCTGCTAATAAAAGGAGTTGACAAAAAATCACAATGGCAATCAAAAGTGAAATTAACAAAATGATATTTAATTTTTGCACCGAGCAACCAGTACTGATCACGTGCAGTGTAAAAAGTGGAATGTTCAGGATCACACCAAAGTCATTTTAGAAATAATTTGAAAAATCATTTTGCAAAATGATTCTCCCAAGAGATTTTGCAAATTTCGTCTGCTAATAAACTATGAAGTAGAATAATTTATTAACAAAATATGAAATTTGTTAGATAATCATCCCATCATACTTTAAAAAAAACAAGATAACTCATCATAAATTAAGTAAAACAAAAGCAAAAATTTATAGCCGCTACACGTTCGAATTAAAACATCCTAGACTGGCTGATGGGAACTGCATAAATAAGATAGACAAGACACCAAGGACCCTATTTAATTAGGACTAGAAACAACAGAATGGATCATATCTGTAACTTAATTCACCATCATATGGTCAAATCCTCCACCTTGAAGTGTCGGGACACGGTTCACTCCGACATTGATCAGCAACTGCTGCAGCCACCTCCTGGTTGTTGGGTCTTCCTGGATGCATAAATGAAGAACATGAGATAGGAAATGGATAAATCATTGGCGAACCACAGGAATATCAAGGGAAAATTATGCATGAACTACCATGTTTCTCATCATTGCCCCAATTCAGCTCGGTGAAATCCGCAGGAAGGAAAAAAGCTTAGAAACATTATTAATCTATCTATAAACTAGGCACGCGACTAAAAGAAAACAGGAAAAAACTATAAAACAAAAATCTATGGTAAGAACTTAATATGTGTTGCAACATACACGTGCCTTGGCCCTAGAGCTCTGTCACATGATAGCACGATGGCTCACTCAAGAGCCCAATTATCAGATGTAAGCATGCACTGTAGAGAAATCTTAAGACAGAATTGTTGCCCACAAATGTTTTTCTGGTCAAGAAAATTTCAACCAGTTACAATCCCTATAAAAGCTCTATCGTCGTGCTTGGTTTAAAATTAAACCATTTTTATGTTGAATGATGTAGCGGGATATCCAATGGCCAAAATTGAAAAACACTCCTACACCAAAGGGAGAATCCAATTGACCTTTTAGAGATAGATACACTTACATGCAGGCAGTTACTAAAGGTAGAATCTCTTAACATTTCCGGGAGGCAACTTCTTAATGCATCACAAGCCCTGCATTAAGAGATATAGAAAACGAAGATAAACAAGAGCTCAGCAGAAGGGGAAAACAATAAAAAGTAAAGCTTTTGAGAAATGAAAGCGTCTACTGGCACCAACTTTGAATTGTCCGACAAACGCAGATAGCATCTAATGATATGTTTCAGCAAACGCGACGAAGGCTGTTCAGCTTGAGCCGCCACCATGCTCCCCAAAACACGGCCAACGGCAAAAAACCGCTCTGCCGTAGTGCAGATATAGTCCAAGCCCGTATCATCCAACAGAATCTTTTGGACTATAAAAGTAGCAACCTGTCGAAAAGAACCACTTTCAGGATATTAATAACATCAGCACCCACTCTAGGAAAGTGGGATAAGCCCTTAAAAACTTCAATTGAATTTCAACATGGTAAGAATTGTGTTTTGGATGATTTCATGTGATATAAGTAAGAAATATTTTAGTAGTGCAATGGATCAAAACATGATTTCATGTTTTGTACAATCAATCAAGCACAATGGATCTGTAAGTGCAGAAACAAGAAACAGAAATCCAACACTAGTCCACAGAAAAAAAAAAAAAATCAAAACGCGAGACAACAAACCGAAAATCTGAATGGCAGCCACAGGAGTGTTCATGACTCTAGCCCTCTACTACATAATTTTACCGTAAAAGGACATCATTCTCACTAGTTATTCATATAGTCCAGTTTACCCAATATCCAATTCATGTTCACCATTTTCTGATATAAATATTAGCTTCTCCATTAATTTAACAGAAACATGCTTGAAATGATAGATAGCTAGTCAGATTATAAACCATGCCATTATGGACCTCCAAAATAGAAAATTAAAATAATGCAGACTTTTCTATGAGCTTTCATCTGTGTATGCAAACAAGACTACATGTTGGTGCTATATGCGCACAAAGCTATTCCCAGGAAAAGTAATATAAAAAAGAAGGCATACTGTTTTCGATAGTTCACTGCCCATTTCCATGGTGCGCAGGCACAGGGGAATTATTTCAGTCGAGAGAAGGAAATTAATAACTTGTGACTCATCAACCTGGAAAAACAGAAGATTAAGTTGACATTAAAAATATTTGGAATGATGGAAAATAACTTGATAAATGTGCAACTAAGGGCAGAGTAGTACACCAGGACACATTCAAAGATAAAACATAAACTGAAAATGTCAAAATTATGAGATTGCTTTTACTACCAAATAGCTCTCTATGACAAAATCAATGTGAACAGAAAGACAAAAGATACAAACTCAACCTCCAAGTCCACAAAAAAGTGACAAGAAAAAAATTGTATCACGAAAACATGTGGACAAGGAGGAACTGACTCTTATGATGCTGTTATTTGACCAATAAGAGACCAACCAAAGCGTTCAGAATCCCAAAGGCAAATTATAAATGAAAAAATGCCAAGTTCGCAGCAATCTTACCTAAAACCACTTTCTATTCCCTCAGCAGTTTAAATAGACAGGAGATGGGATCCTAATAGGTTTGAAGTGAACAAGTAATGAACAACCTCTCGGTAACAACATATGCAATGCCAACAAAAAATTGTGACCAAGTGTAACGTTCTCAGATTAGACACTGTGTCCACAGTGCAAATTCTAGCATTCTGGTTAAACAAGGATGCAAATCTGATCTGAATATGTGTATGCGCATCCAGCAGCTGTTAAAATGAAAACAACCAAAACTAGACAATCGGCAAAGAATATGTGCATCAGTTCATAGAAATAATAGTAGCAAGGATAAATTACCTTCACCAAAGCACCAATTACCCCCAAACTAGTAAGTCTCAGATATTCAAAGGGTCTCGACTTACTTCCTGTGTTGAGGAAAGGATACAGATATAGGGGTATATGAGCTGCAAAGAATGAAATTTCAGGAGGATTTATTTCTCGGTGGAATGCAATTGATGAATAAACTTATTGAACAAAGGTACAAGAGAGAACAATTTCTTCCAAAACAAGATCCAGTTGAACACAACCTTCAAGTTGCAGAATTGGTAATTAAAAAAAAAAGTACTCTACTAATCTTTGAAATCTCAAGAAGAATTAGCATGCACCAATGACAGATAAATTGGTCAATAACAAAAGGGGGAGCCTATCATACAGCAACGGACTAGAGGATGGATTAGGAATCATCGCATGGATGAAATTATTACAAGTTAAAATTCCAAACAAGTATCTACTTGACTTGCATAGTTGTATTTGCATATCATTGTATATATTCCATTTCAAGAAAAGTCAAGCCTTATGGCATTGTCCGTCTCACATTTGTGCTTCACAGAAGCAATGGTTCAATCAGCTAAAAACTGCTGACAACTTTTCAATGGATTTGATGGAAGAAGAATGCCAGATTAGTAAACACCCCTGTTTGGATGCATGATAAAATAAATTACTAAAAGTACAAGACCAAGATTCAATTTGCGTGTGAGATTGTGGTTGCAGGCTTTGCATAACGGCAATTCCATTTACATGTATATCACGGTGACCATTTCCTACTTTGGTTGGGTTGGTTAGAAAAACGAAAAAGAAAAAAAAGGGAATTGAAAAACAAAGAAGCAATTACCAATGACCCAAAATAAAAAAAAAAAAGACGTAGAAAATCTGGATATATTGACAAGATCAAGAAAATTACCATTGATGAATAACATCCTCGTATCTGGGTGAGAAGCAACACACTGCAAGACAATACAGATAGTTTAAAAATAAATTAATAAGTAAGACAAATTAAAACGAGGGCCCACTTAAAGAAGAATTAGAATAAGTAGCATCCGGCAAAGTCTCAGTAGACAAGTTTACAGGATTCTTATTGTACAGATTAGACAAGGTTGTATACTGAAATCAAATATACATATGTATATATGTGTGTACATATCGCATAGGATGGCTTTTCGATTCTGATCGCACAAAGATGACAGTTATACTTGCACTAAATTGCTTCATGTTACATGGAAAATACTCAAGACCAATGCTCTTTAGAATACAGATGTGCCAAGATGTAGAATTATCAACGTTCAGGAGTCCAATGGAGTCCCATAAAAAGCATCAAAATCATTTTAAATATCCAAAGCTAGACTTTTGAGTCTTCTTTTAGTAGAAAGTATAAGAGCCCTATTTTATCTGTCTTTTACTAGACTATTAGTTTCGTCTGCTTTAAATTTCTCTGTATTTGGGTTGCATCCCTTGGGATTTTGAACCTTACTAAAAAAAGATTTCCAAGGAAGCTTTATCTAGCATAAAAAAGAAGACGTTACTCACTTTTGCACCAATCAGGACTGTTAATATTCTCCCATTTTAGGTGACCACCAACAGTTCTACAAATACTTTCATACATACAAACGCTTAAACAATTCAGAATTAGAATCAGAAAAAATCAAAGTTGGATGAGACCCAATATATGATCATAACTTTAAAATAAAACAAAACACAGTAAATTGTTCTGCAGTCTTTTGGTGGAAAAAAAAAATTCAAATTGTAGCAATCATGTCACCTGAAGAAGAGCAAGAGCATTGCAAACTCGATTTGATTGTGCAGGAGTTAAATTTGGTGGTGACAGAACAGGGTAAATCGAGACGATCTCCTGCAGAAAGAAACAATACACAAGCAAGTATCCATCGTAAGAACATGCAAAAGATTGCAAAATCACGGGTTATTGAAGATTGGATATCCAATTCTTACAAGTTGAGTAGTACATCACATACAAATGATAGAACGAAACTAATGACACATCAGAAGTTTCACACAAAACATAAGTGGCTAAGTGCATAAACAACAAACCACTCAGAAAACTTTTAAACCAATACAGACCAACTATTAGCACCCTGAAAGCTTTTTATAAAAATCACCAAACTAAAAATAGCATTATGTTACGAGTTTCCACCACTTGTTTCCAGCTCAACGTTATCTTTGTAAGTCAAGGCTATCATTTCAAAACTCTGGAAGTAATCAAGAACCTTGCAAAGCCATTAATGGTGGTATTGGCAATCTTTGTAAGAATTCTGACCTAAAAAGACATAAATAAATGAAACAAATAAAAAAAGGCACACTTATGAATAAAAGATGTACCTGTAATAATGCAGCAATAGTACCAAACGAATTCCACAGCAAAGGAGCCAAATCTTGAAATAGTTCTCTCTTCTACAATACACAGAAACAAACATGAATTTATTAAGCATAAATGTATAAGCTGATAAAATATATGTATTGCATGATAACAATATTGAACATAGAATTGCAAAATTCAATAAGGAGAATATTGACATAAATGTAAAGGCTCATGCAAATGATACACAAAGCTATCTACAAAAAGTTTCCATCTGTATAAGCATTTTTATAATTTCCTCATGTAGGAAAAAATTGCACTATCTCGGGCCTATATTAGAACAGCAATCATTCTTGTTCCACAAGCCTGATATTCAGAGAAGTAGGACTCAATAAATTTGCCTTTAGTACACCACCAAATGTATCAACCAATCAACCTAATTATCACTCTGTCTCCCTCATATCAGCCTAAAATATGTGAGTCATCCTTTGTAATGAAAAAAGGCATTCTATTGACAACTAAATTAGTTTAAACATTTTCTCTATTTTGCACAGTAAAGTAATTAAGATACTAAGAAACCATTAATTTTTTCTAATCAATTAAACCAGAGGATTTGATTGCTCATTTCTCAATGTTACATATCATTTCAATAGCATCGAAGGATGCTGCAGACTGTTTTGAACATTTAAATGCCACTGATGTCAGTTCCTATCACACCACGAGATAAATAGAAATACGTAAACCCAATGGACGACGTAATCCTCAAATTTCCTTCCAACAATGAACACATAAAAGCATGCCCGAACGGCATTTCCACCTAAGTTATCAAATAATAAGCAAAAATTACAATAAAACTTGCAATCACACAATTTCATATTGAGATCGTACTACTGAGAGATCCCTCCTAAGGAAATAACACTTTCATTCCAGATACGTAGCTGCCTCTGGCTTTTGAGAATGTTTGAATAACTTTTCACAAGAGTTTTGGTCACAACTCACAAGATGTGGCTACTAAAAAAAACTCTTCTAAGACTTTAAACTTGTGCGAGAGCTTCAATAAAAGTTTATAAACATCAACTCTAACATTTTTATTGCTTATATGAAAGTCTAAATATCATTTTTGTTGCATTAAGCACTTTTAAAAATGCGGTTCCAAAAAATAACCGAGTAGTCATATTTTTACTCTCTCCTCTGTTACTGCCTAAGCAAAGCGAAAAGCAACACCAAACAGACCATTTTTCAGTTATTCTCTGGAAGGAAAGCTATATGAATCAAGCTCATTTGCCAACAATAAATCAACAATCAAAGACCTAAATTCGCAATTTCGACTAAAACAAAGGACTTTCAACTGATGGAATTGGAGCAACAAATCTTAGAGACCCTTGAAAAACAAACAATCGAAAACCCATAAAATTGCATGCAACGAATTATTAAGCGACAAAACCATCACAACACATAAAATGGTCTTAAAAAAAAAAAATGAAATCTATGAGCCAAACAGAACGAAACTAGTAAACCAAACGCAAGGAAATTGCATGGAAAACCTGGAAACGAATTAACAAATGGAAAAAAAACAATCACCATACCAATACAAAAAATGTTCTTCTAAAAAATAGAAATATCAAACTCGACTAAATAGGTCCTAAAAAAATGAAAAAAAAAAAAAAAGAAAGGAAATACCTTTCGTAACCGTAATTCATATAACAACAATCGAAAGAAAGAAAACTTCAACAAACGCCATAAAAATCCGAAAACTTCCGAATCGAAGAAAAGAAAAAACTGATCTTTGAGCCATAAAATTGACGAAATCAACAGAATTTAATGACAAAAAAAAAATTAAAAAAATGGAAAAAAAAAATGTAAAGAGAAGAAGAAGACCTTAGAGAGCTCGAGAAGAGCGTTCTCGCGAAGATCAGGATTGCTGAGGTCAAGCACCAGTTGCTCAGCGGACGCCATTTTTCTCTCTCTCTTCGATGCCGGTAGCTTTGCGTTTGGCGCGGATGCACTGCTACTACTACTACCCACACTCGGTCCCGCGATTGGTAAATTCAGTGAAAGAGTTGGGGACAATTTCGTCATTCTACCTCTGAAAAAAAATCCCTTTTCCTTTTTTCCCCTATTAAAAAAAATAATTAAAAAAAAAATTCACCAGACTATTTTTCTTTTCCACTTACAAACTCTCACTGCTGAAACTCCCCACTTTGAAATGCTCCATTTATAGTTGAAACAGTAACGTATGGAAATTGAATTGTAAATTGACAATTACCAAAATATCCTTCTGATAGGATTGATATCTTCGTATTAAGGACTGTTATAACTCAACGTCATCTTTGATAGCTACCAAATGTAATGTCTGGGAATGTGTCAAAAAAAAAAAAAAAAAAAACAGAGAAGGCTTACATAACACAGAAAGAAAACGAAGAAAAGAGAGAAAGAAAGAAAGAGGAAAAAGTTCAAAAAAATTTAGAATATTACAATAATATAAAGACAGTAATATAATCAGTACCATTATATTGTCACAAAAACAAAATTAACACAAATCCCAAACATTCACAGTAATAATAAAGATGGTCAAATAGTATATAACAGTTATGTAACATATGTTATCAATAATATCATATTCAGCAACATATATCAAATTAAACAATAAATCTGGTATATGCGTTCTTATATATCTGATTAGAGATCATCATAGCATATAAAAATTTTAATCCAAAAGTTCTTGTTAAAAACATATAGAACAACATAACAGAGAAGCAATAATAGGGGAAAAGAGAAAAAAAAAATGCAAAACAGTAAACTTATCACATATAACATTATCATGTAATTTATAATATAAATAATATTCACAAAACATTCACAAATAAGAAAAAAAAAGAGCTGTGTATACTGTCGGTCAGGGAGAGGGACCGGTGGGGGGGGGGGGGGGTAAAAAACCACAACAGTGAAAAGAAACAAAATACAATAAAAAAAATAAATCTCTTCACAATATGATGATCATAATAATAAACACGTTGAAATAATAAGACAATAATCAACACTAATAAAAACGTTTGATTAAGAATAGTACCTAGATAAAAAAGCAGGTTTGAACAAAGAGGAACAAAGATTCAAGGGAAAGCAGTTAAGAGAATTTTACATAAGCATTAATGGTGAAGAAAAGAGATGAAGCAATAAATGAAGAGAAGATTTATTTAAAAGAGAGAACCGGCTAAATCAGAAGAGGCGGTGGAAGAGAGAGAGAAAAAAATTTTCACACGGAACAAATAAAGGATAACAAATTTAAAAAAAACAGCTGCATTAATGATAAAGTTGAATCTGTAAAAAATCTCAGTCAAAGTAATCATGAGCAGTAAATGAGAAACTTCTAGCATACAATACAATTACAATAAAAAGGATAAAAAAAATAGATAATTTAAAACTGACAGATCTTATAATTGCAGCTAGTATACTACATAGTTAAAACATCTAACAATTCATTGAAATCTAACTAAATCATGTAATATGGTTATCAGACAGAACAGAATAATAATTATGTAGGAATTAAATACAAAGAATGGTGATAACAAAACATCACACACACTAACCTAATTGTAATTAACCATTATAAACAAAAATGTCCTATTCATAATAAAAGTAAACTGTATAAAAAAAATTAACAGAAAAAATAAATAACTTATAATAAAAGCACCAAACACTACAAATTCTAAGTATAATAGAAAATCATCAACATACAAAATGCAAATATCAAATTTGCAAACAAAAACAACAAAATATTATCTGGGGAGAAAAAACACTAAAAATTACAAAGATACAAACTAACAGACAAAAAATCTTCAATATTCCACTTGATACTTGCATCCGTTCATTTTGCCACAATTGTTGTTCTAATCTGCAAAAACTAATTAGCAATAATCACATATCATTAAAAAAAAAAAAAGAGAGCAAAAATAGTACCGGAAGAGAGAATAAGTAATTGAGAGAACAAAAAATACCAATATCTAGGGTTTGGAGGTCGAATATCTCAAGAAGCAACAAATTAAGAAATTCACAAAAAGACCAAAAAAAAAAAAGTGAAACGGAAACAACAATCAGAAAAAGAAAAAAAAACGGAGGAAAAAATAGAAATTTTAGCTTTCGATAAGAACCACAAAAAAAGGGAAAATAAAAATTTTAAGAAAAAAATTCCAAAGATCAAAACTCAACATTCGGAAAAAAAAAAAAAAAAAAAGAAGACCCATGAGAGAAAATAACAAAAGAATCAGAGAGAGAGGGAGGAAAAAAAAAACCCCCGGAAATAGTAACGAAGAACAAAACAACAATACAAAAATCAAAACCAAAATCTCCAATACAAAAACATATCCAAACCTTCAACACAATAATCCAACAACATCAAAAAGGAAAAAAAATGCGAAAATGAAGAGCAAAAACCAAACTTCTGCAACCGGAGAAAACAAACACACCGGCGAAGAATATGAAAAAAGAAAGAGATGTTGGATGTGAAAATCTAACATTCAACACAAAAATCTAACAATATAAAAAAAAAAGGAAATAAAATTCTAGGGTTTGAACACCAAAAATCGGAAAAATATGAAGAAAGAGAGAGAAACGGGCAAAGAGAGAGAGAGAGTTAGAACATCAACAATAAACATATATAATGGAGGAAAAATATGAGCGGCAGAAGCAAAAAGGAGGAGAGAAAATTAGGTTTTGAAAGCCAAAAATTTGAAGAATAAGAAGAGAGAGAGAAAGCGGTAGAGAGATAGCGCTAGAACGTCAATAGTAGAAAGAGAAAAAAACACCACACAATGGGCGGCAGAAGTAATAAAGAGAAGGAGACATTAGGGTTTTGAGGGCAAAAAGGTCCACCCACTGTGCAGAGATGCTTGGTAGGCTATCCAGTGAGGGGAAAAACGTTCCCACAGTGAGCAAGGACAAAACCGTCCATTCACTATGAGCAGCCTAACCAGCAGAGGAAGAAGGAAGGGCAGAAGTGTCATTCCACTATAGCCGTCGAAATTCCACATGAGTGGAGGAGCAAAACCGTCAAAACACTGTAGAATGAACAGCCAAAATCCCCTTTTCTTTAGTATATTAGTATAATTTTCTTTATCTTTCAGATTTTGGTTCCCAAATTTGGCTAGAAAACTTAAAAGAAAGAAAGTAAATAATACTTTAAAATATCTCTTAATAAATGGAAATTCGACTATAAATTCACTATTACTAAAATGCTCTTCCGATACAAACGGTACCTTCGTATTGAGGACCATTATGGATTTTCGCTTTAGTTTTCCTATATTGGTTATAATGCTTGAAAGGAATAAATTAAAAAAAAAAAAGTGGCTTTAAAGTTTCTGAAAATTCTATTGTAAATTCACAATTACTAAAAATACCCTTTCGTTACAAACGATGTTTAAAAGGAAGAAAAAAAAATTAAAAAAATGGAATAAAAGAAAATTATATTGTATATTCACAATTATTAAAATACCATTATGATACAAATGATGCCTACGTATTTGAGGATCATTACGTATTTTCGCTTTAGTTTTCCTTTTCTTGTTATTTCGTGTTTTGGTTCATAAATTTGACTAGAATGCGTAAAAGGAAGAGAATAAAAGTTAAAAATAAAAAAAAAGTGGTTTAAAAATAAAAGGCAATTCTATTTCGAACTTTCGTTCGTAATAGGATATTCATATTGAGGACTGTTATGTACTTTTTGCTTTAATTTTCCTTTATTTATTTATTTATTTTTTTAAATATTTTTGTTTCATATTCTGGTTGTCAAATTTGGCTCAAATGCTAAAAAGGAAAGGGGGGAAAAAAAGTGGCTTTAAAAGGTTTCCCAACGGTAAGAGTGCAGTAAATATTCTTTTATATATTATATCGATAGAACTCATTTTTAAACCGTTAAGATATAATCGAACGGTTGAGATGTTGTTTGTGTATGATAGTTATAATGCACCGTATCTTATACTAATATAACTAAAAAATTAAAAAATAAATTAAAAAAACTCCCCCTTCCCCTAAGGCTAATGTAGGCCCCCGACCCCCCACCCCTCCAACTGACGCCGAGGATACCCCTCACCCCCGTAACTCTGACGATCGACGATAAGCCCTGTCCCCTCGGCCCGCCTCCCTCCCCCCAAACACCGTGCCGACGACCCAGCCCCCCCGGACGCCATCGACCTACATCTGCTCGCCCCCCTCCCCCCACCCCGCGGGTGATGCTGGCAATCTAAGACAAGTCCCCCCCCTAGCGCCGATGACCCAGATCTGTTTCCCCCCTACCTCCCCCTTGGGGCCAACGAGGCTTGTTGCCCCCTCAACGCTGGTCAACGCAATCGCGCCGACGATCTAGATCTTGTCGACATCATGGGGTAGATTTGGTAAGGGGGCCCGTCGCCGACATCGGCGGGGAAGTTGCCGGCATCGGGGAAGAGAAGGGGTGGGTTTTTTTTAAAACTTTTTTTAAATTTAATCTATACTAATATGAGGTAAAGTGTATGATAATTATGATACACAAACAACATCTCAATCGTTTGATTACGTCTGAACGGTTTAAAAATAAGCTCTATCGATAGGGTATATAAAATGGGCTTTACCATAGTCTTTCCCGGTTTCCCAATATTGTTTCAAAAAAAAAAAAAAAGGTTTCCCAATAAAAAGAAATTCTGATATAAATTCATAATTACTAAAAATATCCTTCCGTTTGTAATGAGATTTTCATGTTCAGGACCATTACGTATTGAAATAAAATAAAAATAAAAAGCCACTTTAAAATTTCTCTCTCAATGACTGAAATACCAAAATAGGATTCCGTTTGTAATTGAATCTTTTAAAAATTTCTTAAATTCTCCTGAACTTTGTCACTAGTGTCATTATGTCTCTTGAATTATGAAATGTATCTTATAAACTTTAACATGTGTATTAATTTGTTCCCTTTGTTTGTTTCTATTAGTTTTTCCGTTATCCTTAATGTCAAAAATGCCCCACGAACTTTGTTTTTATATCAAAATACCTCATAATCTTTGTATTTGTATCAAAATACCCCCGATTTTTAATATTTATATTAAACTATCCCATTTATCTTATTTTAATTATCTAACATTGTATAATTGCTTGATAATTATTAACTTTTCTATAATAGGTAAAAAAAAATTTAATAAAAGAGAATGTATTTTTTTTGACCCACTATTTTTTATTTTGCTTATTTTAATTCAAATTTACATTCATTTTGATTTTATTGAATAAAAATAACTATACAGCTTATGTTTATTCTTTTATTTTCCTAATATTAAAATTTTAGTTTAATTATGACTAATAATATTGTACCAAAATTTGCAAATTGATAATTTTTTAAATTAAAAAATATAACTAAGAATGTGTATCACAGTAAATTTATGATACTAATTCTCATCATGGGTTTAAGCAAACACCTAAATGAAATTTGTTATGACTATGATTTTAAATTATGTAGGCCAAGTAAACAACATATTTGAAATCCAAATCATGCATCTGAGTCCTACCAACTATAATTATGCGTAAGTAAATCTATAACTCAAATAAACTTGAATTAAGATAAGTAAAAAAAAATATGTTAAAAAAAAAGATGCATGCCACTTTATTAGAATAAAAAATATATACATTTGATCTATTCTAAAAAAATTAATAATTATTAGGCAATTATACAATATTAGATACTTAAAATAAGATAAATGTGACTGTTTGATATAAATGTTAGTAGGTATTTTGACAAAAATATTAAAGACCATGTGACATTTTTATATAAATGCAAAGATTATGGGGTATTTTGACACAAAAACAAAGTTCAAGGGATATTTTGACATAAAGATAATGGAAAAACTAAGGGAAATTAATAGAGCAGACAACTTGACACATATATTAAAGTTTAGGAGGACACAATGATATATTTTATAATTCAGGAGGTATATTGATATTAATGATAAAATTCAGGATGAATTTATGATATTTTTCCTTCAATCTTCGCACCAAGGATTGTTACTTACTTTCGCTTTAATTTTTTTAAATAAATTTTTGGTTCGCAAATTGGGTTGGAATGCTTAAAAGAAATAAAATAAAAATTAAAAAAATGGCTTTAAAATTTCATTCTTTAAAAAGAAATTTCTATTTTAAATTCACAATTACCAAAATACCCTTCCATTTGTAATGGTATCGCATTAAGGACTATTCAGTACTTTCGCTTTATGGGGTGTTTGGTGTAGTGGTTTGAGTTGAGATTTTTAAGTTTGAATAGTAAATTTTTTTTGAATTTTCAGAAAAGACAAAAAACTTTTTGGGAAAAAGACAAAAATATTTTGAGAAAAAGACAAAAAAAAGTTTGAGTTGAATGGGTTGAGTGGTTGAAACAAACAAAAAGTTTTCTTTTCTTTTTGAGTCGGATTTTCATTCCCAAGTTTGGCAAGGATGCTCAAAATGAAAATAACAAGAGTAAAAAAGTGGCTTTAAAATTTCTCTTAATAGAAGGAAATTCTATTGTAAATTCATAATTACTAAAATCCTTCCACTTGTAACTGTACATTTGTACTGAGGATCATTAACTATTTTCGCTTTAGCCCTTGTTTGGTGAATCAGTTGGGACTCAAATATTTGATTTCAAACTGAATTGATGTTATTTGGGCTTTCATTTTATTCCCAACTCATAGTTGGACCGTTGCATAGTAAACAAAACTATGTTTACTGTGCTCCCAACCCTCCCTCTTCTGCTGTCTCACAATTTATTGTTCTCTGTGCACCCACCGCTTGTAACTCCTCCCTACCCTCGCCTATCTGCTGCTTCACAGTGGCTCGGTTGACTGTGCTCCCAGCCCTTGCCCATCTGTTGCTTCACAGTTCCCTCGTTTAGTGTGCACCTTCCTCTCTCTCGTGTGATGCTTCAGTCGTTGATCCCCTTTCTTCGTTTCGTTTTTGTGTTTTGGGTTTTTCGATTCAAATATATTCGATTCCTTGTGACCACCGGCTCCAACTATGTGTAGCATTTTCCTAAGAATCGAATACCTATGTAAGCTCCATTCTTCAACCCTAATCGCCTTCATCTCTTCCCTTCGGTGGATTCCAGGGTTATAAAATCGGGGTTTTCGCTCCCCTCTATCTAACTCGACAAATGCGAATACCTATGTAATTCTTGTTGTTGTATTTTAAGACTATGTAAAAAAGATTGTAAAAGGTTTTATGTATGTTGTTGGTATGTGTTTTTATTTTAGTTTATTTTATTTTTTTCATTTTTTTCATTCACAACCTACAATGACATGCTAACCTATTTTTTCAAGTTAAACTTTTTAACTTAAACTTTTTACATCCAAACACTCAACTCAAATTAAACTTTTCAACTCAAACTTTTTACCAAATGCTCAACTCTAACTTTCAACTTAACTTATCTTCAACTCAATTTAAAAATATTAACTCCAACCGTACCACCAAACGGAGCCTTAGTTTTCTTTTTCTTTTTGTTTCAAATTTTGGTTCCCAAATTTATTTCAAAAAAGAAAAAATGACTGGAATGTTTAAAAGGAAAAGAAGAATAAAAATAAAAAATGGCTCTAAAAGTTTTGTCTCAATAAAGAAATTCTATTTTAAATTCTCAATTACCAAAATAACCTTCCATTTATAACAACTTCTTCTTATTGAGGATCATTACATACTTTCGTTTCATTTTATTTTATTTTGTTTTTTTTCCTGTTGTTTCTGAATTTGATTCCCAAATTTGCGTGGAATTGTGGGATTGGTATATCATTTAGGTGAGGAAAATGGGGAAAGAAGGGGAGTAATTTCTCTTATGATGTTAGGTATGTAATCCTATAGTAATATCTCTAATTTAAAAAGAGATCAAAATTAAGATATTTTAAAGAATTTTATCTCCCTGTCACTAATCACTTCCTTTTTTTTTTCTTACTTATCAAACAATCATGAATGTCAAAATCCTTCCACTAATCTCTCACTATCCTCTTTTCTTTTACTTTTCTTTCCTATGAAACACACTCTTAAGGTTATTAATGGAATTTTATTTTTTGTTAATTCTGAAATATCCTGTCTTGTACAATTGTATCTTCGTATTGAGAACTATTACACACTTTCTTTCATTTTTTGGGGATGTTGATTCCCTAACATGCTTAAAAAGAATATATATGTGTGTGTGTGGCTTTGTTATTTTTCTCTTAGCAAGGAAAGTAAAAGGTAAATTTATAATAGGGACTATCATCCAAAAAATTTAGAGATTGTAATTTCTGAATTCTTCATGTAATTGATAATTTAGAAATTAAAAAGAAATAACCTATGTTCATATGTTCATTGAAAAAAAAAAAATTTGAAAACGTTTCCAAAACATATAACTAGAATTTCAAATTCTTGTACCCAATCTTGTGATTTGAGAGACATGAATTGCACAAATTTCTATTAATGTGTAAAAAAAGTTCATATCTTTTTTGAAATACATGATTACTGTGATGGATTTTATTTTCAACATTCTCTATTAAAAGAATAAATATGGAAATAAGAAAGTTATATTAAATTTTGAAACACATGTAATGGATTTTGACAAGTGTAGAGCATGGCAACCTTTTCTTATTTGTACAACGCGTTCGATTGCATTTGACAGTTGTCAAACAGGCTTGGCTTTTCAGAAGCCATCACGCTAGGCGGTCAAGTATTTTGAGGAAGAAGAAAAAAAAAAAAAACCGCAACCTTAATATTTTTGTTAAAATAATTTACTTAAAATATCTTAGGGATACATATGGAATTTCATTTCACCATTCATTAATAGAAGGATGAACTGAAAACAAGAAAATTTTGATGGCATTTGACAGATGTTGAGCATGCCGGATGGCGTTTGAAAATCATCAAGATGTGATGTCAAGTGCTAAAAACGAAAAAACTGACTTTCACAAAAAAATTTTTAAAAAATATATATACTATGAAAGAACTCTTAAAGATACAAATCGAACTTTGTTTTCATCACCCGTTAACAGAAAAATAAATAAGGAAATAAGAAAGGCTTATTAATTCGAATCACATTAGTTGGCAATCGACATGCATTGAGCATTCTTGAAGACGTTTAAAACACATTCAATGGCGTTTGACAGGTTTCGAGCATGCCCGATGACGTTATCTTACCTTCATAATGACAAGTTTCGGACATGCTCGATGACATCCAAAAGCCATCACGGCGGGGAAAGTCAAGTGTTCAAAAAGAAAATGGACATGACTTTTAAATTTTTGTTTAGATATTTACTTTAAAACGACTTTCAGAAATATATGCGAAATGGGTCTTTCATCATTCATGAATAGAAGGATAAATATGAAATTAAGATAATCTTATTGAATCTCGAAACCCAATCGATAGAATTTGACTGGTGCCGAGTACGCTTGACAAAGGTCGAAACTCATTAAGGTATGGAGGTAAAATGTTTAGGAAAAAAACTTTGACGTTTAATTTTTGTTTAGATAAATTAAATCAAATCCTATTATCTTGGTGTCATCTGGAACCTTATAAACCTTAATATCTTGATAATCGCGTGAAACTCAAACTCAGACCATTAGGTATGATAAGAAGTTTGTAATTAAGAATAAAATGGTTCATACATATTTTATAGAAAGTTTTCTTATGTTTTGCAAGACCATGTCAATACTTGTTGAGCGCAAGCTCACTTAAGATAGTTCGAAGAAGAACACAAAGATATTTAATGTGGATGTGTTTGTGTCTACGGACTAAGAACAAAGAATTTATTGATGAGGAACACTATAAATAGGCTCTCATATAAATACAAATTATAATATACAAAATCAGATAAGTTACCTAATATTTACAATCTACTAAAATCAGGACTTATTTTAAATTACAATAAGTAAAATTCTGAATATAAATATTTACATACAAAACAATAACTTTTCCTAATATTAATATTAACTTTTCCGAATATATCGTGGATAAGAAATTAGTGAATGTTGCATAATGGACTAGGTGGGTAAGAGGTAGAATGTGAAGGTTGGAACGGACACCGCTATACATTTTTACTTGCGCATTATATTAAAATTTTTGAGACTTAGGCCTAGTTTGGGATTTCAACTCAAACTGTAATTTTTTATCTTAGTTTTTGTTTTTTTTTTTTCTGAAAAAGTTTTTGTCTTTTCTGAAAAGTCAATAAAAATTTTCAACTCAAACTATATTTTTTTAACTCAAATTTGTTCACTAAACGGACGCTTATAGTTATGTATAAATATTACTATGTAAGTTAAGTTATGTAATTTTGAGCTTGAGGTTATATAACATGCAACCTTAATTTATTTGACTATGGAAACAAGTACGTTCTGAAAAATGCAAGTATGTTTGGAAAACTTATGCACTGCTTTGATGTTATTTTCAAAGTGTAAATCATCAATTAAAAAAATCTTTTGCAAAATTATGTACTTTTAGTAAATTGTACGTTTAAGTAATATAAGTAATGACCACACTAGTAGGGTCGTTACACGAGGCATGCACGTGCGTAGGGAGTGGGCGCTGATCATCAAGAGCAGCGAGGTAATTTCTCTCTCTTGTCAAACTTAGATCTAGCGTTATAAACAGACCCTTATAGGAGTCTCTGATGTCAAAATCTTTTTACGTTTTTTGTTTTTTTTTTTTTTTTTGGGTTATCTCTTTCATCTACGATTTTTCTCTCATTTAGAGAAAAATATGAAATTCATATAGTAATTGTGACAACCTGATTTACTTGAGCCATCATTAGCTACTTGCTTAGCATAAGCTTAACTTAATAATTCTAATTTACATATTAATCAAGTACCTAAAAGTTCATTTGCAAAAGGTCTAGTTTGACTAACTTGAATAGGTGGGTAGTTGAAATTTACTTTTACGAAATTAAACATAATTATTGTTATAATCTTTAGTGTATAAAAATAATCAAGAAAGTATGTACTGGTTATATATGCTCTTACAATGACCAAAATATTGAGTTCATGATTAGCGTAAAATATACTTAGTTTTAATTGTCTTAATTTTAAATA
The DNA here is from genome assembly GCA_025413025.1 of Ficus hispida. Classification (NCBI taxonomy): domain Eukaryota; kingdom Viridiplantae; phylum Streptophyta; class Magnoliopsida; order Rosales; family Moraceae; genus Ficus; species Ficus hispida. Next base: position 2,521,390 of record CM046368.1, on the reverse strand, counting down.
ATTATTTTCATCGTAGAATTTAAGTTGCGTAATGGTATCCATATAGATATCGTCTCAATTGTTCCACATTTGCATCCCACAATCCAAAGGAGTCAAGACATGAGCTTCTTGCTCCCGGATTACCTAAAGCATGAAACATAGGGGATGAGATTTCGCCAGCGAGTTCAAATGTAATCTTCTCAATGTAAATAATTGATACATGACTGTTTATGAGCTGTCAACTTATGCTTCGTACAGTTTATAGACCCTTGTATTTATACTGAATGCGAGCGAGCCATCTTAAATGGGGAAGCAGGGGGAGCGATTCTCCTTTTACATCCAAGGTCATCTTGATTGTTCATGTAAACACCATGAAAATTCTAAACTTTAATTTCCCCATTAGATTGGGAATCAAATCAGGATAGTATATGTAAAATATATGGAATAGACATAATACATGGAACAGATGGATATATAATCTGTCTTTCAGATTTCCATTACTGTTTGTCAATTTGAACACCACACAGTGCATTAAGAGGAAATACCGTTTACCAAACAGTAATCATAACCGGGAAGCCCTTGACACTGATATTAATGTAAACAACCTCGTTTTAGTATATGGATAGGAAATCGTCGTCAGATTGTACTACTCAGGAGAACCCTCACACCGAGGAAAACAGTTATTTTCATGAACATTTAATGAATTATGTTGAAAGCAAAATCAAACAGTCCAAAATATCGCACAGTATATGTATATAATGAACTGTACAGCTTAGTGCTAAACTTTATGAAAATTTTCCAAGGTATTGTCAATATCAAATTTCATTTTTGATTCTTTATTAGTTGTTATCTCATATAATTATTATGACATTTTTATTTTCATTGATTTAAACAATATTAATTCACTTGAACAATTTTTAAAGTACAATAATAATAACAAAAAATAAAAAAAAAAGCATTATAAATAACATAATACATTGTCACATAAAATAAAATAATACTATGTTCTATACTATTTTATAACAAATATATCATTGACATGCAAAAATACATTGGAGATAGTCTTAAATATATTTTCTCTCTTTCACCTAGGATTTTCTTTCCTATTTGGAGAACCATGTACAGCCGTTCAAACTAGTAAATAGGCTACGGTAACTAAAAGAAAAATATATACAGATATATGTGATTCTCAAATACTAATAATAATAATATATTATTATTAATTAGAAGTATAATGTTTGTCGGTGCAAAAGACAAAGTATAAAGCCAATTCAAAAATAAAAAATAAAAAGTCCATATAAAAGTATAGGAAATGTCTCGTGTACGGCAATCGGACCGTAGCACCGCAGAACTTGAAACGAGAAGTGATACAATCCGGGGAGAGAATCTCTCTCTTCGCCGTCGACGATGACAGAGACGAGCTGCAAGGGAGGGACGAGCGCAGGGCAGCAGCAAAGGGAAGGTCTCTCTTGTCGTCGACGATGGCAGAGACGATGGGAAGCTCTTTCCGACAAAAATCGAGAGAGAAGGAGGTATAGAGAGACCGGTAGTGGGGGAGGGTCGTTCGTTCATCAACGGTGAGTTCCGACTTCACTGCAAGGGAATCTCTCTTCGACGGCTCTAACCATGATTTCAGACAAAAATCAAGAGAGAGAGAGAGAGGTACAGAGTTACCGGTACTGGGGGAGGGGGGAGGGGGGAGGGCCGTCCGTTCGTTAGCGGCGAGTTCCGGCTTCGCCAAAAGGAAAGCTCCCTCTCCGGCGACTCTCACCATGATTTTCGGCAAAAATCAAGAGAGAGATAAAGATCAGAGACCTCCCCAGAAGCAAAAATGAGGTGCCAAACCGCCCGTAAAAGCATATTGGTTTCTCAAGCTATAAAATTGAAATGTACTTGAATGAAAAGAAAATTAATACAAGTCATAAAAAAAGAAATATACCATGTGGATTAATACAAGTCATTCAATTAAACTAAACGAGAAAAGAACAAATTTTGACAATTAGATCATAGGTTGAAGAACAAAAAAATAAAATAAAATAAAATTCAATCTCATTATCCTTTTTATATTATATCATTTAACAAAACAAATCTAAAAATTAGGAAAAAAGTAAGGAAAAACCAAACTAACATGAAAAAAAGACAAAAAAAAAAAAAAGAAAAAAGGACAAACGAAAAAGAAAGACCAATACGGAAAAAGGACCAAAAGAAAAACAAAAAGGACTAAAATGGAAAAAAAAATTGGGCCAAAGAAATTAAAAGGAAAAAACAGAGGGACTAAAAAAAAAGAAAAAACTTTTTCATCCAAAACAAAATGTTTTGAACGATGCACAAAAGAAGTTTGTCTCCTTTCTATATAATTTATAAATTATAGACATAGAACTGTAAAGCTCATTTGTAAAGGGAAAACCTCAAAGAAAGAACTTATTTTGATATATGAAAGAAAATGATAATATTCTACTTAAATTTTAGGATAATTTACTCATTTAGTCTCTAAATTTTTAATCTTGTACAATTTTGATCCATGGATTTTTTTTCGTAATTGGAATGTCCCTAAATTTTTAAAATATTACTACAATAGCCCATTCCGTCAATTTTTGGATGAAATATGTTAGTAATTTAATTAAAATGTGGTACTAATTACTTTACAGATTCCATAAAAAAATTACGAAAATGATATTGTAATAACGTTTTTAATAATTTTTGATCATTCCAGCTACGAAAAAAGAACAGAGAATGTCCCTAAACTATTAAAATGTTGCTATTATAATCATTTATATTAATTTTTAAACGGAACACATTAGTAATTTGGTCTAAAATGATGCTAACTAACGGATTCTGTTAAAAAATTAATGTTAAGGACTACTGTGGCAATATGATAAAAGTTTAAGGGCATTACAATTATAAAAAAAAAATTGAGGACCACCCTAATAATTTACCATAAATTTTATGCAAGTCTATTTTCCCCCTTAATCTGTCTGTAGTTCATGCAGGGGTTGAAAAGTGATGGGCCTCATTCTTCTCTCTACAATTCCTCCCAACCAAACGGAGACAAATTTAAGAGTTTTTTTCCCCCTAACTTTTCCTAGCTGATCAAAATGTCTAAAGTCCCACATAAGGATGCTTTAGGAGGGCAAAATGGCAAGAGTCCTTCAACTCCTCCTTGTCCTCAATCCTCAAAAAATCTCACAACAATGGCGCCCTGATCTCCCTTGGTTGCATCACGTTGACCCTGATTCGATGCCAACCATCAAAAAGAAGCAGGAGTTAAAAAAAAAAAAAAAAAAAAAAAAAGAAGAAGAAGAAGAAGAAGAAAAACTTCCCGAATCAAAAAATCCTTTTACTACTTTGGCTAAAGACTTTCAAACACGCTCGTACCTTGGAATGCAACTCTTTTCGGGGTATAATTTCCTATCCTAATGTTAAAAGGACAAGGGAACAATATTGAATAAGGTCTGAAAAATCTAGGCTTTCGTCGTTTTGTATATTCACAATTCATGAGATCAGCCACTTCTGAAAATGACTTAGCTTCCCTCCCAAGACATCATTTTAACTAAATATCAAGTAATTGACATATTTCACATTAAAAAATTACTAAAACGAAAATAGGACCTGTATGGTAGAAGAAGAGAAGCAAAAATTATGACTTCTATGTTAGCGTTGAGAACCACATTCAAATTTTCTAATAAGCAATAAAAACCGACAGCTCAATATCAAGCTATTGCAGACGTTGAACATAGAGATCGGTTAAGAGAATTGACACTCTTTTGTTAAACCAGACTGGCAGGTTATTTCATGAGGTAAAGTAGAGAATTAAGTTCACCTAAAGAAAAAGTTTTCTCTGCACACTAGGAGTTTCAGAAGCCAGGCCTAGACTATTTTTCAGGTTTTCCATAAGAAAAACTTACAAATGATGTAAAATTATTTGCAAAAGCACTAACAAAGAGTGTTCGGAAAGGGACAGATATTCACAAACATAGTAATACTTCCTTAAATCAACAACCGAAAAGATGTTCTACAAGTTGAAGCAACAAGTACACATCGAACTAGAAATAACTATGAACAAAATAGAAGACGGGGTAAGCCACCGCAAATCCTCAAGTAGTGCACCTTTGGATGGATAATCAGAGAACTGAAACAGAACTATAAAGTGGTTTTCTAGCCTCAAACACTCCAAAAATGTTACGGAAATCAGTCAGCCCTATCTATTTCTTACGGCAGCTGAACTACTATAAAAAAGAGATGTTGTCAGCAATTAAGAAGAGGAATAGTCAACTCCTCTACACGTTGTCTAATTTTTCTTATCATACCATGCTTCTAGTTTATACTTTATAGAGTACTCAGTAAACATAGTAAAAGCAGAAAATTTTAAAAAAAATAAAAATAAAAAAGTGCAGCAGTAATAAGTTAACTTTTACTAATGAAAAAACACTTTAAAGCTAGACCAGTTCAGCATTGGCAATTTCGGTAACGAAAAATAAGTTCTAGGCACTAAGCCTTACAGCATTCGGATATAACATGATAGATCTGCTTGACGTCAACAACCCCGGATAAGCCATCACGAGAAACTGGATTTGATGTTGCCGTTAGTAAGCAAATTGATAATAGATAGACAAGCATTCAGATCAAATACCAGGGGATAAAAAGCTCTGTCACTCTTGCCACCAGTCTATATGTTAAACTTAAAAAAACCAAGCCCTTTAAAAATGCGGCAAAGAAACTTTAACACCAAAGATTGATGAATTTATCTCTGCTCTGTAGAATCCTACGACTTTTTATCTTACGAACGGCAAACCAGAAGGGAGTCGTCGTGCATAAGCATCATACTGAAAGCCAAAAAATCGCCTCAAGTAATGCTCTTCATATGGTATTCGTTCATAAAAGAAGCGCCAAACCACAAGTGCAAACCCAATCGTCGACACCGGATTACAAAGCATTATCTGGGTGCCAACTGACCATATGAAGAAACCGGAATATCCCGGATGACGCATGTATCTATAGATTCCATGCGTAACCAGCTCGTGACGCTCGTCACGACGAGTCCTAATCATATGCGTAAAGGCAGTACCGGCAGTTATGACCGCCAACTTACGAACGATTTCCCCTATCACAACCGTGGCAAGCCCAAAGTAGCTAATCCACCAATGCTCCTTCAGTTGAGGACAGACACGGACTTCAATCAAATACTCCACCAACGAAAAGATCATCGCGATGAGATAATTCTGACTGATAAGAAGAGACCCGAGAGTAACATTCGGTTGCCCATGAAAGGCAATTGCTAATAGGTACTCGGAACTATGGAAAAAGATTACAGCCAAAAACATCTCAGACAACTGTGTGCAGGCAGTCGGAGTGAGAACTTCCATCATTTTCGACAACAAGATTAAAACCGAATCGAATTCACTCGAATGTAGCACTTGGATAAAGCCTAAATTACACAACTATCTCAGTGAAGGACTAAAGTATCACTATTTCTATTTAAGCTGTAATTCAGTTCAGACCTGAAAAATATGAAGACCACCCAGATGACATTAATAATGGATTTTGTGCCCCCAATTCCAAACATGCTCCAAGAATCTGCAGAAAAACAGAATAAATCAAGTTTTAAGATAAAACCCACAACACACACACACACATACATACATGTGTGAAATCTATGAAACTGCAAATGTAAATCGAGGAGAAAATGAACTGAGACTAAAGATTAATTAGGATGATACGCCTCTAAACTACTACAAACATCGAAATTAAAAGTTCTCAGGAAAAAAACAAAAAACAAAAAACAAAAACAAAAAGGAAAATTGGGTTCGAATGCTAGTACATGAACAAAATCGTAGCGCTCTCTGAATCTCTAATTCGACCGGGAACAAATTCGAGGTTAAAAATTTGAAGATGTCTAAAACTGCTAAAAAGTTCCGCTGCAGAAATTGGTCTACTCAGGGGAAGCTCGGTGATCAAGCCATGGAAAGAAAGATTGGGCTGTGCTTCGGTGTGGAGAGAGGGGGAGAGAGGGAGAGAGAGAGAGAGAGAGAGAGAGAAGGTAATGCGCCTGGGGGTTTGCGAAGGGCTCACGGCGGCGGATCTGGATTCGCGGAGTCAACGGCGGCTGATCTGGATTCGCGGAGTCAACGGCGGCGGATCTTGGTTCGCAAGGGACCGCGGTAGGTGGCTTTTGGCCCGCGACGGGAAGGGTGGGCGGCTTTCCTTTTTGGTTGGGTGTGAGTTTTTGTTTTGGGGCCTGCAAGTATAGAGCGAGGAACCAGCAAAGAAGTGAAAAAAACAAAAATAAAATTAGCGAGAGAGACAGAGAGGAGAGAATGAACAGGAAAATTTTTGCAAAGGAAAATAAACATATCCAAACATGGGGGATTTAAAAAAAAAAAAAAAAAAAAATCTCTTTTGGTTTTTTCGTTTTTAATAATTATTTGTATTTTCGTCGTACCAATTTCCTAAATTTCCCTTGAAAAATATATGAAGTTGAATTAGTATGTTAAATTTTAACAGAAAGATAACAAAATGAAATAATTTACACATTTTTAATGAGTCTACGGATCGATTAATAAATAAAAAAAATTCAGGGGACTAAACAGCACTCTTATAGAAAATTCATGGACTAATGTAGCAACTTACCTTAGAATATTAGGGTTTTTTAACATTGTTACCTCGTGAATCTGTTAACTTTTGAAACTTGCTCATGAACTTCTAATTTTGACGATTTGCTTAAAAAATTTTCTAAAAAATGTACACCATTTTTCTAACTTTTCATTAATTTAAAAATTACAATTTAGAATATTTACATCATGATTTGAATTGGATTTGAAAATGTTTAGTTAGACATTGGATTTTTTGTCTTCACATGAGCGCACATGGACATTTGTCTTTAATAGGAAATTAAGGGAAAAAAAAGGGGTACATATCAATAATTTGAAAATTCAGAGTGATAAATTATCAAAATTAAGCCTATGTTTGACATCCAAGTTTAATTCTAATTAAATTGTATTTTTTCATATCAATTTTTTTTCTTTTCTGAAAAGTTAACAAAATTATAACTAATTTTTTAAAAGTCAATAAACTCAAATTTAAAATTTCATCTCATCTCAAACTCAACACAAATACCAAACTAACCTAAGTTTGTTAGACAAGTTAACAAAAATCAACAAGTTTGGTGGGCGCTGCTAAAAGCCATAGTACTTTAATTCTCTCAACTTTTCATTAATTTAATAAATTATCCGTCAAAATTTTAATTTTGTTAATTGTCTCTTAAAATTATCAGATGATTTAGAAAGTGTGATCACTTTATTTGGAATTTGTGATACTTAAAAGAGGTTAATTATCAAAATTCAACTTACGGTGGTAATTAATCAAAACGCTAATGATGTGCCGTTGTGAGGCAAGTACGGGTCGTTTCCATCACGAAGTGTGGCAGGCTTGCAGTGCCGTCAATTTGGACAAAAACGATAACAGTTTGACATATCTTGAGTGCCAGTTTGTCAAAGCTTAAAAAAATTTAAGGAGTACAGTGCAAAAACTAAAACTAAAAATTTAAATGTTTATTTTCTCATCCATATCACTCAATTTTAGTATCATTCTTATTTTATTATCTCAATTTTAAAAAATCATAGTTCGGAGGGAGGGGAGGTTGAAGTTTCTAAAATTCAGGGGACAAAGTTTAAATGACTCTAAAGTTCAGGGATATAGGTAAAATCAGTATTAAAAAAAAAAAAAAAAAAAAAAGGGTTCTGGACGGTTAAATACGGTAAAAAGAGGAGAAATACTAAAATCGCTTACTTTGTTAAGCACAACTACAGCTAAAACGATTTTTGGTAACCATGGATGAAAATTTTAAGATTTCAGCTTCTCATGGCTTGTTATGGTGGTGGTGCTTTTAGCTCCAGAAAGTGAGAGCTTCCAAGTTCCCGCTTAACTGAACTACCGCAGACAAGAAGATAAAACGGCCAATCAAATTATTTAGTTATTATACCTGCATGCCATTTCCCTTTTGTGCTGAACTACATGTCATTTTTCTTTGATTTAACAGAGAATGGTCTTTCTGAGAAGCACCAGAAGACGCCAATTTCAATAACATGAATATCCTATCTAGTATCGATATCGGTAGCTCAAACATAGCCAACAGAAATACTGATTTAGTACAAAAAAATCAATGTAACTTACTTGTATATACTTGCTTTTGCTTAAATCTCTAGCCAACTATATCCTATGTCTTTGGAAACACCTCTTTCTCTCATGTCCCTCTGTAGTTTTCCAGCATCTTCCCAGTAGCCCCCTTCGGAATAAACCTTCGACAATAGTATACAAGTCGTGTCATCCTCCGGTACCAACTGCCACAACTTCTCAGCAGCCCATTCTCCCAGCTCCCTGTTCCCATGTATTCTACACCCACTAAGCAAGGATTTCAATATTGCAGGCCAAGGATCATATGGCATTTTTTCAATTATCCATCTAGCATTCTCGAGGCGTCCATTTCTTGAAAGCATATCGACTAAACAACCATATACATCTTTACATGGTTCCATCTTGTAAGCTGATATCATTAACTCAACCAAACGACAGCCTTCATCAACAAGACCCATATGGCTACAACCAGATATAAACGACACAAATGTAGCTTGGCTAGGCTGCAGATTAGCCAACTTCATTGCCTTAAAGATTTCCATAGCTCCTGATATTAGTCCATGATGAGCATAAGCCATGATCATGGTGTTATATATAACCACGTCATGTAATCTACATGATTGATTGTAGGCCATCTTCGCACCATCAATGTCTCCACATTTGGCATATGCATCTATTACTGCACTCGCAACAAACACTTGTGATTCAAGTCCCATTTTGAGCACAAGACAATGAACAACTTTGGTTAGGGGATAACCAGAAATACTGGCACAATAACTCAAAATGCTTCCCAAAATAAACTCGTCTGGCTTTCCACCATTTTCCATCAGAGTGTTCAGGAGTCTGGCAGCTTCATAAATATGTCCTCGATGTACCAATGCAGATATCATAGTCCCCCAAGACACAAAATCCAACCTATCATAGCCATTAAAGAATTGAAAGGAGTCGTGCAATAGCCCAAAATTAACATAGCCATAAATTAGTAAACTACAAACATATCCATTAGAAGAGAAGCCAGATTTAACGATGACACCATGAATATGTTGAAGAACTTGTTGGTTCTCAATTCGAGAACAAGCTTCCAATATGCTGGAAAAGGTATACTCATTTGATCTGACTCCTAGGCCCCATAATCTAATAAAAATCTGAAGGCCTTCTGTGTAACAATGGTTTAAGTTATACCCACAGATCAACTGATTCCACATAGATGTGTCTTTAGAGCACATTGTCTCAACTAATAGACGTGCCTTCTTCATCTCTTTACATCTGGCAAACATACTCACGAGTGAGTTTGTCACATTAATTTCATCATGGAGCCCAAATTGTGCAGCAAGGGAATAAAATTGAAGTCCAAGCTCAAGGTCCAGTGTCTGTCCACATAGTCTAAACAGGATTGAAAAAGTAATATGGTTTGGCTTCATTCCTTTGAGCATAAACTCACGGAACAAGCTCGCAATTTCTGTTGCATCCTTATCTTCAGAGAGGGATGAAAATAGAGTGTTCCATGATATGACATCTTTGTTCTGTATTCCATGAAAAACCTTCATAGCAGAGTCCTTCATGCCATTCCTAAAATACATGTCCATCAAACAATTCATCAGTAACGTACTGAATCCCAAATCACTTTTGATGATCAGTCCATGAAGTTGTTTCCCGTACTCCAGATTTCCCCCAATAGAACAACCTTTAAGAGCATTAAGAAAGGTTAAGCAGTCCAGAGTCGCGCCTCTATGCAGCATTAAAGACACAATCTTTAAGGCCTCAATTCCATGTCCACATTGCACGTATCCTCCAATCATAACATTCCAACAACCAACATCGACGTTGAGCATGGACTCAAACATCCTTTCAGCCAATTGAATGTCCGACGACTTAGCATACATGTTCAAAATAGAAGCGCCCACAAACAAGTTCTGTATAATCCCCATTTTTATAGCGAAAGAATGAATAACCAAACCAAATTCATACCTTCCTGCAAGAGCACATGCCTTTAAAACACTCCCGAGAACGAATTCATTTGGTCTGAAACCAGTTCTCAACAATCCGAAATAAAACTCCAAAGCCATTTCAAACTCCCCATTTTGAACCGAACCAGAGATCATCAAAGTCCAAGAAACAAGGTTTCGGTTGGACATTTCATCAAACACCTTAAGCCCGTTACGAAAAACCCCGCATTTCGCATACATCTTCATCAAATTATTCCGTGTGTAAACGTCGTCCACAAGTCCCAATTTGATGACACGGGCGTGGATCTGAGCACCGACATAATACGACTTCGAATTCTCGGCAAGTGAGAGAGCATTGGCAATGGAAGTGGGGTCTTCTTTTACCAAGAGATTAAGACATCGAGAGCGGGATTCGGAGCAGTAGAGACGAAAATGGTGTTCGAGGATTGGCCGAAACAGACAAGTTTTGTTTGAAGAAAGAATAAGACCTCTTAGCATTGAAGTTATATATATCCATAAAAAAGAGAGAATATGTTTTTCACTTCAAAAACTGCAAGTCTGGATCTGCAAGCAACATAACTCTAAATGAATCAGGTACAAAGATTTGTTGCTGATTAGAAAAAGGATATCATGAGAAATATCGCTTTAAGTAAATTTTACGGGAAAAATAATGAAATGAAAGCCGTAAGACTAAGAATAATGGCATTCACCTGATGAAGAAGCTTTGAATTCTTGAGTTGCTGAGAAAAGTTGGTCACTAAAAGATGGGAACTTGCAAGAGAAGGATTAAAACAACAATAACCCATTTCTACTACACCTGATACAACAAGCCATTGTCTCAATTCCATTTTCTCGACGTGTGTGTGTGTCTATATATATATATATATATCCAACACATATATTTTTAATTCCTACTAGTATTGACGAACTAGCCTTCCCTTTATCAAAAAGAATATGGCAGAACAACACCGACAGTCTCTATGTTTTCTTAAAATTCCAGAAGGTTTTTGGTTTAAGTGAAGGGTATGATGGCTATTTAAATCATTTTTCATGGTGCTTGAAATATTTTTAGTATAAATGTTTGAACTTAGCAAGCTCTGACTTATATAGTTTTTGTGACACAGGTAAGTACTTCAATCAGAATTACGAGTTAAGTGAGCATAAAGGTTCAAGATCTGATAATAAATACATCAGGATTTTAATCTCTCAAATTTTGTATTCTTTAAAAATTGTGTTATAATTGTTTCCGCTGTGTATAGATTTTCTTAATTTGAGTTAAGATAAGTTTACAAAAAATAACACCTATTAGACTAGTTGAATAAGAGAAATTAATAATTGATATGTTAGTTTAAGTGACGTTACAATGATCTTGACATTAACATTGACCATCCATTATATTAATTATGCCACATCCAATTTACAAATTTAAATGTCAATTTCAATCTTAGCATTACTCCTAACTTTTATTCCCTTACATGAACTTGACTTTTCATTTTGCTTATTAAACCATCATTATTTAGGTTTGTGGCCCCTTTTGAATACGGTGTTTTGAAAGTTAGAGGTGATTTGAGTTTGGAAAATATGTGTTAAGTGAAAATGAATCGTTTAGAGTGAAAAAATGTAAAAACTTGATACATGTTTGGAAAAAACTTAACAATATGGGTATTGTTTTGTTGCTCATGAAATTTTATGCGATTTGAAAAAAAAAATCATTTTAATTTAAAATAATAAAGTTATGAACTTTTAAAATTTAAAGTTTTTTTTTTAAATATTTAGAAAAATAAATAATAAAATTGGAGAAAAAAGATTAATAAATAATAAAATTGGAGAAAAAAGATTAATAAAAAAAAACTGAAAATATGTTTCCAAATATGACCCCAAACATAGCTAGTGTTAACCTTGATTTAAGGGGGCATGCGTAAATAATTGATGCCTTTCTGACACCAATTTTCTACACCCATAGTTTCGACCTCCTAAAGCTAGGCTTGCTTAAAATTTCCACAGCAAATTTTTTTGGGAGAAAGAGCCAAAAAAACATTTTTAAATAGATAATATTAAATTATAAAATAAAATTTTAAACGTAATAATATAATGAAATAATTAGATTTATGATCATCTATAATACTAAAATATCCCTCATCATTCATTCTCCTTCTCCTTTTCTCTCTTTAACTTGAAATTATGCACATAAATCATTATTAAAAATTATAAATATGTTATTTATAAATCTGTTATTTATTAGAAAATTCAATGATTTAAGTGTAAAATATGTTATAATTTATATTTTTGAAAAACACGTTATAAACTTTAAAAGTAACTATATAAACTATGCTATATGTTAGAATTTCCTTTTCTTTTTCTTTTTCTTTTTGTGTGTGTGTGTTCTTTTTCTTTTTGTGAACCTTCTTTTCTTTCTACATTTTTCCCCCTCCCCCTCCCCCACGGTCCCACCGGTGTTTCTCTGTAAATTTTTATTTTATTTTATTTTTATTTTTTATTTTTAGCGAAACTGACCAAAGTTTACTTGCCTTTTAGTGATGAGGCGAAAGGACAAAAAAAAAAAAAAAGTATAAAAAACTAAATGAAGTACCATTAAAAAAAACTAATAAAATAAATTGACAATTAAATTAAAATGTCAAAAATTAAAAAAAAAATCACTAAAAAAACTACTTCTCTTCTAAATATAGTGATGTTAGTTTTCAGAACGATAATTATTTTAGTATTAGAAAACGTAAAGTAATATATATAGGTTGTAACTTTTTTCATTTCATTTTTTTTGGGGTCAAATATTTTGCAAATATTTTAGGAGTATCTAATACTACTATTTTTTCGACCATTATTCACGTCCCGTCGCTTTTATTTTTACCTTTGTGACTATAGAAGGATAAAGAAGAATCTGAAGTGCTGGTTTCGTTAGTAAAATGCCGTTGATGAGTGTAGGTTTGGAGTTTTTCAGTAAATCATAAAGAAAAAAAAAAAATCAATAGAATCCGTAATGGTAAACCACGCTAATATGCTTTCTTTTCCCACCCTATTTATAATCTTTTTTTAATTAAAAATTAGTCTAATAAGGTACTCTAAATAGAGTAGTAAATTGATAGAAAAGAAACCCTCAAACTTAAAATCTTTAAAAATGACGTTAAAATCAATTAGAAAGCTCTAGTACAAACCTATCATACTACTTCATTACTGCTAGGCCAATCCCATTCGGTGATTTTTTTCCCTCCATTTGACATTAGGTAAGATGAATTATTACATTTACTGTCGTAGCTAGTAAATACTGTACTAGAGCAACAGTTTGCTTTAAAGTTCACATCAAACCCTTAAATATTGCGGCGACGAAATTGAAAATTTTTATCAAAAGAAACTAATGACTACTATAAAAATTTAGTTATACTTAATTATTATTGTGTTAATACTAGTTATTGGATATGAACTTGACAGTAATGCTATTCACTGTTCACGTGATATATAGTTAACTTGTATACCTTACCAACCATTTATGTGACTTCAAGCATAAAGACAAGCCAGAAAATTTATTTAGGGAGGGCTTGAATTAAGTCAAATCTTGAACTAAATTAATATATAGTCTAAGAAACACAAAATTTTAGGGAGAATTTACCTTCAAAAACAAAACTTAAAGGGTTTGAAAGTGAAAAATAAAGAGAAGTCTATGTTTTTTCAAAAAAATTTTAAGGGGCCAAACATGGGTCGGGGGGCTCTGTCCCCCATACCCATGTTGGCTTTGTCCCTGTTCAAGTATGTAAATTCTTATAGATATCTTTTTTTTTTTTTAAGTGAAGGAAAATGCTCGTTGATCATCACATTGTTTATGTGTGAAATTCGAATTAGTTTCTGTTGGACTTGGTTTTTAATAACGTCTAAAAATCTTATTAAGATAAATTTTGAGTGTCGTTGTACCTCTCACTTGTCTTTGGAACCTTTAAAGAAGTGGCTTCTTTTATTTTTATTTTAGCAAAAAAAAAAAAAAAAAAGGTCGTGTAAACGTCACGTCTTAAGACAAAAGACACCTCACCAAGGAACATGCAAAAGTCTTGTTGGGTGGTCAATTTTTAGTTGTCATGATCTTATTGGGTCATGAGTTGCTTGTGAGTTGTGCCACCTCAAGTCAAGAACGTCGTTGTCATCAATGGCTGTTTCAAGAGTTAAAGACGTTGAATGCGACATAAACATAAAGCCTTGAGTTCTTCTTGAAACAACGGGGGGTTTTTTTTTTTTTAATTTAATTTAGAAAATATGATAAGTTGGAATTGAGACAAAAGATTTAGAATATTTCAAGAATGGAAAAATTTTAATTTCTAAAAACAACAAAGTACTTGAAAAAAAATATATATATATATATGCATGAATTCATAAATATAACTTTTGAAGAATTCTACAAGTCCTTTCTCTCATTTTTCTCTCAAATTTATCATAATTAATTAAGGATTTTTTTTTTTTTTTGTGTGTGGGATTTCTGCCGCTACCACCGCCGCCTCCATGACTAGCAAAGGTGGTTGGTGATTTAGTGATCTTGATAGCGATGGAGTCAAAGGGTCTTAATTAGGAGTTTCTCGATCATATTTAGCTCGACGAGCTTACGACGGTTTGGGATCCAGTGAGACCTTAGTAATCCGATGATTGATGCAGTAATCTCTTACCTCCAATTGAGCTGATTGATTTCTTCTGAGTTGTGGCATGTGGTGGAATGGTTGTTCCACATTGGGCGAGAACTTTGTAGGTGATGTTATTTTATATTCTTGCTTTGTTTTTATGTTTTGGTTTTAATTTTGTAATAAAAGAGGTAGTTTCCCCATCTCCAGTTTATTTTTTTGTGCGTGTTCCACTTGAGTTGTTTTCTAATGGTATATGTCTATGGGTTTCATTAGTATTATGACTATGCGGCGTTTGCTGCAATCTATGTGTTGCGAGTGATTGTCTCTTGATTGATCGATTGTAGATATTTTTTAAAAAGAGCTTCGATTATAGGATTGTCGATGAATTCAAATAATTTTCCTGTTATCGGATCTTGATTTATGTCCTCCTCACTGAGTTTCATCAAATTTTACTGATCGAATTGATCTTAGTCGAATGTTATGTCTCTTATATTACATGATTATTTCATCTTGAATATGAATGTTTGTATGTAACTTTAATTTAAATGATAATTTTTGAAAAAAAATACGTGAAAAAAAGACCAAAAATATAAAATGATTAAAATATTAAAATTAAACTAATACAAAGAAAGAGACTAAAATTTACAAAAAATCAAAGAAATAAAAAAAGAAAGTAAGCATCTAAATTAAAACAAAATTTTTTGTCCTTTTCTATCCGTTCTCTTTGTATATAGATAGATATGCATCTACTGTCTTGATTCCTTAAAAAAAAAAATATATATATATATATATATATATTCTTCGTTGAAAGCTTTGTTTTTGTTTTTTGTTTTTTTTTTCTCTCTCTCTTTATACGAGAGAGAGAGAGAAAAAGAGATGGAAAAAGTAGGGTTTGTACGAGAGAGAGAGAGAGAAAAAGAGATGGAAAAAGTAGGGTTTGTACGAGTAAGATTTTAACCACAATTACAACAACATAAAATTACACGCTACACACTCACAACATGCTATAAATATTCAACTCGTTGAGATGTATTCCACATCATGCAGTTTCATACGTGCCTAGATCATGAAGATCCTAATTCCTAAGTAAATCCCTAGTAGAAACCGCAAAGAATTAATAATCAAAGTTTTTAATGCAAACTAAAAGGAATAAACCGTTAAAGAAAACACAAATTATAAAAATGCAACTAGAGAAGGAATTCTTTTAGCTCAAAGTTGCAATCTGGAGTATTGGATTCTAGAATCAGATGTAGTGAATGTCATTCGGGTTATCCACCGACCTTTGTCAAAGACTCCAAAATCAAATGTGATAGCTAATATCCAGAAGGTTATTCTTCATTGTATTAATGGTAAAGCTTGTTACATCTCTCATCATGGGAATAGTGTAGCCCACTTCTTGACGAATTTAATTTTTTTAGAATTTTGGTGATTTGCTTTGTTATGAGTTTGTTCCTCTAGTTTTGAGGCAGTTTGTACTTTCTGATCTTCAAGCTAGTGAATAAAATTCTATACATTTTCTCCAAAAATTATAAAAATGCAACATTAACTAATTTTTGATTGATACTCCTGAAGTTATCATATAGTTTTATTGTCTTTTGAACTTCTAATTTTGATAATTTTCTCTTTAAACTTAAAAATGTGTTGAAAAATAAATTAACTTATAACTTGCACGTGAGTCATTAATTAATAACTGGAATCGTTATTTTTATTATTTTTAACCAATTTTGATTGGATTTGTGGCATTTAATACTTTTTCATAAAATATTAAAATTTTGAACTAATTTTGTTTAAGGTATAAATTCCAGTTAACATTGAAAAAGACCTTTCATGCACTTCATCATGAGTTCATAACCCGTATAAGTCACGGATTATTACCGTTACACATTTTTAAAAATGCCTTCACTTATAAGGGAATGACTGCGGTAAAACTCATTATATATACCCTATCGATAGAGTTTATTTTTAAACCGTTAAGATATAATCGAACGACTGAAATGTTGTTTGTGTATAATAATTATAATACACCTTATCTCATATTAGTATAGATTAATAATAAAAATAAAAATAAAATTAAAAAGGCCAACCCCCTTCCTTGACATCGGTGACTTCCTGTCAATGCTGGCAACATACCACTTCCCCCCGAGCCAGATCTAATCCGCCTCCCCCTTGCGTCGACGTCGACCCAATCCCGACTAGATATCCCCCCCCCCCTCCCGGCGAAGCCGACCAACCCAGTCCTTCCCTCTTTCCCAACCTCGACAACGGAAACCTTCACCCCCCCCCCATTGGTGAAGGTGGATTTAAAAAAATATATATTAATTTTTAATTTCTTAATAAAATACTACTATATGTAAAGTGTATGATAATTATCGTATACAAGCAATATTTCAACCGTTTGATTACATCTGAATCTTTCCTAAAGTTATTTATTTATTTATTTTTAAGTGATATACTCTCTTGTGCTAAAAAGCAAAAACGACATAAATATGAATATGGGCATATATGCAAGGCAGTTTTAAGGGGGGAAAAGTAAATTTGAAGGTTAAGAGGGGGGGGAGGGATCGGGCGGGTGTGATTTCCAACTTAAAGCCAATAACAGTGGAGTGCTTGATTCATCAGAATTTGCAATTTCTTCTGGCCAACAAATTAAGATGCAACTGTAAACCACACCAAAATTGTAACATTCTCTCAAATATTACACAAACTCTTCTCCATTGAGGCTACGGTTACTCAGGATACGCCTATCGAGAACGTCGATGAAGTTTTTGCACATAAAATGGAAACAGAATACACGCACACAAAAATCACACCATCAACTGAAAGCAGCTGAACAAATCACCTGCGAAGCCTCATGGCGTGGATATACAAGCAGCTTCTCGTGTCAAAATGTTTCCTTTGTTAAGCAATAGGCACTTTAGGTTGGCCTAAATTCACAAAGGCCTCAGCACGAGCCAAGCGACCCAATGCCATATTCCAAGACACGAGGTGGTTCATAAACACATTCACATACTTCCCTTTGTCATTCTGGTACGAAGATGCAGAAGAGGATCACTACACAGAAAATCATATTAGCAAACGAGGATAAACATGATGGTTTTACGTACCTTGTAATCCAGATAATATGCGTGCTGCATGCACAGACGAGACAATATCAGAATTCCAAAAATGTTAAGAGCAAGATTCCAAGATACGTGTGTGTGTGTGTGTGTGTGTGTGTGTGGAGAGCGAGAGAGAAAGAGAGAATACCTCCCACGTATCCAAACTGATTATGGGCTGCAAAGAAAAGATGAGAAGATGATCAAATTTCAATTTTTCTTATATTTGGTTTTTTTTTGTTCTTTTTTTAGAGAAGGAATGAATTTTAACTTATTCATGAACCTAAAAGGAAACTTCCCCAGAATATTGTATAACTTACTATATCATCCCACACAATTGGGGTTATTGCATTTGCTGTTTTAACTATCTCAAGTCGTTTCTCTTTCCTTTTCACTAAAATAGTCAAACAAACCAGGAGACGTTAGTGACCGGAAGAGATTAGTAGCATAGCAAACCAATACAAATTCTAGATTAAATTATTGATAAACTTACCTATTCTTTTTACAAATTCTAGATTAAATCATTAATAAACTTACCTAATCAAAAGAATAATGAACATTTTTCAGAAATTCCAAATGCATTAAGATCATATCGTTCGAAAAACAGCTTAGGAAAAGACTTACAAACAAGCCAAACCCAACCAGAGCCAAAGTGCATTAGTGCCGCTTGTATGAACTTCTCTCTAAAATTTGAAAAGGAACCAAAATCCTTTTCTATTTGCTCAAGCAAACCAAGCTGGGGCATGTCCCCTCCTCCGGGTTGCATTGATTCCCAGAAAAAGTCATGATTCCAAACCTGATAATGTAGGATGCGAAATCATTCAGAGCAGTAGAATGTTTGTAAAAAAGTTATTCTAACATGTGTATAGCTAGTTATTTACTCGAACATGTGTATAACTAAGTTCATGTATTCATAGAAATATATACATAACAAAGCCTGTACAGTGAATGGGGCTTCTCAATTTTGCTCGCATATTAACAAAAGGAAACATATCTCTTGGTTAGTACTGTCATATGAGCACAATTTAAACTGATTGTATGAACTTGTGTTCGGCCCCAAAGTTTGTTGATCGGGTTAATGACACCGCGACTTAGCTAAGAAGCTTCACAGTTTTGAAAAAGACAGAATGTTGCATATGCCAAACATATAGATATTAAGGGTAAAGAAAAGAAACGGTGTATGTTTCTTGGGGAACAGAAAATCCTTCTCCATTTCCGATCTAGCCATAATTTTAAAATCAGTGTCCCTTGATAAGATGCTGATGCAATTTTTTGTTTCAAACGAACATGATTTTCCCAATCCATTTGTTTCTAGCCTCCCAATTTAAGCAAATAGTTAATTCTATATGGTCTCAAAGATTATCCACTACAACAATTCCACGGAAAAAAAATTCCAAATCATAGTCAAAGGAGTATATGAATGACCAAGCAGTCAAGTAATACCTGAGCAGCATTGTTAAATTCAGTTAAAGGATTCCCATTGTTATATGTTACTTTGACAAGTTCGTCCAAGGTATAACCATAGAGTAGGTCATTCTTCCCCAGCTGTTTATTCAAACCTTCCACGTAATTCCGATGATGCCCACCCCAATGCATCTCCAGCGTCTTTTTACTCATATAGGGTTCTAAAGCATCCTACGAAAAAAAAAAAAAAACAGTTGCAAGCCAAAGAAAATATTAGTCAGAGACCTTAATAATCCATAGAATAATTTTCCGTGGAACAATAGTTATCTATCTAGAAGTACGATAAGTGATTTGGAATCAAAGCAGCGGATAATGTTCCTTTCTATTTCCGTTTTCCTTTCATCAAAAATTAGTTGTTGACATATCATCAAAGTACAAAACCAAAATCCTGTGGTAGTGCTTACTTTAAATTCATTCACAACCTTTTTTCATGCTCTGATCAAATTATTCAAGATTTAGGGGAATTTTAAAATATCCATATAATAAGTTATCATCATCATTTCTATATTTTCATCTTTCTTACTGTTTCTGATGAATCAACCAATGTAGAACGAATTTTTGTTTCAACGGTTGTCTGATATACGTTCATGTTTGTGCTCTTTGGCCCACACACACATCACACATTTGTCCACATACTCTAACAAATTAACTGTTTAAACTTTCATCTGCCATTGAGAAAGTGCTTACTAAGATTCATACTACATAGAACAACTAAAACCATTGTTTCTTGAAGGGCTATCAGAGAACAAAGTTCCGAGGAATTCCAGAAGCCAAGAAATGATCACAAGGGAAATCCGGTAATAAGATCATCAAACAAAGACATGGCACGTTTCTCATCACTAAAGCTCTTTATCATAGGCTGCAATTCTTGAAGCACCTATTTCCGCAGTAGAAACTATAAGCCAACTGTAGTAGTATGATAAAATGTTCCTATAAGCAGATTAGCATTTGTCCTTCAGAAATGGAAAGTTTTATGTTGTTTTCTGGACTATCGTTCTTAGGAAGGGGCGTGACAATAAAAGTTAGTGACAACATTTTCTGTTCCATAATAAGTAATACATGTTACTTACGAGCTTATAAGGTGGTGTCTTCAAGCCATGGTAAGCAAAAACTTTGGAAACTCTATGCAACCCGTTGGGCCATCTTTTCTGCACCATACAGCATATGCAAACTAATTTTAGAACTCATAAAAATTCTGTCATGTAAATGCTATCATCAAGAAACCTATACACACAAAAACTGGACGTTGGACTCACGACACTGAATAATCAAACTAAACAGCGATGACAGATAATTATTCTAAACCAAATGCATAAAGCCTTTGATTTTAGAATCTCAAATATGAAAAACAAGAAGGGAAAATAGGAACATATCTCAGTTGCAATTCTGTCGGGCCAAAAGTCGAAGTGCTTGATGACTAGATATATTAAATTTAATATTTTCGGTCCAGCAGTCAATTTAATTAGTAGTTGTAACTTACACAATTAGTAACGAAGACAACTGATATATTCAAATACGACTATCTCAGTGCGTGAATGCCTTAATATATGACGAATGAATGTGTTTTACACTATTATAACCAAAATTCTGGATTTGCACACAACATAAGTACAAATGAATAGAACATTGCAAGCGCAGAGATTCTTGCTAGTCAGGAAAGGATGTCAAAACAAAAAATAGATTGAAATAAATTTTATGAAAAATAATGAAATGAAAGCCATCAAAACAACGGAAATTACCTGATGCGGAAGATTTAGACTCTTGAGTTCCTGAGAAAAGTTGGTGACTAAAAGATGGCAACTTGCAAGAGAAGTATTATGACAACAATAGCCCATTACCACTTGATTCCTCTTGCACCTAATTCAACATATCTGTAGAGTCATAGTCCCAATCCCATTAAACCAAGAAGAAATAAGAACATATATAAACAAAATGTTTATACATATATCGCATGCCCTCGAAGGGACATGTTTATACATATATATTGACACTGTAGTGTTTAATAACACGCGAAGAAGTTGCACAAGTATTATCACCATAACAAAACAGCCCTTTCAGGCATTGGCTCAAACACATTGTGGGCATTAAACTAGAAAGAAAATAAACAGTAGAAACACATTCAGTTGATATTTTATTAGTTACCCGAAAAAAAAAAGGTGACTAAAAAATTTTCTGTAATTTTCTCGGCTACCAAACAGAGCCAAACGTTTCCTTTTGCTCTTCTTACGTTTGTTCTTTTCTTTTCTTGCTACAAAATAGGTATCCTTCAAAACCCATATCCATAAGATTCCCTTTTTATATGCAAGTATTAAGAAAACCAGAAAATATAAAAAGAGAAAATGATTGAATCAAGAAAGAAAAATTATGTACCTTCACTGAAGCGAACCCAGTAAAAAAGAACTTGGGAAAAAGTAAAGGGTCACTAGAGTTAGTTCAAAGTTCAGCGTCTGGTGGCTTTGTTTATGGAGGTAGTGGTGGGTGCTTTTAGCTCCAGAAAGTGAGAGCTTCCCAGTTCCCGCTCAACTGAACTGCGACAGAGGAAGGAGAAGATAAAATGAACAGTCAAATATTGGCTTTTTGTTTAAAGAGCACCTAAATTTTCGAGTCTGTCCCACTTTTCCCGTTCAAGTTAATCTAGATTCAAATAGGCCCTTTAGTTTATGTTCTGTATATTGACAATGAAAGAACCAGAAAAATGGCATATTTGATATGGTGTATATAGAATAAATAGTATAATTTTAAAATATTGGAAATAAATAGAGTAACTTTACTACATCTGTGTAGATGCTTGGATCTACGGTTAAATTCTAATTCGAGGTAGATCATGTAAAAATTAATAAACAGAAATATTGGGTTCTTGGAGATCGCATATAAGAATCACAACGCAATGATAAACGGAAAACATAAACGAAAAAGTGATAAAATTGATTAGAGATAACAGCACCGAAATTTAGAGAGGTTCGCCAGAATGTCATGCTACATCCTTTTGAGTCTGGAGTTTCACTATATATAAATTATGAGTATAAGGTTATAATTTCTGAAAATATTTTAATAGAATTTCAGTAAGGGGAGCATAAGAAGATCCTCAAATGTGAGGGATCTTCCTCTATAAATAGAGGATAAGTCGTGGGTTCGAATTTTTAGGACAATAGTGAGTAGTTCCCCATTACTCCAAGTAATTGGGAACTTGTGCAAGAATGTGGGTCATGATTGATCATGGACTTGACAGTTATGGAAGTCGATCTTCCATCGTTCATCGTTTGCTCATGGTGAGCGTCGAACGATGAACCAAGCACCATTTGTAATGGATGGGTTGAGTATGCATCGGGCAATCGAACATCATTGTTCGTCTTTCATCATGTTGAGCCAGAAGTTGAGTTGGTCGATGGACTACTGTTTGACATTCATAGGTCCCTCACGTAGAGTATTGAGAGTCGGACGTTGGACAATCGAACATCAACG
Source organism: Ficus hispida (assembly GCA_025413025.1). Taxonomy (NCBI): domain Eukaryota; kingdom Viridiplantae; phylum Streptophyta; class Magnoliopsida; order Rosales; family Moraceae; genus Ficus; species Ficus hispida. The sequence goes on along the minus strand of CM046368.1, from coordinate 2,498,698 downwards.
TTCGATGTTCGTCAAACAAAGTCAATTGTTGAGTCGAACATAACACATGTCGAGTGGTCGATGGACCACAGTTCGACATTTGTCTGTCCTTTCATGTAAGGATGAAGAATTGGACATTAGGTCGGGCTCACGTTTGGTTAGCATCTAGGCTAATGAATGCATAGTGAATGATCAATGGACCATGGTTCGACGTCCGTTGAATATTGATCGAGTAAAAGATGGAATTAATCAACTCACTCAGGACCATGAAATCCACGTTGAATGATTGATGAATCATGCTTCGACAGTTGTCATACCATTGCATAATGCAGTCCATGGACTTGCAAAACCCAAGTTAAATGGTCAATGAACCATGGTTCGATACTCATTGCTCGTTGATTCGTTAGCCATCATAACATGGACATTACATAATGGAGAGACGAAATTTGAGTCTGACAATCCATATTTATGATCGCTATCGACGTCACAAGCACTAAGGACCTCAAGAATCTCGAGTTTTCATCATCATGCCGCTTTTGTTAGTCACCGTTGGGAGAGATCGCTATATTTGTCTTTGTTCGTCGTTGCCATCACCATCATTGTCGTTGCTTGCCGTCACAGTAATCGTCATTGGGCTGACACTAGCACCTAGTCGTAGTCGCCGTCATATTGCGACTGTCCATTCTCATCGCTATTGCACCTAGTCGTAGTCGTTGCCATCACCATCATGTGACTTATTTTTTAATTTAACAACTTATTCATGTTTTAGATCATAGTTCAAATTCATAATTCAAACAACTGTTGTACTTGTATTTTGTATTCCACTCTCTTATATTTCTATTTTACCAAGATAGTGATGGAAACTTACAAAGTTTTTCTAATTTATTTCTGTTTTGGTTTTGATTTTATAAATTTGTGTTGCTTCATGATTTGGATCTTGGGAATGAGAATTTTCAATGGGTTTTAGCTCAGAAACCAAAACGGACCCTTTTTAGTTGTTTTGTTGTCGTTTTTGGTTCATGGAAATTTTTTTTAGACTTTCGTTTCTTTTCTTTTCCTTTTATACAGACACTTTTAAAACTTTTTTAATTTAATAATTTATCTATGTTTTAGATCATAGTTCAAACCCATAATTCAAATAACTGTTGTATATTTTACCAAGGTAGTGATAGAAACTTCCTAATTTTTTTCTAATTTATTTTTGTTTTGGTTTTGGTTTTATACATTTGTGTTGCTTCATGATTTGGATTTTGGGAACGGTAATTTTCAAGGAGCTTTAGCCCTCAAAATGAATTAGAAACCAAAATGGACCATTTTTGGCTGTTTTTTTTTTTTTTTTTTTTTTGTCGTTTTATGTTCATGGTGATTTTTTTTTTTTAAGGATTTCATTTCATTTCTTTATCTTTTTGTACAGACACTTTTAAAACTTTTTTAATTTAACAATTTACCCATATTTTAGATCATAGTTCAAACCCATAATTTAAATAATTGTTATATTTTTATTTTACTAACATAGTGATGGAAATTACTTCCGATATATATATATATATATATATATATATATTTGGCTTTGGCTTTATGAATTTGTGTTGCTTCCTGAGAAAAAAACAATGTATACTGCTGATCCGATGGTTTGGGAAGCCAGTATCTTCATAAATATTCCGGTGGAGCCCAATCCTGATCTCGCTCCCGAATTTAACTCTTTTGGGCAAGTTTTTCTTTATGAAATAATTATTGTTTTTTTTTAATACAGATTTTATTTTGCTTATATTTTTCTTTGTTGTTTTCTCTGAAACAGTGAAACTTCCATCAAGCTGGAGCTCGATCGCACTCCCGGATTGAACTATTTCGGGTAAGGTTTTTCTTTATGAAACAATAGTTGTTATTTTTTAATACACATTTTATTTCGGTTAATTTTTTTTTTTCTTTGTTGTTTTATCTGAAACAGTGAAACTTCTATCCCTTGGTTTACTCCGATAAGGCAACCGATAATTTCAGACATACGTAACTTTTTGTACCCTCCTAGCACCCTTTGGTGATGAAGAATGTTTATTGTAAATACAAGATTGAGGTAAACATAAAAAAAAATTCTTTTAGTAATTGTTATAATGATAGTTCCGTAATCTGGATCTAGCTAGTTCTTTCCTGAATCTAATTTGATAACGTTGCTAAAAATGTGAGGGTGTGGACACAAAAGAAACACGCTTTTAAATCCCACCCCCCTGCATTTGTCTTGTGGTAATGGAAATTTATTCAGTCTCAAATGAGTATAACCAGAACCAAACTCCTATCCAGAAACGAGAAACTTTCAATAATCATTAAATACCAAACTCCCATTCAGAAACAAGAAACTTTCAACAATCATTAAATACGTTGGTTTTTGTTTTCCACCGTCAGTCATTGAGCCCACTAAAAAATAAATCCTAAAGCCCAGCCTCAGTATAATAAAATGGAATCAAATATGTTTATAAACACAAACTCCTTATAATACCCAAATTACCATCATCATCATTATCACCATCATCATCACCATCATCATCGTCTCTCTTTCTCTCTCTTCGGTAGCGAATCCAATTCGGCCATCACCTTGGCCTCCAGGTACGGCTCTTCGTCACTCTCTCTCTTCCTCCTGATTTGGGCGTGTTTTTTGTTAGAGACTAAATGAGAGAGAGAAGAAGAAGAAGAATAATTTGGTGAAATGTCATCAATACAAGTAAATTATTTTGTATAAGATTAGAGAAAGAAGAAAAATTTAGAGAAATGTAATCAATACAAATAAATTGTGTTTTACTTTTGTCTTGTCTAGTAAATTTCGATTACAGCTGTATTTTACTTATGACATGTTTACTTATCAGAATAGGGAATAAGAGTTAATCCATTGTTTATTACTTGCTCCTTATTTTCCTAGAATAAGAGTGAGAATTGTGAGTCCCATACTAATTTGAGATTGATGTATGAGATTGACAATCTCATGCCCCTACAGATTGTGACTCGCATTTTTACTATTAATATTATATCACCATTTTATCTTTAGTTTACTTGTAAAATATTATATTAAAAATAATATCCTATATTAATTATTTTTAGTAACTAAATATAATATATTTTTATTAATTTAATATTAAATAACTATCCTAATTATTATTAACTTAATTAGACTAAATACATAACTTTTTTTTATCATAATATATTATTATGCTTCTATTTTTATATTTTTTATACTTTATTTATTTTAATTCATTTGTTTACTCTTTTTAATTTTTTTAAACAAAAAATTACACAATTTAATTTTATTGCCTTAATATCATACTGATTGTTTTCCTTTTGATTAATAGTATGATAATAAATAAAAAAACATTAATAATTTTTTTAATTTTTGAAAACACAATAAATAAAAGCATATACAAGTAAATTTACAATAATTCATTCTAATTCTAGGTTCAAATAAACACATGAATGAGATTTATAGTAACTTCGATTTCGAATCCTAGAACCAAGTAAATAACTTATTCGGATTCCGAATCCTCACTCCAAATCATGTTTATTCTGAATCCTAATCACTTTAATTCATGCTTATTTCGATTATTCGTAAGTAAACACACCCTTGTAGTTTTGAATCCTGAAGCGATTACAGCTGTAAGGTATATGTTATATTCATTCAACCAGAGCAAATTGTGCTTTACAGCTTGGAAAAAAAAAAAAAAAAAAAAAAAAAAAAAAACACATACATACACAAACCAGCAGTAATTATAACCTCCTTTTTTTTTTACTTGGCATTCTTGTTTTGGTACAGTTTCAAAAGATCTTGATAGTCGTTCCATTGCATATGTGATTTTGTAATTGGCAGCTTAGCATATGGATTACTTTCTATAAACTTTTGGACATTACTTTCTGCCGCTAAACGATCTAGATATATCCGCAAATCACCTAGGGTCCTGTGATGAATCAACATGACATTAAGAATAATTTAAACCATAATTTTAATTTAATTGCATACCATAATGTTTAATTCCATTATCAATAACCAACATTGTCATAGTGACGTGTCATAAGTCATTGTACATTTATAACTCAAAGGAAAAATTCCAGTGTTGGCCTAAGTTATTGAGCACAAAATGAACAAACAACATTAAAGTTGTAATAAACATATATATATATATATATATATTGAGTGGTAAGCATATATATCGTTGCTTCAACTTATGTGTCTCATAATGATTAATTAAAAAAGAGTTATTCATAACTAATCGGATTGCAGATTGCTTTATATGGACTATCATCCACCAGTAACGTATTAATTAGATTATATTATTTATAAATTTTCCAAACTTTCTCAATATGCTTGATGATTAAGGGTTTTCCATGATCTCACTTTCTTGATATGTCATCACATTTCTCCTGGTCCTGCACAAATCATGATCAAAAAACCAGAACAAAAAATATTCCTAAAAAAAATCAAACGAAGAACGTAGATTTATTTTCTACGAGGGATATTCAAAGAAAATTCCTTAAAATAGTTAAGATGAATTTACCCAATAAAATTTCAACTTGTTTTGAAGACAAGAAACATATCAACCAGACTTTTCAAATATTTCCTGCAAAATGATGCATGTATGAAAAAAAAAAAATAATAATAACTTTGACAAATGAACTAAAGTTAAACAAAACACACAAAAAGAAAGCGCTTAAGTTGAATATTACTTGATTCTTGATGAACTTATTGGAACGTCAAATTTTTCGAGGCCAAATTCTAGAAAATCATCACTACGTGGCCTCTCAAAAACGGAAAAGAACTAATACACTCATATTAATGTTTGACACATTAAAAAAAATAAATAGCAGCAAAAGTATAGTATTACCGATTATCATAATAACATAAAAAGAAAAAAGTTGAAATATCAATTTCACCTTTTTTGGTTGAAACAAATTTATCATGTATATGATGTTGAGGAACATGATCAGGATTAGCAACGTGGACAAGAATTCCGTTCTTGTCAAGAATAAAAAGCTTTCTTGTAGAACACGTTAAATGTTTTCTTTCTGCCAAATGCTATTTATTTTGTAGCAGCCAGCGATACAGGTTCATCGAATAAATCGCTTGAGAATAACACTTTTTTTTTTTTTTGAGTAATTGCCTGAGAACAACTAAACAACCAAACACGAACTAAAACCCCTAAATTAATGAAACAAAATCAATAAAACAGGGAAAAAAAAATTTTTTTTGAAAGAAAAAAAGGAAAGAAAAGTTAGAAGCAATTTCTGTACCCACTGAATATTAAATGACAACAACACTACTATCATCATCATGTCATCATGCACAATATAATTGTTTGTGTACCCATGCGTATATACAGACAAATTGAGATGACATTATTATGTACAATTGAATAGGTAAGACAAAGTAGAAAAATGTACACGAGATAGAACTGGAAATTACTGAAAATCTCCTTCATTAAAGTCATAATATACAAGATTATGCCGACTATTAAAGAATCAAAGCGCACGAAGTTTTGCTTCTAAGTTTTTTTAAGTACAATTTAGTGATATAATTTTAGGAATAATCATCAATACAATGTAACTCATTGTTCAAACAACTATTTAGAGTTCCTAGAGCTCCTTGCAAGACTTGTTGGAAAACCTGTTGTCAAACTTCGTTAATCGCTATTTGTTGTTCGAAATGAATAGTTTCATTTTTGTAATTTTCTAATTGTTTCAAAGTCTTAGAAGTTGAATTAATCAAATTTAATTTTTCTCATTTTATGTCAGAATATCTATTTACTCGAAATTGATCCACTTCCTTTTCTACTTTTCGTAAGTGGGCCCGGGCATTTTCTTGCTGTTCTAGGGCCCCCCGTGTAGTTCTTCTGAACCACGTAATCTACAAGAACAAACAAAAGCAAAAGCAACGATTATTACCCCAAAAAAAAAAGGCAAAAGCAATGTGTTCGCCAAAAATATGTATGCAAAAATACTACACAAGTGCACGTAATCAAACAAGTAATATAATAGTGAGTAGAGTATCGTATCCATAGGGATTGAATTATCAAAATTGATTACAGAAAACAATCAGTTTAAAACAAATTGGGAATTGATTTGAATACTAAAATTATAAAAACTGAATATAAATGAATGAGTATAATTTAAAATGCAAACAAAAGATTAAACGTGATAATAACAAAAGCTTAGGTTGTGGATCAATTATAGGTGATAGCTAGAATTATAGATTTCCCCTTAGTTGCAAATCTGACTATAAATGCTATAGGAAATGCTGCAGCAAAGTTATCCAGTCAACTAAAATTCTGCACTATCCTCTTTCGAAAGATGTTGTGCTTCCAGTACTTCAAACCAAAATTAACATATCCCTATGCATCTCAGTTTTCCCAAACATAACATTAAGCGTCAATTTTAACATGTTGTACAAGAAAACAATATATTCCTATACCGTTCACTTATATTATCCAAGTTAAATCCAACCAAAATTAACCTTCAGAATTAATTTTAGTTTGTATATTCTATCAATTGATGGCCAGTCAATCAACAAAAATTAAACAATAACGAAACGTTTAAATAACCCAAATAAAATTCACTGCACAATTAACTCAACATCTAAATCTTCATTGCAACCTTGGTTCCATCAATAATCCTAGCTAGAGGATTTAGTTCATGTTCAAATTAAAGAAATTACAAATATAAATCTCACTCCACATATTCATCAATTCAACGAAAGAAAATCAAAAGATTAAGAAAAGGGTTAGAAAGAACTGAAAAAAGAAATGGAAAGGTCTTCAGCACAAATGAAATCTCTTCCTTTAGCCGAAAATCCCCAGCTATGAAAACTACACCAATCTCCGCCCTTCAGTTCTCTCTTTTTCCTCTCCGAATCCTCTGTTTTCGGCTCTCTGCCTTTTTCTCCGAAACGGCTCTCTCTTGCCCAGAAAACAGCTGCCCTTTTTCTTATTGTTAACTTTCCCTTTTTATTCCAATCCTCCAAAAGATGCCCTAGCTCCACGTGCCTTCTTGGTTGCTAAGTTTGGTAACTTTTTCCACAGCTGTCATGCACAAACTAAATAAATAGATGAATCTTTGCCAGCTGTAAGGCAAGACTGGGTCCACATGCTCTTATTCTAATTCTGCACTAGTGCAACTTTGCTGGGACAAATGCTGTAGCATTGTCTGCAGCATTCTGATGCATTTCAGCTACAAATTTCGCTATTCCTTCTAATTCAATGGGCTTACACTCCTTTGACACCGTAGGTTCTGCGAGGCAACACCAAATTTAAACATAAAAAATAATATGCTAAAAATCCGAATTAACTACAATTCTTTACACATCCTCCAACTAAAACAAACTAATTAATATTATATAAAATACTAAAACCAAGGCATATTATCTTGAAATAACAATAATTAATAAGCTTAAAAGAATGTTAAATAACTCTATTTCATAGAGTTATCACAATGACTCACCGAAAGTGGAGCATCAGAGGGATAATGAAAACGAAATTCAAGATTAGGATCAACGACCAGTCATAGAGACTATATATGAAGCTAGATACTTTCATTTGGTGTTTGAGTTGAGTTTGAGATAAGATGAAATTTTTAAGTTTGAGTTGGTTGACTTTTTAAAAATTAATTATAAATTTTATTGATTTTTCAGAAAAAGATAAAAATTGAGATGAAAAAGTACAATTTAGTTGGAGTTAAACCTTGATACCAAATGTGAGCTGAGTGTGTTTGGTGATTCCTTCTTTTAAGTTGGGATTTTAGAGTTTGGATTAGGGATTAGGAATTTGGGATTTGGGATTTTTGGGATTAGGGATTAAGGATTTGTAACGGGTTCTTGATTTTTAGAAATCTGAATAGAAGCTCTCGTTACTATGGAGAGAGCCAAGCAAAAATGGAGCAGCATGAGAAAAACGTGGAAGAGGCAGACAGAGAAAAAAAGCAACCGAAAGTGGAGAGGAGCAGGAAGAAGAAGTGGAAGAGGAAGAATGAGGAGATAAAAAAAAAAAAAGGCTAACGGAACGGTGCGGGTGAAGCAAATAAAGAAATACCACGTGGCATACATGGAAGAGGGGAGGAAAGAGATATTCACTCTTTTATATATGGTAAAGATATGTTATAGATATAGGGGTGATAGATAAATACACATAATATAATAGATGTGCAAGGCATGGAAGACAAAATTGGTGTGAAGTGTGAGGTGTGAGAACATAAAAAAGTGAAGTGGATTTTATAGAAACCATTATATTTGAGTTAAATAGAAAAAAAAAGAAAAAAAATTTGAACCATTAGGTTAAAAGGTTGAAGTGCAAAAGTACTAATCTCATTGCCACTTCTATATAAAATAGAGCAGTTAAAACATGAGTGTATTCATTTAAAAAAAAAAATGAGTGTATTCACTGGTGGAGGCAAAAATATTTTTCAAGGGGACTTGAATTAAACAAAAAATTTGAACCAAAACTCGAAGGGCGTTTGCCATTGTTTATCAATTTGTATCTTTGGGGTTTTTCTGGATTTTTTTTTAAGGCTAAATAAACTAAATCTTGTAATAGAGTTCAACTTGAATTTAAAGTGTACAGTTTCAAAAAAAAAAAAATTTATGAATTTCTATAGCAGTATAATTGATTTTGATTCAATATTTGATATACTAAATTTTAAATGTGAATACTTACAAACAAAAAGTTTGGGTGAAATTTAGAGTTTTCTTAAAAGACTATGCAAATGTAATAATTAAGAAATTTCGACACGGGCAAATAAGTGATAAAATTGTAAAGTATTTTATTATAGGGGAAACATGATTCCATCCCCATTCCGAAATCCGACCTAACCCAGAACTCGAAACTCGACCCAACCCCCTTTTTGAAACCCGACCCTGATCCTTGTCCCAATACCCAACCTCGACCTCCCTCCTAAAATCCACTATATTATGTGTTTTAATATATTAATCTATATTAAATTATATAATACAACCTACTACAAATGTTTTTTTTATTGTATTAGATATCACAGTCCGTTTTATATTAATTTTTTTTTATTTCTTATTAAATTATACAATACAAAGATATTGTCAAATATTGTATTATTTTAAATAAAACAAAGGCATCGCCGATATTGAACAAAAGTAAAATTTAGTAGTTCAAACTTAAAATGATACTGACGTATCCACTATCAAACACTAGCGACTCTTTATACTCCAGCCCCCAGGACCCTCCAGGAAAAAAATGGACAGTCCAATTATCCAACCCAATCATATGACAAAAATCAGAAGTTTGTGTCATATGCCTATCATATGAAGCAACGCCGTGGCATAACATTGCATTCCTACAGTATGTATAGCATGCATAACAAGATTAAAGGCATGCAATCAGAACCCGTCAGCAAATGAAAACAAAAGACATGAAATTTGCTTTTGAACTTTTGTACAAACTAAAAAAAAATAAAAATAAAAATAAAAAATAAGTGTTCACCAGAATTGGAATCTCAACATACAAGTGTGTACAATTTTTAAGCTCATTCAAAACTACATAAAATCCTGATATCAACAAGCTGTTGACTTTAACTAACACCTAATAACTTTTACTGGTACATTACAACTACATATAAAAATCAACTGCTCAAGCTAGAACTTTTATTTTCTTCAATGTTATACAGATACGTATACACAGACTAGACTGGACTAGGGCGGCGCAAAGCCACAAGCCCCTCTTCTTTCTACGACGACATTCTTGCGTAACTGCTTGTAGCTAATAACAACCTTTATGCTGACTTGAATGGAGTTTCATATGGATCGTGATAATTCCAACCAATTGTGCTCTCATTTGAGCTGAAGAACAGTTTGACGTGGCATTTCGTGATCGGTTTGATAACGAATGATGACACCAGAAAAGATCTAGACATTGAGCGGTTTGATAACGAATGATGACACCAGAAAAGATCTAGACATTGAGACGGAAATTCTTCGCTTCTGGCGTTTACCGGGAATTGCATTCACCTTCGATCAAGTACAACGAACATACATGGCACTGTGAGAAGTCCCATAGTAAAGAGAAGGAGATCCGGTAACCTCGCACCTGTTATGAGCCTCCTACCAAGAAACAATTGCTACTACCAGAACTGCCCACAGCACAAGGCACATCGCGAACTTGAAGCTTCACGCTTCTGGTTGCAGTATCATCTAATATCTCTAGACACTCTTGCAAGTCCATGTCACCTGCTAACATCACCCATTCCTCCTCGTCATCTAAATATTTGAGCTGGAATGTTCCAGTTTGCAACTTGAACCTCATTGCAACTTCTTCATACAGTTGTAAACAACCTGAAGAAGGATCGAACTTGAACCGCACAGTATCTTCTCTGTAGGTAGCTTTTACAACGATTTTAGAACTGCTGTCAACACAACTTGTCTTGCCGTTGGGTTGCTTAGGCTCCTCAAAGCTCTGAGAACTTGAATAACCGCCATGGAGCATTGAACCACAACCATTTGACGAGTCCGTTGTACTTGAACAACTAGGCTGGTTACGTTCAATAAGATCGTTATAGCCATCACCTACTGCATCCCTCTCTTCACCCGTAGCCAAGGAGGCCGAACTCCGAGACATATGATGGTGGTCAGAGTTCTCAAATTTTGAACTAAGCTTGCTCTGATCCAATGCCCTACATTCTTTTGCATGATAAGAACCAATGGAAGCCCTTTCCGGAAAAGCTCCAGAACTGGTGTCATAGCTAACTGGTTTCGATCCAGCATCCATTGCAACCCACTTGGATTGTTTAGTAGGATTAGTCCGAGCGACGAAATCCGGTTTCCTCATATCATGAGAATTTCGATCAACCATACCTCCCCCCATACAACAATCATCCTCTTCCGACTTAATTGCTGAAGTGGGATTTGAGTTCTGCAGAGATGGCGCTTTCTCAGAAATGAAAATACCCTTCCGCGTATCAAATTCTTGGCCTATGGAGCCTGCTGCCACAAGCCCTCCAATAGTGGGATCAAACTTCAAACCTCCCTCAACCCCCTGAACAGAATCAAGCACCGTTTGTATTTTCTTTAACGAACGGCTTACCTTATTTATCTTACGAGATGGCCATCTTGAGATCCCATGTTGTCTACAGATTCTTTTTAGCGTAGTGGGGCAAACTGCCAAAAAACAAAAAAACACAAATTGAACGTCCATTTTAGAATAATTCTTTTATACACACAACACATATAACATCAAAGTTTATTAATAATCGGAAACAACACAAAATACAGAGGAAAAAGAGTTCAATAAATAAGAACAAACAATTAAATGCTTAATTTACGAAACATTGGTTATGGGGTTTCCTTGAATTTCATTGCCAAAGCTTCTCAATCCTATTAGCTTGTTGTCATTGAAAATTTCGTAGACTAAACCTTTCAAGGGATGAGCAATTCTATGTTAATATCTGACTAACATGTTGGTCCATATCGTACACACGAATTTCTCAAATGCTCCCCATACTGAAGTTTATACAAATATAACAGGCAAAGTTCACAACGTACTTGACAATTCTTCAGCATTGAGGGACACAACTAGATACTATGAACACACGGATAGGATTCAGGAAGTTAGTTTGGTTAGTGAATGATAGTGTGTGATCTGCTATGAAGTTGCTAAGTCGGCTTTGAGATGTTCTCGTAGTATAGGATTAGCAGTTATTTGTATTGGTATGAATTGATCGTGGTGGGATACACCACTTTTTTCCTCAAAAGTTGTTGGAGAAATCATCAACTCCAACAGTTCAAACCGTGCGTTATGGTGTGCCTGTGGACGCTGGTCTACAAACTGTTTTTTGTTCAGGATGTTAGCTCGGTTTGTTAGTCATAGATTGTGGTTTGTTATAAACTTGTTCCATGGTTTTCAGGTGTTATTTTGATTAGTAATAGCTGTTAGTAGTTGTTAGAAGAGAATTAGTAGGCCTAAAAAGGGGGATTGGTAGTTACTGAGTACTTATCATCTGTCTGTGGAAATTAAGGAAACCGTTGGGGAGAGTTTGAAGTGTCTTGCATAACTGCCAAAACATTGTAATAGTGATTCATCATGTTGCTATTCTTAAATTGAATCAATTTAAGTTTATTTCTTCAATCCTTTTTTTCTATTCGTTTTTAACCTCCCACTGTAATTCTCTGAGATTACCTCCAATGCTTCTAGCCGCATCCTTAAGACTGCCAGAAAAATACTGCTGAAGAACACTCAAGCTCACATTTTTCTCTGCTGTACTTCGCTTTTTCTCTGTCTGCCGTCTTGATCTATTCGCTACCTACACAACATAAAAAAAATTTGTTGACTGAGTTCCAAAAATTTCTATAAAGCCACACCAAAAGCATAACGATCCTTGCTCTAGTTGAGTGTGGTTTTAAAGATTAGCAAGTTTAATCAACATTATATTCACCATAACTGACAGAATCCACCTTATCATATCTCATTTATTAGACTTGAATTCAGCACATTCAAATAAATCATTTTTACTTAAGGTTCATACTATACTTATATATTAAAAAAGCAGTAGAAACTAGAATAAATAGTGCAGCAGCAATAAATGCTCGGTACTTCCATAATCTCATCATCTTGTGTTTTTTATTTTTTATTTTTTTTCTTCTTCATTCATTCATTCTATATCCCTCCCCAATCTCAAATGACAAGAACTTGGAGCGGATCTTTGATCTTTTATTTATTAGTAATCCCCTTCCTTGGATTGGGATGCAGACGATAAAAATGCGGTGACTCCGTCGAAGAATCTTTTGATAGATCATTAAGTACTCATAAAAACAATTTAGAGCAGGTTTGTGCTCTGGAAGCCTCAGGAAACAAGGACACGTTTATACTGCTATAAAACAACTTTCTCGTATGCGCTAACACACATGTGCATGCACCCGTTAGAAACGTGGACAATGCATACATATACGTACACATATAACCATACACGTGAATAAGACATGCATAGAGGAAGAAAACAATGGCATGTACTATTTGTCTATTGAAAAGCAAATATGGTAAAATACTATAAAATCAATAGCCTTTTAAAGAGAACAACTTCTAAACATTCTAAACTACTCTTCCACTTTCAGCAACAGCAACTTACTAGCCCATAACAAGACACCAGACCCACATTTTAACAACGAGAAATTAAGTACACATGTGTATTAGTTGTGTTTCTACTGGAACTGCAGTGCAAAAGCAACCGAAACTAGTATATCTTCCACTACCAAATAGACGGAGCATGCATATTAGCGTAGAATCTATTTATTAGAATAAAAATAATGATAAATTTTGTTTAGAATAATACCTGTTCCCAGACACTATCTGCTTCAGTCCCCTTTTTTCTTCTGTTAGACACCTTAGAGGGCAGCTCATCAACCAAATTCAAGTCACTATCTGATAGTACCATTTGGGAACTTTCCCTAGACAAAGAAGGGAGGTTTGGGACTGATTCCTTATGAAATGAATCATTAGAACCAACCCCAGCCAATTCGTTATCCGAAACGGTCCGCAAACTCTTGCAGATTCTTTGCATCGTACCAGAGAGGTTGTTCAACAAAAGTTGCTGCTCTGGAGCCCCCTTCACATTGACAGGAAGAAAGAATTCCAATATGTAGTCACAATCTCCTGTGTAGGTGCTCCTTAGCCTGATCGCAACGGCAGCGTTTAAACCAAACTTCCGTGTATGATGAACCAGTGGATACTCATCGATATTATACGTCTTTACATCAGGAAAGAAAAAGGGAAGATTTGACTGAAGTGCTTTTCCAGCTAGACCTTGTCCCTCCTCAAGATGATGTTCCATGCAGGCCTGTGCAAAGCCTTGCATTGACCTGTCATTCACGTAACAAGCTGTTTCCTCGATGCATAGTATGCATTTCTCATTTGCACCGATTTTACCCTCTCTGACGCATACTGTTACAAATTCACCATCAGCTTCTTCAACGTAACTACAAGGAATCCATGTTAGAGCCAGCGGCAATCTATGTGCATGACATACAGCTCGCAAGACATCAACGATCTCAGCTAATGCATCTTTTTGGTTATTCGAAAGGCACTGCAAAACAAATAGATGAAGAATACCTTAAGAAGGATCTTTTCATACAACAGAAATTTTTTTTTTTTCCGGTCCCCATCTCATCAACGAAAGGGGATAAGTAAAAATGTAATATGATTATAATTGATACCTGGGGAGCAAGCCGTGGAGGTGCATTTGTCCTCAGATTCACAGCCTGGAATTACATTTTCAGTAAGATGCTTGAGGTAAACGGATGATCTTCTTGACAAAATTACTCAAAGCATATATCTAAGAACACTTAATGAGATGATTCCGAAAATTGCTACCGAGAACATGATGAGTAATCCATGTTGAATAAATTTATGCTTCAATTAATTTATACATTTCTGCAACATTCATGGTTTTCAAGCTCACAAGAACTCAACTGAACAAAATAAAAGTCTAAGCATGGGAAAAGCCACCTAAAACAAAAGGAAAAATCTACGAAGACGTAGATGGCAAGAAAATGTATTTAAATTTTAAGCATCCCTCATCCTGAGAACATAAACCAGAAAACCAAATTCTAGTAGGTGATAATGAAATGCAATCATAACCAGTGTATTTGGGAGATTTTCCCAGAAAACCCAGGCATTTTGTCCGCGACTTAGCAGACACACAAGAAACTTTGTAAAGAAAAAGCCAATTGCTTATAAAAACAATGGCCAAATGCCAAGGGCAAACAGAAGTTTGGGTAGAAGGAAAAAGAAAAGAGTTTCTTCCATGTACATATGGAGTGAAAGCAAACCTGGAGGGCATGACAAACAATTTCCATCTCCGTATCAAAATTGGCTTTCTCTTTTGTAGTGACGAGTTCCAACACGGCACAGCATGGCATTGTAGGATCTCGTTCAAACACTGGTAGGGCAATTGAACCACGGACCTGATGACTAAATGCATGTTCCACCCGAACATACTCATTTTTCTGATAATAACCAACATTTGAAGTCCACTCTGGAACTTTGGAGACAAACACACGGCCAGGAAGCCCAAGGACACCGCCTGAATTCTCTTCCGCGGAGAAGGTATACATCCTTGAAACTTCACGGTAGCCTGCCAGATTATGATCAAGTAAATAAGGCTGCTCAGAAGTGCTTAAGAACAACTGATCGCCGCGCTTCAGGGGAACCCAAACTTGTGCCAAAATGCCTCCACCAGAAGACTCTTTCACGAAGGACAATGCCCTTAGCATCTTCTCATCAAGCGAACATCTAGTTGGTCCATACATATTCACTATGTCCATCTCACCATTCCCTTGAAAGGGAGCACTATTTAGTTTAGTAACCGATACATTAGGCGCATTAGGATGTGTTGACCCCTCGAACTGAGTATCCACAGGCTGAAACACAATCTTGTCACCAAAGTTGTGGGAATTTCTCACTAAGTTGAAATTCCCACCAACTTCAGTCCCAGGAAGTAACCCAAGACTCTCCTCAATCATGTTTGGGGCATCCAAAGGTGCATGAGCCACTGATGGCAGCGAAGATAACCCGTATGCGGCTGACACTGGATCTGTCACTGCAGGGCTGTTGTACCACCCAGGAAAGGAATCAAAACTCAGGAGCTCCGAGAAGCTACTGAAGATATCCTCCGGGACTACACTCCTAGTGCCACCATCCACCTGAGCTCTTGAAGGTGACCAATACTCATTCCCTTTCTCTTTTGACGAAAACGGATGTTCCATTTTCAGGATTAGAAGTTAAAAACTCAATCTAGGGTAAGATTTTCGCTTCGCTAGAGTTTCCAAATCCGACGGATGTTCAAACCAGCCTCTACATAGCCCACCATTGATTTTTCTATAAATAACATGTCCAAGCTAAACTTTGTCAGCACAAAACCCTGCAACATCCAGAAACTAAAATTACTGTTCCCATCATTCAGGCATTAAGGTTACCTAAAGATAACAACAACCAACAAAACCAAATCTACTTACGACCAAATACTAACAAAAATTATGATTTATAGAGATAAATATATGTTATTTATATACATAGATTTTTCTACTGAAACTAGTAAAATTCAGAGAAAAAAACTAACCTTAAAAGTGAAGATATCTACATCAAAAAAATAACAAAAGCGCAGATATCATTACAGGGTGGTGAAACAAATCGCCCTATTGCAAGAAAAGTCCGAATTTTAAGAGAATTTTTTGTCACCCTTTTTCCCTCTATGGACATTTTTGCCACCCTTTTTTCCTTCTTTTCTTCTTTTGGCATGCTTTTTTTTTTCTGAATTTTATTAATTTTCTAAATAAAATCTACCATGATATCATATACATTTTACAGATGTCACCAGAACAAACAGTGGCCACCATCACCGGCTCTGATTGCTCATGCCGATCACCAGAATTCTAGTATAATGTCTTGGATATTTGACTAGACTTTTTTTTTCAACATGGATAATTGGACATCTCCGACTCCGGTCATGGGAATATTCTAGCAGAATATTTTTTGATAGTGTATTACAATTTTTTTTTCCAACAAGGATGGTTGAACATCATGGACTCTAGACGCCATCTCCGATCAGTGAAATATTATAGTAGAATTTTTTGTTTTCAACATCGATGACCAGAAGTTTCCGGCTTCGATCGCCAGCACCAATCACCAAAATATCAGTCTACTAAAATAATCTTTGAAAACAAAAATATTCTGGTAGATTACCAAAAAAATTCTACCAGAATACTCCGGTAGCATGCGTTGGTGAATTGGAGTCGAAGACGTTCTGTAATCTATATTGAAAACAGAAATATTATTTTAGATTATAAAAAAATTTCTACTAGAATATCCTAGTGACTGGTGATTCGCGACCGAAACCAACAACCGGCCATCAGAGCCAGATAAGTCCAATCATCTAAAAATATTCTCTTAGATTATCAAAAATATTCTACCACAATACTCCAATGACCAACTCCGGAGGCCAAAGCCGGTGACCAACATTGTCGGTCATCACTGTTGGTTCTGATGTCTTAGTGGGGGGTTTTTTTTTTTTTTTGTCACTAAGGGAAATCTGGGTAAAACTTATTAGGTTGACCTTTGACTAGTACCATTGAGTGGCAAAAAGGTTAGTGTCCAAAACAGTAGCAAAAATGTTAAGAATTTTCAAAAGAGTGGCATTGGCATCACTTCCCACCTAAAAAAAACGTAAAGTAGACCAAATAAAATGCACTCATAAAAAGAAACAAAAGAAAAGAAATAAGAAAGGTTCATTTTATACTGGTGTCAAGCTCAATGATTTTTAAGATCAGACAGATACACGATTTTACCAGTATCAAAAGATTAAACTTCTTCATGAAGTTATCTTCTTTACAATTATTGTAGGTAGAAAGACTTGATGCCTATGATTGGAAGAAATAAATTGGTTGACAAAATTGCAATAAATACCCAAAATGAAATTCACAGATGAGCGGTGGAAATACATATTACTTCTCACATATAAGAACAAAGAAACATCTAAAGGCACCATGTCATGTCAATTGGTCGTAAACTTTAAGGAAGAATGGCAAAGGAGAACTACTAAATGGAAAAACTAATAGAATCTTGAGTAGCATCAATCTTTTACTTTGTTCTTTTTTTTTTTTGGACTCATTTTCATAACCAAAGACAACAAGGAAGGCAACAACATTTTTAACTGTAAAAATGTAAATACATTTTGGCTAATTCTACATGATTTCCATGATGAGTATGCAATTTATGACTTCTTTGAGTTTTGAAGACAACAAATGAAAGTGGATCCAATGGTGCAATCCATCTAGAAAACATATTCTTTAGCTATGCCAAACAGGATTACCTGCTACATGAGCATTTGTAACAAAGAGTTGATATAGAGAGTATCGAGAAGTAACAATATATATATGATTAGTCAACCAAAGATACGGTTACTATAAGAGAATAGGAACACATGAAGCAAAATTCTTCATAGCAAAAGCAGTAGAAAAAATACGAGGACATGTATGAGTGGTACGTAAAATTATAATTTAACCTATGCTATGTGGAGTCAATTTATGAAACAAAATAAGGAAAAAAAAAAAAACAGAGAAAAAAAAGAAGAAGAAAGATACTTTTGAGTTTATTTAATTAGCATTAGGATTAGTAATGAAAGCGATTGTGACTGGTGTGATACATGGTACATATTGGCAGTTCACAGAGAGATAATGACTGATACTTTGGGTAGTATAACAGTTTTTTTTCTCCCTTGTCAGATTATTTCTTTTGTCAAGAAT
Organism: Ficus hispida; assembly: GCA_025413025.1. NCBI lineage: Eukaryota > Viridiplantae > Streptophyta > Magnoliopsida > Rosales > Moraceae > Ficus > Ficus hispida. The sequence continues at coordinate 2,480,445 of CM046368.1, read as the reverse complement.
TTAATGATGAGAGGGTGCTTTAGATCTTTGCATTACGACTATCCAAAGACTTGGGGAAGATGAGATTATAGTGCTACTGAAACTACTCGATATTTACTGTTTTCTCATCATCTAGATTTCCGTGTACGAGTAGCCAGAGTATTGAAAATGCTTTATGGAACAAAATATTGGCAAAGCAATATTTAATCAATTAGTTGACAATGGAGCATAAGTATGACCAATGACCATCCATGATTTACTCAGAAAGATCAATTTAACATGTACTATATAAGCAACAAGAAGCAATGACCACTGTAGGATGAGAATAGCAAACAAGATACGTGGTTTAACTCTTTACATATGTGTAAAATCACCAATACTTAAGAAGTAATATTGCAAAAGAGAAGACCAAAAGGTAGACAATGTAGGAACCATAGAGTAGATAGAATCTCGATAGAAGAATAGAAACTAATTTAGATAAATGGAAAGAAAGAATAAGAACTCAAACAGAGGAAAACAAACAATCTCATTATTTATTCATCAACCATAACTTTGAATTAAAATTACAACCATTAAAGTATAATTATAGAGAAACAAAAACTGACAATAAGATAAGCATAACCAAATTCTAAATGATCCTAATGAGATAAATATATTTTAAATTCAAGACAAAACAAGATGCACCGGGCAGTTCAGAAATGATCATCATATAAACTTTGTTGAACTACAAAATATGCAAATCTTGAGCATAGTTCAATACTTCACTATTATATAATAATAGCTTAAGAAATTCATCAACAAAGTGACAAAAGAAAAAGTAACATAGCAGCGCCTGTCAGATGGTACGAACTGCATAATTTATCACTCTAGACAAATAATTCATCACCACAATTCCACAAACACGCACATTGGAAGCTTATTCGAGTGAAACCAACCTGGTATAAAGGAACAAGCAGTTCGTGTCTGCCTCATATGGCACTTTCCTTTTTTTGCAAGAGTTTTGACAGCCTGAAAATAAATTAATAAACATTAGAAATCAAATAAGTATGGCGAGGACCAAAAATGACATTTCTATATTTGTGCACCAACAACCATTGCCAACATTTTGTTTCCTTTAAAATGGAGACAAACAGGAGGACCTTTCTTTTATTGTGTATGATAAGGATTCTCTACTCCAATCCTTCTCACTTTAGAGGGATCCAAACTGGAGTAATGCGAAGGATTTTCAATTCCTCCTCTAGTCACACCCACTAAACAACTATAAGGGCCTGCTTGGAAGAACGTTTCCAACCTATGTTTTCAAGGTTGGTTTCCAAAAACTCCAACTCGAATTAGCAACAATACAAATCCCACATCTCTGTCTCTCTCTTCCATTTCTATAAAACTCAAACTTTAAAAGTCCATAAGTTTCTTATTTAAGGTCAAAATGAATCTGATTCCTGTCCCTAAACGCTCAAAACAACAAGAGGAACAAAATAAATATCTATATTACCAATTTTTCCTGAACATGTTTCAAATTTTTACACTATTCAAATATCACAGTAAAGATCTATATTACCAATTTTTCCTGAACATGTTTCAAATTTTTACACTATTCAAATATCACAGTTCGTTTTCAATTCACATTTTAACCAAACACACATCAAGAAAACTCCAACTCCAACTCCAAAGTATGTTCCAAACGGGATCCATCTGGTAAGCCTCCCACCTCTACTTCTCCTTCCAACTCATGTTCCAAACGGGATCCATCTAGTAATCTTCCCACCTCTACTTCTCCTTCCAACTCTCCCTAGTACCAAAGAAGGTCTTAAGATAAAGTACAGGAAATAATATATTTCATTTTTAAAAACTAACAAAAATAATGTTTAATATAAACCCAAACCCTCCGTTTGCATAATGAGAAAACATAGGAAAGAGAAAGAAACAAGCCCAGCTCAACTAAGCAAATAAGTTTAAGATTAAAGAACAGAGTCCCCCCAAAAAGAAGAAAAGTGCGGTTGTGAAAAGATTTAGGGCTAGTTCGGTAATATTCTTAGAGACTCCAAAAGTCCTTTACACAAACTACAATGCAAATATTGTATTTGGTAAAAGAGCTTAAAAATCATTTGCACAAACAGCAATGTATTTCGATGGTTATTTGGTGAAGTTAGGATTTGTAGCTTTTACTTTCAGCTTCTACTTCTCCTTTTGCCAGAAGTAAAAGTTGAATTCTGTCAAAAGCACAGCAACCCCAAACTAGCCCTTAGTTACAACCTCGTACCTTTTTTTTCTCAATTTTTCTGTTTAGTGTTTTCTGTCCTCGTTGTTTACAGTATGAATTTTTCTTTTTCGTTTCTTTTTCTTATTTGGAGTGATTTCTTTTAATTTTACAGAAAAGAAAACCTGTTAAAACACAGAGAGAGAGAGAGAGAGAACTATCTCTTGAAATTCCTGAAAAAGAAAAGCTATTTCTGGCAAGTGACCGCATAGGCACTGCCCAGATTTCAGAAAATGGAATGGACCCACAGAGAGAGAGAGAGAGAGAGCTACACCACAACTTCACTTCACAATTATTTACATTAACGAGTCATTCCACAACATAACAGTGAAAGAAAAAAAAATATATATATATATATATATATATTTTTTTTTTTTTCAAGCAAACAAAATCCCTCGAAATGATTGAGCAGATTATGAACTTTGGTTGATGAATTTGGTGTGGTTTTTTTTTTTTTTTTTTTTTTTGGAGTTTTAACAAAATTCAAACATTTTTAACAACCATCAATTCAACAAGAATGAAACAAAAAAAGTAATCCAAAACCTGGAGCAAATCAAAATCCCCAATATTGAAGAAAAGAGAGAGAAGCAAGGAGAGAACCTGAGGAGCAAAACGTCAACAGCAGAGCAGCAAAAACCAAAATAAGTCGAAGATTTTGGCCCCATATAATTCGCAGTTGTGGAATGGCAGAATGGATAGATATATATTCTGCTCTGTAGACCTAAAACAAAAGAAAGGGGAAAACAAACAAAACGGTAAAATAAAATAAAATAAAAGAAAAAACAAAAACAAAACAAAACAAAAACAAAAACACTTGGGCTTGAGAAATAAAAACATCTGTATTTGTCGATAAAAATTAACTAACATCTTGACACCTGTACTTGGAGTGCAAAATTGTGTTTTTTATTCTCCTTACAGAGAGTAATTGATTTAAATAGTCCATTAATTCTTTTAAAGTTGACCGTTTGATTCATGTATTATTTTCTTTGATCAAAAAGATCATAAATTTTTTAAATATTGATAATTTTAATTATTTTCATTCAAAACCGTTAAAAACTTAACAGAACGTGTCTCACATGTCTAAACGTGTCACATGTGAGACATGTGACATAATATTAAAAGGTATTTTAATAATTTTGATATTATATTTTTTTAAAAAAATTATTATCAATCTAATCAAAACATTTAAAACGCATTACTAAAAAAAAATAAATTCTTGAAACCATTAGAAAAGAAAAAAACATCAGATTTCCAGAAAGAAAAAAAAAAACTCAATCGGGGAAGGGATGTGAGCACGGTGTGAGGGGACCGACGACATTAGAGTCGGTGACAAGGAAAGCTTCTTTGCGATTGGATAGAGAAATAGAGAGAGAGGCGTGATCGGCTTCCTTTTCGTTTTGTGTCTAGGCAATGGTGGCCTTTGGCATTGGATCTGTGCGTGATGGTGGTGGTGTACGGTGTCGAATCTGTGGGGTAGGGTGAGAGGGAGGGAGGGAGGGCCTCCGGTGTGCAGGGTTAATCTATTGGGGGGAGGGGAGGGAGCTCACTGGTGGTGGGAAGGAAAGGACTCGCGGGAGGGAGGGAAGAGAGAGAGAGAGGGAGGGAAAGGAGGGGAGAGAGAGAAATAGAAACATCTAGCGTTGGACCTGTGGGTGATGGCCTCCGGCGTCTGGCATTGGATCTGTGGTTGGTGGGGAGGGATGGGGAGAGAGGGGGGCCTGGGTTTGAGAGTTCAACTCTCTCTCTCTCTCTCTCATACTATTGATATGAATAAAATGATATTTTCATCTCTTAAGGGTATTTTGCTTTAAATAGCATAAAATGCGCTTCTCATGTTATCATTACGTGAATTTTTTGACGGAATCAAATGAAAATGATTATATTATCACCATTTAGAGAGTTTAGAATTCTCTTGGTAAAAATAAAATAAAATAAGGATCAAATCGTCACATCTTCAATAGTTTAAGGACCATTTAGGCCAATTATTCCATTTATAATAAACCTAATCTAATACATGTTATAATGCCTCTCGTCCACTTCTTTCCTCTAAGTCGTCACACGACCTAGTTTTAAGTTTGTCATGTGATAATTTTTTAAATGACATGAATTTTAACAGCTTAGATATTACTTGTGTATGATAATTATAATGTACCATAATTTATAGTATTATATACTAAAAATTTAGAAAAGAAATTTAAAAAAAGCACTCGTGACCCCCCTGTCGGCCTACCCCCCCCCCCCCCCGCGCGGCGCGATGTGCAACGCTGACATCCAGCAATCAGACTCCACGATCCTCCCCCCTAAGATCTGCAACGATGACGTCCTACGATCGGACCTCCTAACTCCGCAATCCCACCCCCCCCCCCCCCTCCCAAGATATGCAATAATGACATTCGGCGATTGGACCACCCAACCCCTACAATCCCCACCCCCAGTGATCTGCAACAAGTTTTCAACCATCAGCGCCCCCCCCCCCCGCCCGCCCCTACACACACACACACAAATCTTCACCACCCCCCCCCCCCCACCCCCCCACCCTACACACACACACACACAAATCTTCACCACCCCCCCCCCCCCCGGATCTACAACGAAACCCCCCGCCCCCGCCATATTTAGTCCTCGTACCCCGAGCCACCCCCGTCAGCCAATGTCCCAAAAAACCTCCATCGGTGAAGATTGGATTTCTTTTCATTTCTTTTTTTTTTTCATTTCTTATTATAAGGTAAGGTACATTGTAATTATTATGCGTAAATAACTTCTCAATCGTTCAATTACATCTAAACGGTTTAAAAATGAGCTATACTGATAGGGTATATAAAAGTAACTCTATCACAGACTTCCTCCTTTTTTTAATTGTTGTTTTGTTTTATTTGTCATGCTATGCAATTAGTGGATATAATATACTAATAGATGTATGAATAGTGTTAGAGATACTAACATTAATCATAATTTTTTGAGTGACAACTTACGTGTCATATTTTTATTTATAAATGCAATTAATTAATATAACAATATTCTAAACACTTGTCAATAAAGTAACAACTCATATATTATATAGTTTGATATTCAAAAATTAAAATTACAGTTAATGTCCCTAACATTTTTCTAAATATATGAATACACTAGCAAAGAAATGCACGTGCAAAGCATGTATATTAATTTTAATTATTAAATAAAATGAATATTTTAATTCTCTAAAATTTATATACAAGGTATATCTAAGTATCTATCCTTTTAAAATCAATAGTATTTGATTGATAGAATGTAGAAAATTATTAACCGTAATTAGAAAGAAAAAAAAGTGACAGTCCTGCATATATCAATATTACATTGACATTCCTATACTAAATACGATGACACCCTTCTAATATTAACTTCATTGTAAAAAAAATTAAGATATCACTTTTGTAGAGATCAAATTTCTTAAAACGCATATATTTTCCTCAAAACAATATAAAATAAAACAATTTTCCCCCAAAAGAATTTCTTAAAATAAATTTTCCCATCGCGGGCAGCTGTATGGAGGCATCGCTTTTATTGAGTGAGTCTGAGCTTTTTCGATGTCGGTGTAGTGACGGTTGCAATGGAGGGGAGGGGAATTTGGATGTCACCATGAATGGCAACCGAATCTCATTCCTCCTGCGTTTCCGATCTCCTATGATTGTTGGTGTTAGATATTAGATCTCCATTCGAGGTTACATGGAGAAGGAGATCCACTCCTCCGATCTCAGATATAGTCTGCCTTTTCGATTATACAATTTTTTTAGTTTTTTATTTTTTCACTATTTTTATCTAAGATCTGGTTTCGATTGTATGTTTTTGTAGTGATTGGGCTTTTGTGGAATTTGGTTGAATTTTTAAATTTTACAGCGACGAATTATAGTGTTTCTTTAATATTGAAGTTTAGAAAATCCGGTATTTTATAGATTATAATAAATTTTGTTGCATTTGGTTTATATTTTTTGTGAAATTTTGGCAATATTTGATAAAATCAGGTGTTTATCTAAATATTTCGGTGATGAAACCCGAAAAATCTGGTAAAATTGAAAATTTCTAATCGGTAGTTAATTGGTTACTAATTGATAATCAGTTAGTGACCAAGTTTTTGGTCAATAACTACTTAAGTTACCAATTATTGATAACCACTTAACTGGTTACCTACTCAAGGAAGTTTTTACTTGTTGATAACTCACTGATAGCCAACTGGTTACCTATCGACAATTTGTAATCAACTGGTTACCTACTAGTTACGCTGGCTATATTATGGATACAAACTAGTAATATTAGTTGGTATTTTAAAATAAATAAATAAATATTTTTATGATGTCATGTATCATATTTTTTTGCAAGAGTTTTTTTTTTTTTTTTTTTCTGTGTGAAGAAAGATCAATCCTAAACATGATTTTATGACATTTTTCTAAAGTTCCCAAAATAAAAAGAGAAGAGGAGAAAGACAAAGGAAAGGAAAAATAAAGAAAGTTGAAAATAGAAAGCACGCAATAAAATAAATCCAAAATAAATAAATATGACATAAAACAAATTAAAAGTAAACATTTTTATAATAAAAATTTTTTGAATTAAAATGATGGAAAAGTCTAATTAAAAATTAAAATTTTTAATAAATGCCATGAACAAAAATGCATTCTTGTGCACTTATCAGTCATCGATCCAATTTCTTGTTTACCAGAATCGTTTAATTATTTATCTTTATACTAAAAATATTACACATGATGTGTTTTAATTTATTTAATTTTAAATATTATACATTTCAGCCCAAAGATATATGAGAACTGATGTCTATAGTATTTTATTTATATTAACTTAAGGTCTTCTAGATCCATAATTTTTTTTATTTGATGAAAATAACTTATCAGTAAATAAAGTACTCATCAGGTATCCAGACTTGTAACATGAAAAACTCGTTGCGTCCCCTTAATTTAAACGGATTATGGAACTAGTATGTGGCATTTTTTTTTTTTTTTTTACGGACCTGATTGACGAGAAGACCCGCCTCATAACCATTTATACACATGTTTAATATGTATATAAATATATTTGTGTTCTGGTATAAGAGAGGAATCATAGATTGCCTTATATAAATTTTCTATATATTTACTAGAAGACAAAAATTTATACTGTTCATGGGTTTTTCAACCAAAACGAATTGTTTTGGTTAAAAGCCTATTTTTCATTTCTCCTTTTATCCTTTTTTTTTTTTTTTCCCCTTTCTACTCTAAAATTTTTATCCTTGTTTGAAAATTTTCTCTTCATTTGTCCGTGTTAAAAGTAATCTTCTCAAATATCTCTACATTTAAAGGGTTTTTTTTTTTTACCAAAACAATTTATTTTGGTTGAGAACTTTCTAAATTTTATATTCTCCTTTTATCCCCTTTTTTTTTTTTTTAATTTATAGTTTCTGGTCTATTTTTTCATTTGAGTAATCGATCCAAATAGTCCTTGAACTATTTACAAAGTGACGGTTTGATCCATCTTTTAATTTTTTCGACCGAGATAACTCCAAACTCTCTAAATATTGGTAGTTTTAGTCTTTTTATGTGAAATACATGTGATCTAATTTAAAAGGTATTTTAGTAATTTAATAATAGTTAATTTAAGAAAAATAAAAAAAGTAACAAAAAATAGAATTCTTTTCTCTCACTCTCTCTCTCCCCTCTCATATCTCTCACTCTTCATTTCCTCCCCTTAGTTCTTATTTCACAAGAACCCATATCCAAACCTTGAGCGATTGGATCTTGTCGAGGTTTGGGGCGGTGTGATGGTTTGTGAGGTCCGAGGCAGCGAGACGGACGATTCACGTCACGACATCCAGGATGGCTCAATTTTCACCACTTACCTCTATTATTTTGAGTACAAGACTACCATTGGTTGTGTTGTTTTGTGATTATTTGGTGCTTTGATTGATTGATGCATGTATTGTAAATTCTTAGGGTTTGAATTTTGGGTATGCATTTATCAATTTTTCTAGGACATTGGAGGGTATTTTGGTCTTTTTAATACAAAACTATGATTTGAGCAAGATTTCATTTCAAATTTAAAAGTTTTAGATGAAAAGGACTATAATGATCAACATTTTAATAGTTCAGAGTCATCTCGATTAAAAAATAAATAAAAAAGAGACCAAACTGTCACCTTTTTAAAAATTCAAAGATCTTTAGACCATTTATTCTTTCCATTTTTATCCCTTCTTTTTTTTTTTTCTTTCTCTTGATTTGTCCTTATTAAAAGAAATCTTCTGAAATACTTCTCGACTTAAATATTCTTTTTTATTTTTTGTTTTTTACAACCCTCAAAGATAGTATTTTATAGAATGTGACTTTCACAATTTTTTTCTTTCTTTCTAATTTGCTCTATTAAAATAACTGTAACCCTCACGTGGTTTTCTTCCACAGGATAAAAAATATCTTCTAAAATAGTAGAGAAGAGCCATAAAACCACTCGTTTTCAAAGCAATGAAAAAAATGCAACTGGGAGCCTTCACCGTCAATTGGTTTTGTTTTTGTGTTGGTTTTTTTGTTTTGTTTTGGTTTTTTCAACTAGTGCCAAAAGCAAACGGTTGAACTGAAGCAACAGGAGTAGATGGAAAGCCGTCAGTGGAATGTTTTGCTTTTGTAATTTATTAGTCTGCACTCTCGTACATGTAGTCAGTTCAAACGGATCGTTACTTTTTAACGTAATGATAATACCATATTTTATTTTTTAAGTTTAATTAAGTTATATATCACGCATAATTTAGCAAAATTTACACTAATATCCCTCTAAAACCGCCACATAACCACTTTGCCATCAATAAACAGTTCTCCACACAATTATGGATCATTCTATCCCCTACTTTCGTTACCATGTTGTTACCAATCCAAAATTTTAAACAATGATACAATTAAAATAATTCTTCGTCAAATTACTTTCAACGTACGATGCCATCAATGAACAGTTCAAATCCACCCCTTCAAACTGGTTTCCATTAACACCCTCTTCAAAAATATAAAAAATAAATAATAATAATAATAAAAAATAAATAAAATCTATCAAACTTTAGCACCTCTCCGATCCCCATTTCGGGAAAAACCTGACACATGTCTGGAGTCTCAATATCCTACTGGAGGACTCTAGCGTACTATTATATGTAATAAACCTGACTTTCTTAAGCTTTCTTTTAGAATAATAATCAACCTGACAACTATTTCCTTAGTGTAACACTGGTTTCAAATAATTAAAATTCTTATTCCACATTTTTAACATTATTGTTACATAACACATATGTGCATGTTATGTAATATAGGAGAAGCACTATAGAAACGCGCCGTATAATATATTTTTTATGTGTATAATCGTTGTCAGTAAACCTGACCAGTACTTGAACTGACCTGCCTGTTAAGTTTTTTGTCGAATAATTGCACAACACCAAAACCGATTCGGTATTATATATGCGTTGAAATTTCAGCACAAACTTCTCAGTCGTCGTTTCTTAGTCAATATCCATAGTCATTTTGTATCTTGTGTTTACATTGAATGTCTCTTGTTATTTTTCTACACAGAAATCTCGTTTTCAAGTCCTTGAAACTTCATGGTAAATGCCATCCACACAGCTTCATTGATACGTCTCATCATCTCATGTTAGGAATTCTAGATATATTGACATTCTTGTTCATCCAGACACTTTGTCCCAATTAGTATCTTCTTTGAAGATCTTATTTTATTTTATTTTATTTTATTTTTTGGAAGTATTGTCGACGTTTAGAGCTTCTTGGTTTCTTCAAGACTGAAAAGGTAGGTTACTTCTTCAAAAAAAAAAAAAGGTAGGTTACTTTTCGAACGTCTTTCTTACATTAACTCTATCTTCCTTCATAAATTTTTTTTTGTTTTTTTTTTTTGTTTTTTCCCTTTTATCAAGCACTTGGTATTGATTCCAACTTGAATATTGCGTTTGGTGAATAAGTTGAGTTTGAGTTGGGTTGAAATTTTTAAGTTTGAGTTGAGTTGACTTTTTAAAAAATAGTTATCAACTTTGTTGACTTTTTAGAAAAAGATAAAAATTGAGATGAAAAAGTACAGTTTAGTTAGAGTTAAACTTTGTTACTAAATATAAGATTAATGTGATGTTACTTTTCTTTACACCAACATGGACTATTTACTTTTAAGAAGTTTTCGATTTTCTGTACTTCCGTATTTATTGGGTTTTCGCTATTTTTTCTTGTTATTAGATTAGCAGTGCAAGAGTATCATTCGGTCGTCTTTTGAACCTGTGGCAAACGAAAAGAATATGGAGTGTGAAGACTTCAGTCAACTCTTTGTGATCCTTGATGAGGAGGTTGTTTACTTACAAATCAAATACTTTTGAGTTTAAATATTTGTAAGTTTTCAAACGCTTTTGTTAGTTTAATGTGTTTTTATGTGATCTTGTAGGATTTATAAATAAAAAGAGGATTTAGATGAAAATGTGCCAAACTGGGGTTTTTAGAACTAATTGGGAAGAGTTGTGAGCAAAAGAAGTAAACTAAAGTATGCCAGATCAAAAAAGACCCAAAAATAGGATCCTAATTAAAGGCACCAAAAAGAAGAATTAAAGAAGTAAGAAGTGAGTTACAGCATGCCAAAGAGGCACTAGGCACTACAACGCATGCCCATTGTTCCAGTCAAAAACAGCCTGGATGCAGGCTGCAACGCACCAAATAGGCGTTGCAGCCCGGATATCAGGCCAGAGAGAGCTTGACTGCAAACTGCAGAGGATAAAACGCCCACTGTAGCCCGCACCCAACCCACATATATACGCTGCAACGGGCCTTTCATCCGTTGTAGCGCACATCTTGAGACGCTCCAGTCCCTTATGGGTGTTACAGTAGGAAAAAAACCTGATGCACGCCCCACACACATGAAAACCTTTAAGAAATTTTATGATAAGATGAATCAATAATTTTTGCGTATATATATGCTTTGAACTAATTTTCTTTGATCAAAATTGTAAGAATTATAGGACTAACTGTTCATTTTTCTTCAAGTAACATGAAAGTGCAAAAATATATAGCATCCGTTTGGTGAAATCATTTGGAAATATTTAAAAAAATATATTTCAATGATTATTCTAAATATGCATTTGTTAGAAATGATTGGAAATAGAGCATTTAAATACCATTTGAATTTTTGTTCTTAAATGACAAAAAGTCCTCTAAAATTTATCTCCATTTGAAATCTATTCTACAGTGATTTTAAAAAGAAATTTGAAATTCATTTCAGACGTCATTTTTTCATTTTCCTCATGCCTTTTCATTGCTACTCCCAAACACATATTTAAATGTTTCTGTTCAAATATTTTGTTCGGAACGTTAACATCTAAATGTCAATTTAGATGACAGTTCAAATATTTCTGTTCAAAATTTTCATGCAAATGTTTTCATCTTAAATGTTTTCATTCGGATGCTTCTACTAAATGGACTAATAGTTTATATATATATATATATTTGAAGGAACCAATAGTTTATAATTAACTCTATTGTTCTTTTTTTTTTTGTTGCAATTATGAAAGACCAAATTATTGTTCCTAAATTGGACTTGAATTATGAAAAATTTGTTAATAGAGTTCAACGTAGGGGCAAAATATGATTAATTAGTTAAAACAATAGGTGTGGATGGAATTTCAAAGTTGAGAGGGTTAAATGAGACAAACATAATAGGTTTGGGGTGTAGATCGGATTCATAAAACCTAACTAGAGGAAAATAGTTAATGGAGTTCGGATGAAAGGTATAAACTATAAAGTGGAACTATTTGTAAGATTTAGGTCTAGGCCATATGGTACAAATTGAGAGGGCAAAATGGTACATGAAAGTTCTTGAGGGCATAAATAAGATTTACCCTTTAAATTTCAAATTTATTTATATCGTTTTCCTTGTGTAAAATCCACAGATTTAACAAACGATAGTCTTATTGACCAGCACTGCACTAGAAAATGCCATCAAGTAACATGAATTTCTTCCAAGATTTCAAATGTTTTTAATTTCCTAAAATTTTAAATTTGACGTTTAGGAAACAACATTTGGAACGATATAAAATATTACAAATGCTTATTTCATTTGTTTGAACCATTTTTCAATATTTCAAATATTTTCAATTCCAGCATTTGAAAGGACTATTTGGGAAGCAACATTTTGAAATGGTATGGAATGTTGCAAAATATTACCGTTCATAACTTGAGGAAAAAAAGGAGAAATGATGTAGCAGAAGCTTGATAAAACACACAATCATTAATTATTAACTAGTACCGAAAATATACAAGACAAGTTGAGAGAACTCTCAAAGCGATTTTATTAATAATCATCAAACTCTACTAACAAAATAACAAAAGCCGAAAGCACATGCTGCATCAAAAACCAACTTTTTAAAGAAGAAGAAGAAGAAAATGAAGAAGACGATGAAGAAGAAGAGGAAGAAGAAGAAGAAGAGGAAGAGGAAGAAGAAGAGGAGGAGGAGGAGAAGAAAAAAATTATTCCCATTCTCTTTTGCCCTTTTCTTTTCTCCAATACAAATCATGTATCAAAGTTAATGGTCCATTTGGAAACTACATTCATTGTGAATTGTATTCAAATATAATAAGAGTAGAATTCAATTTACGTTTAGATGTTTTCTTCTTACATTGTATTCAAATATAATATGTACTTGTGTTGTTTATGAAAGAGAGAAAGTATGTGATGTAATTGATAAAAGTAGATAAAAAAAAATAAAAATGATCAATAGTAGTTAGATTAGGTTTTTCAAGTTTGAATGAGTTATGTACCAAGCATAATTTACACTAATGTCCCAGTAAAACCCCAACATATTCACTTTGCCATCAATAAATAGTTGCCACACAATTATGGATTACTCTGTCCCCTATTTTCATTACCACGTTGTCACCAATCCAAAAATTCAAACAATAATGCAATTAAAATAACTATAAATAACTGTCATCAAATTACTTTCAACTCCCTTAAAATCAGCCATATTTGCACGATGCCATCAATGAACAGTTCAAATCCACCCCTATCACTGGTTTCCATAAACACTCTCCTTTAAAAGAAAAAGTAAAATGAAATCTCATAATTTATATTGAACCTCCTCGAGGACTTTAGAGTTTCAATAATTTCCTTAGTGCAACACTGGTTTGAAATTAGTAAAATTTTGGCTTTGTTTGATTCGCATGTTTAGAAAATTTTATTATTTTAAATTAGAAAGTTTTTTATTTTAAAAATAAAATGGTGTTTGAATGTGTAAAATATTTTTTTATTGAAAACAAAAAGTTACTTGGAATAAGACAAAATGGTGCTGGAAATTGTGCATTGTGAGAAAATTTTTAAAAGATTCATTTTCCTTTTCCAAAAAAATACTGTACAAAATAAATTAAAATATGAGATAGTTTTCTTTTTCAAAATGAGAGAATAATGAAAAAAGTTGGGAATAACACTCTTTTGCAAAAAATTTTCAATTTCAGAATTGGATATGTCATCCAAACAATGATTTTATTATACTTTTTTAACATTATTGTTGTATAAAGTAATGCTAGGGATACTAATTTCAATCCTAATTTTTTAAGCATTAACTCATATGTCATATTTTTATTGATAAATACAATAAATTAATGTGACAATATTTTAAATACTTACCATTAAAAAACTGACAATTCATATGTCACGTAGATTGGCACTTAAAATTAGAATTATAATTAGTATCCCTAATATTTATATATATATGGCTTATTTAGGTCCTCCACCCCAAATTTGGAGAATAGAAACTCCACTCTAATCTCTGCCGTATGTATGAAATCCAACGGTTGTGAACGAAGAGAGGGCAAGAAGGAAAAAAAAACCAGTGTTAGAGGCGCAGCCGGTAAAAGTTGAGAGTGGAGGGGGGGGGAAAATAATAAATAAATAAAGGGCTTGAAAGGCAACAACATGTCGTTTTTTCATAAGTCCCAAAACGCAAGTAGTATATGTCCACATCGGCTGAGGCGGTCACAATAAAGGGTTGAGGGCTGATTTAGAAGGGGCGAATTTTGGGCTTTTATCCAGTTTACTCTACGCATTAAGATTTAGAATATTACGAGGTAAATACCCGTGCGATCCACAGGAAACAAAAAAAAAACAATAAATTAAATATTATATAATAAAAATAATTTGTTGAGCTAAATATTATAATTATAATCAGTATAATTTGTATTAAATTTTTTAATACTGAACACGCAAAAATAATATGATAATAATACTAATAATAATAAAGGTGAAAACAAAAGCAAAAAGATTTTTTTTAAAATATATTTATTTAAAGGAAAAAATTTAAAACAAAAATAAAATATGGGGAAAAAAAGTAAGAGAAAATTTGTGAATTGAAAATATTTTGAACAAAAATATTATAACAAAATAAAATATATATGTTATTTGATGAGTAAAAAAAAAAAACCAAAAACAAAAAAAAAACGGAAAAAATTATTTGGTTATATATATGTAAAAAAAGAAGAAAATAAAGAAAGTTTTTAATATAGAAAAAAATAGAGATGATATTATATATCGAATGATAAGAAAAAAAAATGGAGTGTTTAAAAAATAAAATAAAAGAAACAAAGTATGAAAAAAGAACAAAGATAATATATTTACAATAATTGTTAGAATTAAATTTGTTTTTTTCGATATTTATATTTACATTAAGATGTCTGAATTATTTATATTAGTATAGATATATATTTACATTTATACATAGAAGAAGTCTTGAGGTAACAAATTTTTTTCTTGTAGAATAACCAAGCATCACTCGTGTTTAATTTTCTTCATTTTCTCCTGCGATCTGTTATAATAAAAATATTTCTATGTGTTAGTAAGATGATGTTTATATTTAATATATAAATTGAAATAAATTTATTAATTTATTGTGTAATTATATAGAAAAATATTATTACCTGGTTTCTTTTCGTTTTTTTGTTGGGTCGCTTGGGGATACAATGTCATGATGTGATGAGAGAGGTTGATGTTGAGGACTAAAAGAATAATATATAAAATTGTATAATAAATAATAATATATAATTATATATTAAATTAAATAATCAAAAAAATCAATATTAAAATATAAATAATAATATACCTTGATTCGACTTCTTCGATGATAGGTTTGGTAAAGATCAATTGTTTTTTTGCAGTTTTTTTGCTTCCTAACTGAGGTGTTTCTGGATCAATAGAAATTGATGATGGTGGTACTTCTTCGAACGATGTTGTTGTCGGTGCAGGTAACAACATTGGTTGTATATCATCATCAAATGTTTTTACAATGAATGCATCGATGAACGCACCTCGTAGAAGAAATTGAATGACAAATATTTTTGATATGCCTTTCAATTGGTTCAGAATAGGAGGAATAACGGTTGGATCAGTATATCCCTCTTGGATCGTCAGTATAGAGCAAGGTTTGTTTATCAATGATTGAACTGTTTTTCCAAACATGACGATATTCATCCCTCCAATGTTGTCTTCAATCCGTGCATTAATTTTGTACCTATTAAAAAAAGTTAATATTTATTTAATTTTTAAATAATTTGATATTCACGTATGAAAAAGAAAGGGAAAAAATTTTCTTTGATAGAGATGAAGTATATTACTAAGTGATTGGCATGGTAGTCAAATGTCCATGACTATCGCACCACCATGATGTCCCTGATTGTTTTAGTTGTCTGTAACATCTTGGACATGCATTGTAGAACCAACCTTGATGAATATTAAGTTCCGTAATGGTCGCTTTAACAGTGAATTTTGTTTCCTGTTTGATAAAATTATATTAATAATGTTGAGTGAATGATTTATTTTATTTTATAGATAATAATTTAATATTTACCTGATTTTGAAATGGATTTAAAGCTTGAAGTTCAGCGATAGTTATTCGGTTGGTAATTTTTTGTTCTTCAAATGATAACATTTGTTTTGTTGATCCAGCAATAAAGTCGATTCCCTGGATAGACTGACTGAATCTATAGAAAATTAATATATTAAACAAAGTTAGTGTTTCTTTATAATTAATATATATAAATAATTAAAATAATTTATGAATGACAGTTTGTAATACCTTTTTTTGATTTTTTTGGTTTCAGCAATGTCTGGATCAAGATAATATGAAGAACCACTGGTGCTAGCGACATAAAGTCCACCTGTATATGTATGATTATAACAGTTAGTGATTAATAGTATAATTTTTATAATTTTTTTAAGTTAAGAAAACGGGAATTTTTTTCTTCATTGTTGTATATATACTTACCCATATATTGTTTAGCCGTCATTGCTGAAAATGCTACAACAACTGGTTCAGGCATCGTTTGAACTGTATTTTCATCAAATATTTCTCCAAGTTCTCCCCATAGAGTAACGTTAAGCGTTTCTTCTCTGTGGAATAAAATAAATACAAACAAATAGTACATTAAGAATAAATAATGAAAATTTTATAAATATATTTTTAATAATATGTTATTTTTATGTACCTGATATTTTGAATGGTGACACTTCGTCTTTTTACTGATCTATCATTTATAATAGATTCTTCAATACTTTTGATGGAGATAATGCGACCAATTACGTCTAACACAATATAATAATTAGGAAGTAATTAGTTAATATTTTATATAGAAATAATTTACTAATTATTAATTATAAAGTAACAACTATAGATATCAAATATGATTTACCTGATAGAAGATCATTAATGTCAATTTTTGGTGTAAGTTGGTAGAATTCCACAAAGTTGAATTTCAGTTGAGGTATTATCTTCAACATATTTGAAAATAATGGATCTTGTAAATTGCAACATCGCAACGTGAGGGACGATTTTAAACCTTGGTTTGTTGGTCACGATAAAAAAGTTACTAATTTCATATATGCTGCCTACTTGTATTTTATTTGCTATGAAATCAGCATCTTTCGCACGAATAAAACCGTGTATTGCTTCATCCTGTATTAAAAAATATACATTAGTTATATATTAAAGAATAAGCAAATATATTTTTTAAATACATGATAATATTAATGAGAAATAAAATGAATTACCTATTTGTCAACTAATAAACAGTCAAGGCTTATTAGTTTTCCGGTTTTGTAATCTGTATTTCTCCATAACCGGCATATTCGAGCGCATATTGCTTGATGTGTTTCTCCTGGTTTTAGCACTCATATTGGACTGAACATTTTCTATAAACAGAAATAATATATATAAATACAAACGTTATTAGTTGTAAAGCTCATTGAAACAAAATCAGTATTACTCTATTTTTTTAATAGATATTTATTATTTTTTATGAATATTGTGTAATATTTCTTTATAAACAATGTTTTTAACATGATTTGGATATTTATTAATTGAATCATGTATTAAAATATGTAATCCTTTTGGTGAAGTCACTCTAGATAAAGCAACATATAATTGACCATGACTAAAAATTTCATCTTCTAAATATAATCCGACTTTATTCAAAGATTGGCCTTGACTTTTATTTATTGTCATTGCATAACAAATTTTTAAAGGAAATTGTCGTCTTTTTAAAGTAAATGGTCATTTTGATTCACGAACTGTCATTTCTATTCTTGGTATATAAACTTTTTCGTTTATATTATTAGAGTTAATTATACGTCCTTCGACAATTCTATTTGTTAATTGTGTAATAATCATTCTAGTACCATTACATAAATTCATTGATTGATTAAGATTTCGCATTAACATAACAGGAATTCCAATCTTAAGTTTTAACTCATGTGGAGGCAAACCATTGAAATTAAGAGTGTGTAAAAATTCAGTGGGATATAAGAGATTTAATTCTTCGATATTTCCAGATGATGAAATAATAGTATCACAACTGTAATAAATTTTTGTTTCAGTAGATACAAATGATAATATATATTTATTTATTTCATCAGTTGTTTTATTTTTAGGTGTAATAATCGCTCGTTGTTTTAAATAATTAATATCTTGAAAATTATTAGGAAAATTATCATATATCATTGGGTAGATTTGTTTAATAGAATTTGAATTGTATTGTATTAAATATTTTTCAGGTATTTTAATCCAGGTAGCATCTTCATTTTCTGGATCTTTTATTCCATTTGCTGTTCCATCACCAACATTTAAAATCCATTCTGAAAAATTAGTTATTTCTATTTGTTTTTCAATAGAGTAATTATTTCTTTTTAACCGCATATTTTCTGTTAAAGTAAGTATTCGAAAATATGGCCAAAGATAAGAATTGTTTATAGTTACATCAATAATATTTTCTTTTGTGCCATTTGGGACAACAGGTAATATTTGTCTGAAATCACCACCTAAAATAACTGTCATTCCTCCAAAAGGATGATCAAAATTATTTTTTAAATCCTGCATTGTTTTATCTAAAGCTTCAAAACAATATTTATTAGCCATAGGTGCTTCATCCCATAAAATTAATGTAGTTTTTTCTATTAATTTTGCTAATTGAGTAGATTTTTTTATTTGGCAAGTTGAAAATTCATCGATTAAAAGAGGTATACGAAATCTTGAATGTGCAGTTCAACCTTTTGGTAACAATAACGATGCTATTCCAGATGATGCTACAGCTAGTACTATTTTACCGTTTGATCTAATTTTACTAATAATAGTATTCCATAAATATGTTTTTCCTGTACCTCTATAACCATATATAAAAAATAGATTATTATGTTTATCTTTAATCGCTTTTAAGATTTCGTTATAAATAAAAAATTGTTCTTTGTTTAAATTTTGTACTAAATTGATGTTTTCTTCTTTTAATTTATATATATCATAATTGAGTTCTTCTCTTAAAAGATTATTATTTAGATCATCAAGTAATAATCCAGTTGGAAGTGGAAGATTATAATGTGATAAAGAACTTGAATTTAAATTTAATAACTTTTCTAATTCATATAATACATAATTATATAATTCGTTTTCTGGGATTTCAAAATTAGGATTATTAAATAATTGTCTTATTTTGTATAAAATATCTTCATACATTAATTTTCAATGTTTTTCAAGAAATTTTGTTGGATCTGAAATATTACAAAATAATAATATAATAATAAAGAGTTGTCGAAGTTGAATAGATGTTGACCAAAATGATGCTTCTTTTATTGATTCATCCCATTCTTTATCATCTCCTAACAAACCTAATGCATAGCAAGCCATTTGATTTGTAGGATAAACTATATCGTTTATTGTTCTAAGTGATTCAAAAGTTGTTGCTCCTTTTTGATAATTTAATAATAATTTTAAGTAATATAATTCACCTGAACCTGGATGAATATAAAATATTCTTCATATAGTATGACCATTTTGTCGAGGAGTCCAAATTTTATTTTTATTATTCCATACCCATTTTGTTGGAAAATCTGTATAAGTAAGTTCGTGAGCATCTTTATTAGTTTTATTAATTTCCATCCATTTTGTTAATGTTGTTTTTTGAATTTGTGGTTGACGTATTATATTTTCAAATTGTTGATTTTTATTAAATGTGATATTTTGCATATTTGGTAAACGAATAGATAGTCGTTGAACGGCTGGATTTCTATAATGGATTGAATATTCAAATATTCTCCAAATTGCTTCATAAGGTGTGATATATCGGCAATTAAGATAAGTTTTTATTTCATCGACTTCTTTATAAATTGTTGTTTCATTATTTTCAGTAATAACATTATCTTCAATTACAGCGTGTATTCTATCTGGACCTTTTGTAAGATATTTAAATAAATATTTAATTAACATAGATTGAGAACATATTTCAACATTAATATGAGCACTATATTTTAAGCATAATGTTCGATTATACGGAACAACATATCTATTATCAAGTTTAATACCTTCTTTTATAACATTAAATTCTGTATCTCTATGACGATAAATAACAAAACCATTATCTTCTATAGTTGTTTCATTTTTTATTTGTTTTGGGAATTTTTTTGAACATTTGGAGTTTTTCATACATGGTGCATTTGTTTTTGCATATCCACATGGTTCATGTATCATATATTCTGTTATAATTTTATAACCTAAAGGATCTTTTATTGGATCTGGTATTTCAGCTGAAATAAATTTGTCTATTTCTGTACCATTATGATATTTATGTTCAGGATGTAACCAAAATAACATATGACAATGAGGCAAACCACGTTTTTAAAACTCCACAACATATAGATCTAGAAAAAAATAAAAGGAAAAAAAAATTTGTTAGTTGTTTTAATTTATTATGATAAAACATAATAGTAATATAAGTAATAACTTTTTTTTATTTAAAATAAATTAACTCACCTGCTATTATAGTTCCAAAAATATCACATGATTTTATTGTAGTTAACAAATGATTTAATTTTATTTTAAATATTCTACTTATAATATCTGGTCTTTCTTCAGATTTTTGTCCTGGAATTATGTTTAAACTTCTTTTGATTTCTGGCCATTTAGGATTACATGTAAATGTTAAAAATATATCATGATTTCCATAATGTCTACAAATTGCCATTGCATCTTGATAGTTTTGAATCATATATCTTGGACTTCCAGTATAAGATGATGGTAAAATAATTCTTTTTCCTATCGCTTCTGCGTTTGTATCACCTCTAATTATAGCATCTTGAATACCTTTGTAAATTTCAGATATTAAATTATTCTGATTTTGTCTAACATAATCTAAACGATCTTCTTCAATAGAAGCATAACTATCTACAATATATAGTTGAAAAAGTCGTCCAGCTCTAAGTAATGTATTTCCTTCATGTAATCGTTGTTGAAATTGAAAAGCATAAAAGGATCTCATTGATATTCGATTTCTACGTGGCTGTTTACCAGTAAAATTTGGATTCCATTCTATATCAGCTCTATATCCATCTTCTCCATAAGGAAATAATAAGGGATATTGTAATGCCATATAAGATGGGTGAAGTTTGTTGATTCTTTGTAATTCTCCAGTTTGACTATGAATAATAATATCTCTACCATTCTCATATAAACCAAAATCTCCAACAATTAAACCACCTATATCTGTTGAAGTTGGAAGATCATACTGTGTACTATCTCCTTGTCTTCTTCCAATCAATCTTAATTTCATTGATGGTATTTCATTATTTTTATAAACATCTCTGGCGCTTCTAAAAAGTTGGACTAACTTATTTGTTTCATCTAACATCAAGATTAATTTTTTAACAATAATCTCATTTAAATTATTTTGATTATTATTATTTGAAAAGGTTCTTATTATGTTTTGAATTTCATTATCTATATCGTAAATATATAATTGAGCAAATCTTGGGGGATTGTTATTAATTGGAAGTAAAGATCCAATTAAATGATGAATTTGTCCACTGATTTTAAAAATATATGGTCCAGATGATTTATTTATATCTGATTGAATATTTGCTCCAAATGAAGTAAAGGCAAACATAGAATTATAAACTCTAATATTTTTTCTAAAATTTACACTCAAAGGTTCGCCAGAATAATTTAAAAGTTGATCTAAAATTGCGGGTGTTTTTTTTCTTAAAGGTATCATAATTTTTCCATTTTGACAGCATAAAGAAAATTTTGGTAAATATGTATTTTGTTTTTGTTCAATTTTCCAAAATAATGCTCCACAGTATTGACATATACAATTACAATCTCCAATATCAATATATTCACTATTTAAATCTATTTAAAAAATATGTGTTAAAAAAAAAGGAAAAAAAAAGGTTAGTAAAAAAAGGTTCTAAATTTTGTAATAAGAAAAAAAAAAAAAAGGGAATTCAAGGTAAAAAAAATTACTTTCTTCAATTGATGATAAGGTATGACCTTCCGAAAATGGATTTGATGTGCCTTCGTCGTTGTTATAAGTTGAACATAATTGAATAACTCTATTTCGAACACCGATAATAATATCTGAATTTAATTCTTCAAATTGATTCGTTACAAAATGTATATTTGTCGATGTGGATGTCTCATTATCATTTGCACACATTTGGTTTCTAGAACGTCTAGAACGTTTTAAATAATTGTTATTGCTATTTGTTTTTCTTTTCATTTTGCTTTATTTAGATTTTTTCATATAAATTATCAAAAAAATATTGTAAAATATTGTTAACAGATAAATATTATCAAAAAAAAAAAAGACATACAATTTATTTAGAGCCAATAAAAAACAGAAATAGTAATATAATAATAATAATAATAAATATTAAAATTTAAAGGAAAATTTAGTAATAAATTTTTTTTATTGTAATAAAATGTATTAATACATTCTAAACAAAAGACCATAAATAATAAATTAAAAAAAATTCAAACATTTAACATCAAAAAAATTTTAACAACCTAAATGAATATAACTAAAAAAATAATAAAAAAATATTTAGCTTTCTAAATAAATATAAAAATATGTTTCATATTTAATAAGTTTAATTTTAGAATACAACATTAATATACAATATTTATAAGAATCTAGTTAATAAATAGATGTAAAAATATAATACATATTTAATAAATCTGTTTGTAAAAAAATATTTATATATAATATTTGTAATAATTTGGGTACAATTATTATAAATAAATATTTTATATGATAAAATTTATCACAGGGAGGGAATTTTTTTTTTTATCTGTTTATCTCATTCAAAATTTATATCTAATTATTATCTGATTTTCTAATATTATAACTTAATTGTGTTAAATCAATTTTTAAATAAGTTATTTTAATTTTGAATATTTAATTTTTCATGTAAATTTTTTTAAAATTTAACATTTTATAATTTCTAGATATTATTTTATTTCTGTAATTTTATTTTATATAAAATTAAATGAATAGAATATTAGTATTTACTTTATAGCTTAATTTATTTAGTTTTTATTTTGTTGGAATAGAATTCATTATTATTTAATTTTTTGATATTATAATTTATTTATAATAATTTAATTTTTAAAATCGTAAATTTATTTTCGTTTTTTTATGTAGATTTTTTTAAAACTTAACATTTTATAATTTCTAAGAATAATTTAATTTGTGAAATTTTGTTTTACATAAAATTAAATAAATAAATTATTACTCTTTATTTTAGACTTCAAAATTTATTTAGCCCTTTTTTTTTTTTGGTATGTATGATATGGTTTGATTAAAAAATATTAAATATTTGTTAAATTAAATTCTTTTATTATGTTAATTATTGTTTAATTTTTTGGCTCATTCAATTTGTCTTAATCTAATAATTTGTAATTCCTATATGTTAAATTTTTTTTTTGTCTGTATAATTTTTTCAAATGATTATCTTGTAATTTTTATGTAATTTTTATGTATTGTTATATTTATATAATGTTATATTAGTTAAAATTAATTGCAATAAATTATTTTAACATTGTTAATATATATGTTTGTAATTACAAACTTTCTATTATTTGTTTTAACAGTCCAATTTTCGCACAGGTTGTGTTCAATGTTTAATTATTACCATTATATAATAATTTATGAAAATGTTATTTTCTAACCGAAGTGTTTATTTTTTTATATCAAAACTTATTTTTATTTGATTGAATAATGAGTAAATTATGTTTAATCATGTTCTATAACAAAATATGAATTTGTACTCAATATAAAATTTAATATAGATTAATAAAAAAACCTAATTTACCAAATTGTTAAGTAATGCTACCTGCTTTTTTTTTTGCCCCGAAAACATCAACTCCTATTTTATTTGGTAAATATTTTGCATTAACCGAATCAAATAAGGAATAAATTAAATCATGCTAATCAACTATTACATATCTTATAAGCAAAAAAAAATTATTCATAGATATAAAAACTATACAATTACATAATAAAAAAACTTACATCATACAATGAAAATTACAATAATCTCTAATCATAAAACTATTTAAATACATAAATTGTTATAATAGATTGAAATATTACAATAAACCACTGCCAAAAAAAAAAAAAAAAAAAGGAAAAGCTCCCCAGGTAAAAAAAAAAAATTAAACAACAACAAATCAAATAAAGATAATAATAGTAATAAAACATTATCAAAACACAGAAACTTAAATATGCATTATACTATGATATACACTAATTTAAATACATAACTAAACATACAAACATACATAAATATATATACTGCAAAAAATGACAAAAAATTTTTTGTAATATATTTTATATTATGCTCAAATCTCATTAATATTATGTATCAATGATAACCATAATACAATTCAACAACATCTTTCACAGCTACCAAGTGTGATATTTGGGAATGTGTTGAAAAGAAAAGAAGAAAGAACCGGGACAAAAAACAAAAAGATGCAAACTTCAGAAATGTTTTCCCTAAACAGAGAGAACAAATAGAATAGGAGAAACGGTGATTATATACAAAAAGGGGGAAAACAGTTTCAAAATATGACAATAGTATGGAAACAGATTTATATAATATGAATACTATCACAGGATGACAAAAACAAATCCAACACAAAGTCCCAAACACCCACGGCAACCATAAAGATGGTCAAATAGTATAGGCAACATATACAATCGATAATACCATATTCAGCATCATATACCAAATTAAAAAAAAAAATCTGGTATATGCATCAGTCCACACTTAAACAGAGATCATCATAGCATAGAAAAACTGTGATCCAAAACTATTTTTTAAAAAAATTTAGACCAATAAAAGACGGCAAT
Source organism: Ficus hispida (assembly GCA_025413025.1). NCBI lineage: Eukaryota > Viridiplantae > Streptophyta > Magnoliopsida > Rosales > Moraceae > Ficus > Ficus hispida. The sequence continues at coordinate 2,455,515 of CM046368.1, read as the reverse complement.
GAAAGAAGGAGGAAAAGAAAACAAAGAGGAAAAGAGAACAAAAAGAAAAAAAAAACAGAAGGAATATAATAGAAAACAATCAGGTTGTCACATAAAACGGTAAAAAAAAAAAACAGCCAGGAAAAGAAAAAAGACAGAGTAGGAAAAAAACCACAATGGAAAAAAAATCAATTTGTTCACAGTATTGTTATCATCAGGTTGTCACATAAAACGACAATGAAAGAAGGAGGAAAAGAAAACAAAGAGGAAAAGAGAACAAAAAGGAAAAAAAAAAAAACAGAAGGAATATAATAGAAAACAATTAGGTTGTCACATAAAACGGTAAAAAAAAAAAAAACAGCAGGAAAAGAAAAAAGACAGAGTGGGAAAAAAAACCACAATGGAAAAAAAAATCAATCTGTTCACAATATTGTTATCATCATAATAAACATATTCACATAATATATAAATGAATAGAAAAACCGGTAAACAAACTATTAAGAATTTACAAAATGAAAACAGCAATCAAGACTCATTAAAAGTCTTAAATAAACATAGTACCTGGATAACAGAACAGAGAAGGCTTGAACAGTAGTCAATTAAGATCCAGAACAAACCACTTAAGGAGGAATTTACAGAAGCATTAATAGTGAGGGGAACGGATGAAGCAATAAATGAACAGAGGTTGTTTATAAAAAAAAGCAAATTAAATGAAAAGAGTCGGTGCAAGAAAGACACACGGTGAAGAATGGTATATAAAGATAACAGATAAACCAAAAAAAAAAATTAGCATAATGACTTGCATTAATGATAGAAGACCAAGCGGAAAAAATGTTCAGTCAAGGTTATGATGAACAGTAACCAACAGAGCCCTAACAAATCACAAAATTACAACAGAGAAAAAAAATCCAAATAACATAAAAACATTAAATGTGAAAGATAGATTTTGCAAACTGTAATGATAACCAGACAACCAAACAGTAGAAAAATTTAGCAATTGGTTCGAATGTAACTATATCATCACATCCCACAATTACTAAATTTCTCACTGATTATTTAAAACAGCATAAAAAATCATGAAACAAAACATCAGACACACTAAGGCAATTATATCAGAAAGACAAAAAAAATCAGGAAAATATTACCCGAGGAGGAAAAAGGGAAAAAAATTACATATTTAAAAATCAACGGACAAATTATCTTCAATGCTTCTCTCTATGAGTCCAATTCTCCATTCTGTCAACACAGTCATCCCAATCTGCAGAAACCATTGAGAAAATGAAAAATGAAAAAAAAAAAAAAAACGGGAGACAATACCGAAATCAAATAAAGCCAAGAAAAAAAAATTTTCAACCTACCCAATATTTTCTTTACATTTTTTACTCTGCCTTTGGTTTCAAATATGATAAAAACAGATGAGAGAAAAATCGCAATAAAAAAATCAGAAAATGTTTGAAGAGTAGAAACCCAAACTAAAATCTGATAAAAATTGCAAAAAATGAAACAGAAGCAACAATAAAACCAAAAACCCAAATTCGGAAAACATAAAACACAATCATCCACAGCCTGCATGCATATTGCCTCAATATGATATCCAAGACTCTTAACGCTTCTTGAGAGTTCTCAGATTCTTGACCTCGCAGAGTATTTGCAATTACCTGCATGAGAATTTTTACAGTAAAACTAATTTCCACTTTAAAAATTTTTGACTGATACTGTCGGTGTATTTTCTTTCGGTCATTCTCAGATCGACTACCATGACCGTCAGCACTACAATCTCTATTGCTGTTATACCAAAACGAAGGACCAAAAAAAAAAAAAAACAAAGAGGAACCCAACAGTAAATAAGCTCTTCTCACCATCATAGGCAAAGTCCTTATCAGCTAAACAACAATGAAACACAAAACAACACAATAAACACTACAATGTAAACCTTCAACAGCCCCCCTCCCCCCCCCCCCCCCCCCCCCAAAGGGGAAAAAATACCAACATTAAAAAATTAGGGTTCGGAGATAGGGAAAAAAAAAATCCAAAATCTAAACTTACCAATCCGACAAAATGAAATAAAGAGAACGCAAGAGAAAAATTGATTCAAAAAGTTCCCCCTCCCCCCTCCCCCCCCCCGAAAGAAAAAAATTTCAGAAATTAGGGTTCGGAAATAGGAAAAAAAAACCACAAATCAAAACTTACCATCTCGAAAAACCCAGTAGCAAAACTCATTCAAAAATTTCCAGAACAAAAAAGATATGAGAAAGGGGGAAAAAAAAAAAAGAGCCAGAACAGTAGGAAAAAATAAAACTTCCAACCAAACGAAAGAAACCATGAACAATACAAACCCAAACCAACAAAAAAATAACGATCGGCCAACACTACAAAACAACCCCAAAATTTGGCATTTGAACAACAAAAACCCAAAGAAAAAAAAAAGACAGAGAGAGACAGAGCAACAGAGAGAGAGAAAGAGAAAGAAAGAAAACAACGCGAGAGAAAGAAAATAGAAAACAGAAGAGAAAATGAGGAGCAGCAGAGAGAGGAACAAAGGGCAAATAGGGTTTCGAAGGTGGCAACCAACGCGAAAATAGGGCTTTGCAGAGCAAAGCTTCGAAGAAAGAGAAAGAGAAACACAGAAACAGTAGAGAGAGAAAGGCAGAGAAGGAAAGAGTAGAGAGAGAACATGGAGAAGAGAGTGAGCGCAGAGGAGATAAGCAGAAGGAGGCACATAGGGTTTGGGGGGTATTTTCGCCAATTCACTGTATAAACAGTGACGAACAGGCAAGGAACAAAGGGCGAAACAGTCTTCACATCATTTTGAGGGCAAAATTGTCCATTTACTATGAGATTCCAACCGGCAGGTAAAAGAAGAGGGGCAAGGAAGTAATCTTACTGTACAGTACTATTGGGTACTGTAGCAGTAGCGCGAAAAGCAAAAAAAAAAAGGAAAAAAACACTGTAGATTACTGTTCAAAGAACAGTAAAAAAGCCATCTCCTTTGGTATATAGTAATAATATCCACAATGTTTTGAAATAGTAATTAACGATGGAATGACATGAGTAAAAACGCTATCATATCTACTTTTTCACTCATTTTGAAAATGAATATACTAGACAGTACGACCCTTTTATAATTTTTTTTTTCACCTATTCCAAGTCTTCTCCGAATATATCATTCATAACATAATTTCTTCTCTTCTTGATATTTAAATGACTTCAAGCAAAATTTTTACTCTTTCTTTTTTTCGAATATAATAATTTTTTTTACGTATCCAAAAGTCAGCTAATTATTATTTCAAACAACAAAACTTTACATTATCATATTTATGATGCGTTTAGTGTACTAGTTGGGAATGAAATTTTTTATTGAAGTTTTTTGACTTTTTTAAAACTAGTTATAATTGTTGTTGACTTTTCAGAAAAAGATAAAAATTTTATTAACAACTTAAATCCGAACCGGCCAATCAAACGGAATCTTACCATTCGATTTATACATTCTCGAAAGTTTTCTTTTTCTATTAAACAATCTGTATCAATTATATAACTTAATTGGAGTAACTTATTGATTAGTTTTTGTATTCTTACTTTGTACGGGCATAATTATAATGCTAACTTATTTTTCTAAATTAAAATTTAATTTTTTCTTCTACCATCTTATTTGCTTGCCTCAATCCAAACAATTTTACTTCATCCATTGTTAAATATGCACGCTTTACTCTCCAACCAACTATATGTTACTATCACTATTATTGCCCTTAATATGTCGTTTCCATTCCATTTTTTACTCACTTTCCCTCCTTTATTTTTATTTTTATTTTTTATTTTTTCCCCCTCTCAATATGCCCACATAGCAATGGTTTCGACCTTATAAATCATGTCTATTTACATGTTATGATATAGGAGCAGCACTGTAGAAACGCGCTATATAATATCTTATGCATGTATATAATCGTAGTAAGTAAACCTAACCTATTGACCTGCATGACAAGGTTTTATTATTGAACAATGTCAACTTTAACACCTCTTTTGTATCGAGTATGCGTAGAAATTTCAGCACAAACTTCTCAGTCGTTTCTTAGTCAACATCCCTCGTCATTTTGTATCTTGTGTTCACATTGAATGTCTCTTGTTATTTTTCTACACAGAAATCTCTTTTCCAAGTCCTTGAAACTTCATGGTAAATGCCATCTACAGAGCCTCATTAATTGGTCTCATCCCATGCTAGGAATTCTAGATATATTGACATTCTTGTTCAACCATACACTTTGTTCAAATTACTCTCTTCTTTGAAGGCCTTTTTATAACTTTTTTTCTTTTTTAATGTTTTTTTGGGAAGTATTTTTGACGTTTAGAGCTTCTGGGTTTCTTCAAGACTGAAGAGGTAGGTTACTTTTCTAATGCCTTTCTTACATTAACTAATATCTTCTTTAAAAAAAAAATTTTTTGTTTTCCTCCTTTCATCAAGCACTTGATATTAATTCCAACTTGAATCTTAACATGATGCTACTTTTCTTTACAACGAAATGGACTATTTGCTTTTAAGAAGCTTTAGATTTTCTGTACTTCGGTATTTCTTGATTTTTCACTATTTTTTTATTGTTACTAGATTAGCAGTGCAAGAGTATCATTTAGCCGTCTTTCGAGCCCGTGGTAAACGAAAAGGATCTGGAGTGTGAAGACTTCAGTCAACTCTTTGTGATCCTTCCTGCCTTGCTTCTGCCTCATTGCGTGCGTGGCTATGGCGGAGTCTAAATACACGTTCCCCGAACTAGACGGGGAAGAAAAGTTAATTGCAGCAATAAAACACATAGCAAGTGCGTTGGGGGCGTATACGAACCTTACAGATGAAGCAAGGAGAGTTCTGGCTGACCTCGGCACCCAATTGACCTCAATTGCACAACCGGATGAGACAAATGATGAGACAATAAGTGAGATTGCTAGCCTCCTTGATGCTGTTCAAGAGAAGGTAATGCGTTGTAAGGCAGATCGCCATATGATATGGGATGTTGCGGGCACTGATGAGGCTTTCGAGTATCTAAATGCTGTGGATGAAGCCAGGAAGTTGATTGAAAGATTGGAGAGTTTTCCTTTGGACAATCCAGAAGATGAGGAAAAAATAAATAAGCTGCAAAGGAGGGCTCGTGATGTGCTTCAAAATGCAATGGTTAGGCTTGAGGAAGAGTTTAAGTACATTCTTGTCCAGAATAGGCAAGCTTTCGGGCCAGTACACACGTCTCTTTGTTTCAGTGACGTGGACAGTCTGGATTTGGGGGTCGATTCGATCGAGGGATCTGTTTACAAAGACTGTATCAGTATAATGTCGGAGGAAATTATCGACTTTATCGACAAAGATGCAATTCCTAGGCTCAGAAGCATTGCAAACTTGATGTTCAACTCAAAGTGGGATAGAGAATGCACACAGGCATATATTAGCGTCCGAAAGGATGCCTTTGAGGAATGCTTGTTCATGCTTAATGTTGACGAGAAACTGAACATCGATGAAGTGAGCAGAATGAGTTGGGCAAGCTGGAATTCCAAGATCAGGAGATGGCTTCAAGCTGTCAAGATCTTTGTGCGGGTTTTTCTTGCTAGTGAGATATGCCTCTGTGACCAAATTTTCGGGGAGCTTGGCTCCGTAACTCTTTGTTTTCTTGATGTATCAAAGGGTTCAATACTGCAGCTTCTGGATTTTGGGCATGCTATATCTATTGTCCCTGAAAAATCAGGGCCTATGTTTCGTCTTCTCGACATGCATGAGATGCTCACTGCACTTCTTCCTGATATCGAAGCCTTGTACATGGGAGACGAGGGATCCTTAGTGACCCTGAAATACCATGAGCTTTTAAGAAGATTGGGTGACAGTGTGAGGGCGGTTTATGTTGATTTCGAGAATGGCATTGCTTCCGAGAACTCAAAAAATCCTAACTCAGGAGGGGTCCATCCTTTAACCAGATATGTCATGAACTACATCAAGACTCTTGCTGATTATACAGAGACCTTGAATGGGGTTTTCAAGGACCAAAATGAAGAAAGGGATCACACTGAACTCTTGTCTGCTAACCTAATTCAAACCACGGGTGGAATTAGCAGTAGTTCATCAAGCAAGCTTTCCCCAATAAGTCGCTGTTTTGCATCACTTGCCACACTTCTAGAAGGCAACCTTAATTCCAAGTCCAAGTTATACAAGAACGCTTCTCTGCAGCACTTGTTCATGATGAACAACATAAATTACATGGCGCGGAAAGTGAAAGGATCTGAACTGAAGCCAATATTTGGCGACGAGTGGATTGGAAAGCACAACGGTTATGCCACAAGTATGCAATGGACTATGAAAGAGCCAGTTGGGGTTCAGCCTCTCGTTGTTCAAGACAGGTGGCATTCGATCAAGGTTCGTATTCTGCTCGGAAAATCCTCATCAAGGAGAGGCTCCGGAGCTTTTATATTGCTTTTGAGGAAATTTACAGGACTCAAACAGCCTGGACCATCACAGATATAGAGCTTAGAGAAGATTGAGAATCTCAATATCCCTAAAGGTAATCCCAGCCTACAGGTCGTTTCTCGGAAGATATATTGGCAGCATAGATGGCAAGTACATCAAGTACACTGCTGATGATCTGGAGAATTACCTTTTGGATCTGTTTGAGGGAACCCCAAAATCATTGTCGAAAAAATAGAATCACTCTTTTTTTAGTTGACATATAAATAAGGCTCTTCTCTTCCACGAAAGAACGAGTTCAATCCCATTGTATTTCGATTTTTTGTTTGAAACTATTGCAGTATTTTAACTTATGTGAATTTTGCTCTACCGCCCCTAGTGCACATTGCATGGTGAAAAATGACATTTCCAAATGCCTAGCTTATTTCACTCCTTTACAACAGGAATCATACTACCTGAACTTCTCAAATTAGGCAATTTAGTTCTTAAACTTTTATTCTTGACAATTATATGTTCAAGGGACTGATTAGGGGGAAAATTAGAGACTAAAATTTCATATTCATAAAGTTCAAGGGGTTATTATAAAAAATAAAAATAAAAAAACAAAAACAAAAGTTCAAGGGGCTGTCACTCTCTCTCTCGCGCTTTCTATAAAGGTAAAACATATAAGATCACAACAAATCATTAAACATGTGCAAAAGAAATGGCAGGAATGATGAGCTTTAAAAAATAAAAATAAAAATAAAAATAAAAATGTGCTTGAGGAAATAAGAAAACAGAATTCAGGTCGGTCTGCAGAAGTCTAATTGTGGACAGAACCTAGTTAGTTTTTGGTTACAATAAGAACCAAAGGTTCCAATCTTATATAAATACACAAAATTGCCAACAGGTTTATTTTTGTTATTTATTTTTTTTTCATAGATTACAGGTCAAAAAAACATCTGGAATCCCCATCAAGATCATCACCATCCATGCCAAAATTGTAGATGAATACTCTCTCAAAAGAACTAAGTTCTTAAATTAAAAATGGACCCCACTATGAAAAACAATGAGAAACGAGGACCCGTTGCAAAAAAAAAAAAAAAAAAAAGGCACACCATTAAGGAATCAAAGATCATTGCGCAGCAATTAACACTAGTACAACTCTCATGTGCCTTGTAGTTGTAAGGAATCATATACTTGACCTGAGATCCCGGGGTTATCTGCAATCAGCACCAACTGCTTCGACGATTGACTTGAAGCCGTCCTTTTCTAAGCATTCTGCCAATTCGGCCTATGAAAGAATGGAAAAACAAAGAAAGAAAGAATGAGATACAGTCTCTGGAACAGCAGGGTCCAAACTAGTGGCTATTACCATCAATTTTTCTCCAGTTTAAAATCTTAAACAAGCACGCCTATGGTACTACTCTAATGGTTCTGTATAAAACTTGAGATTTCAACCGAGGGCATCTGAAATATTTGAAGATGTTTGCCTCAAGTACCACTTACGCAGGGACATAGGGTTGTAGTTAAATCTATATTTTCGACCCTAAAGTTCAATCTACCAACTCATCAACTTGGATTCCCTTCCTATGAAATCCTTCTTTGTACAGCCCAAATCAAACCATGTTCAATGTAGAAATCCCACCCCAAGGTGTAAGAAAAAAACGAGCGCCAATCACGAATACAAAAGAAAACTGTTTTTAACTTTTCAGCATGCATTTTTATTAGAAAATACCTTGATCTGGGGAATCAGAGCAGGCCCCCCATAGGCAAATGCCGTATATAGCTGAACAAGAGTTGCCCCAGCTCTTATTTTTTTATACGCATCCTCACCACTAATAAAGGGGCATAGAAGACAAGTGGACAACGTTAATAACAAAAGAAAACATTTGAAAAGTACATAGCTTTTCACAAGAAAAATAGTCAAAAAACGGTGAACTGCTGATTTTACCTGCTAACGCCCCCACAACCTATTAGTGGAATTTTTCCCTGGTGAAAATAAAGAAACAGATTCAAGTGAATAAAAAGTTACAATTAATACAACAGCATAGATTTGGTGAGGGACTGACATCTTGTGTCATATATAATAAATATATATATATATATATTTCTCTTTATCCCCCGCTCATGCTGCCAATCAAGGGCTAAACCCGGGCAGAATGAAGACGGGGATAGAAGTTCAGTGCTCGATGGCCCCTGTACCTTTACTTTATCTTTGATTCAGTTAGATGACTCTATCCTCCTTGTTCATGTTCAAAGACTTTAAGTTTTGTTCTAATGAAGCATTAGTTCTTAAGAAAATAAAAGAATAAACTAAATCATTGCAAATAGGCGACATACCCTTGTCAAAATGTACATATCCTTCAATAGATTGGTGGACATCCCAAATAGTGGCTTCCCACTTAACCCACCAGGTTCTTCAGCCACTGGATTTTTATTCATGGGCTCTGGTCTTGAAACTGTCGTATTGGATATAATCTAGAAAACCAAATCGAAACAGGAAAAAATAAATAAATAAGGCATGGAGTGATAACGCACTAGGAGGATATACTTTTGTAAAAATTCTCAGAATACTGCAGCTATAGAAGGCCCAAATGTTTAATCGGCCATGCTCCCTCCGAGACACTGACCACCCAACAATCCTTGCCAACCTTTCACCTTCTCTACTTCCAAATTATTTCCAAAAATACATCTAAAGAGCTCATCAGCAACTGAAGACTATTTTCACCATCCATATTTAAAAAAAAATTTTAAAAATTAAAAAGAGCTATAAATTTTTTGTCGTAAACTAGTCGAAACTGAGCATTGGTCATTAGATGACATAAATTTGTTACACACTTTTAAGTCTTTAACCATCGTCGTATGTATTTGGCGATGTCCAAAATAGATGGTATACTTTATAAAATACGGGGTATTTATATAAATTTCCCTAGTTTTTTTTATACAACTTCACTTCCCTTTCCCATGCACTAAGCATGAGTTAGCTGCCTTAGTTCATTATAAATTATGAACCAGAACGCATGGGGATCATTCCATGTGGAATTCCCAAGAAAAGCTCTTATTTATTTATTTATTTGTTTATCTTTACAGACTAACAGTATGCTAAAACTGACTGCTCGTCATCGAGAAATGACCATCCTTTTTAGACCGACGTAACTTCTCACTTCACAGTATTGCGAATTAACCGTGTTACTAGGGCAGAGTGGCCAATGCACATACTAGAATTTGTAAGTAAATATGTGAAGCACATGCTACTGAAGCCTTGTTCTGACCGAGTCATGGTAGCTTCGTATAGCTTCAATTGTGTTCGTAGTCACAATCAAGCAAACATCCTAGAGTTGTTCATCGTCAAATTCGAAACATCCATACACCATTTATGTGAATCTTCCTACAACTAAACCTCAATGTCTACTCGAATATTTTTCTTTTTGATACATTGCTAGTTGTTCCCAAGATTTGAGCCTGAGATCTCTCCCCTAAACCGCCCACCCTTACCAATTGAACTGGCAGCTGTTGGCCAGAGACTAGTCAAGTAATGATGATAATAAACTAAAAGGAATAAACCAACATGCACGACAAACAAGGAAAATGGTTAAGAGTTTGTGCCGAAATAACATACCAATCCATCCAAGCGAAGGGCAAGGGCAACCTACCATACAGAAGCAAGAAACAATTAAAAACCAGAGAGAGAGAGAGAGAGAGAGAGAGAGAGAGAGAGAGATGAGAACAGAGTGTACATACAGCTGCAATATCTTCAAGGTCTTCTTTTGACAAGTCTGGAGCGATTTTCACAAGCAATGGGGGCGGGCCCTCTTCACCCCACTGCATTTCATCACGAGCGGCTTGGACCTGGACAAAGAGAAAAATATGAAAGACCAAACTTCAACACCAGATTGTGATAAATTACTCAAGAATTAGGGGTAAGTTGTGCATTGAGCTTTATACCTTCTTTACAAGATCCTTCAACTGCTTCCTTCCTTGAAGCATACGTAATCCTGGGGTGTTGGGCGATGAAACATTAATCACCTGATAAAGGATTGTCAAACACTTAGGCTAAGCAATAGAATTTAACCTGAAACACCAAGCCGTGAAGGCGTATAGTGCGGATGATGAATTATAATATCTTTTCCAATGAATAGCATAAACAACTGACGGTGGACTAATATTTAGAAATCAAATCCAAATTAACCTATGGTCATTACAAACTTCTAAACTTGTGCTGTCAATACTTTGCTTCAAGTACCTAAAATTTACAGCTTTCGCATTGAAGCCAAACAATTTTGTGTGAGAATTTTTCGAATAAACACATCCTTGAGAATTTTCCTGGAGAAAAATTTTTCTTCACCTTGTCTTTTCTTTTTTGGATAAACACTGAGTAAATATTAAGAATATATAACAGAAGAGTGCAAGGATAAGCAATCCTCACATCAACTAAAGAAATTACAAGTCGATGGAACAATGAAACTAGAGAACATATTTTTCATCCTGACACAGAATGTGAAAAGAACGCAATTGGCTTAATTATGAAGAAAAAACCACTTTAGCGCACACACACACTCACACACACACACACAAAAGAAGAATTCAGATTAAAACTAAATTCCAGGAGATCCGATAACTAGCTAAAGGTCGATATAAAACACGCACACACATACGCCCACGCACACACAATCAAACTCCCATTAAACAGACAAACAACTGAATAACTGCTAACTACATCACACGTGAAACCTTGCCCGCACCAAGAAATGTAGAGTTTCTAAATCCGATCATAGGTCTTTATGCCAGTATACCTATGATGTTACTCTTTTCTCTTACCTTTTGTTATTAAATAGAAAGGTCTTCATGCCCTTTATTATATCAAGAGAAAGTGACATTTAAACTTGCACATAGCTCCGCCATCTTTTTTATCTTTAAAAGAAACCAGATTTACAATTTGCAAATGATCTAACATTATGATCTTATGAATATTGGCCTTAAGGAAAGATGCACCTTAACTCCTAAACTGCTCCGTAAATTCCACAAATCAGTAAATTTCGGTGGAAGAGAAACAGAGTTAGTTGAACATATGTTGATTATTCCAAAAAGGAATAAGTGAATCGACTTATATTTGCCATGTTTTCAGTTCTAAAACCATAGAACAAAACATTTATACTTTTACATATAGATTAGTAGAAAGGAAGATGAATTTGAAAAAACCAGTTGCTGCACCTATCTTCCGCGGAAATACAGAATTTAATGAGATTGAGATTACAGCTATTTAGTGCAAGTAAGATTTAGACACTTTGCATAAAAGAGAAACACGGAAAAACTATTTATGAATTACGTAAAGAATATATACCAAGTAATCAGCATATTGGGACAACGTATGTACTCCTTGGACGTAATCTGCGACAGCATCTTCACTTGTCTTATTTTTTCCAAAATTCACCCCCAAAATTCCAGGTCCAGCCTTGCCTCCATGTTTGCCTTCATCATTAGGGGAAGGTGAAGTGCTCGAAGATTCATCCAACTTCCTCTTACCATGCTGGGCGCCCAACCGCTTTGCAACAACAACAATTCCTTCACTATTGAAGCCACACCGGTTGATGATAGCACTGAAAACATAACATAGTTTTTTTAAAATAACTCAGAAAAAAAAAAAAAAAAAAAAAAAAAAAAAAAAGAGAGAAACAAAATACATCTTTCATAACATCAAATCATTCTGACTTCAAATGAAACGTTAACTCTTACCCTTCCTGAGGCAATCTGAAGATACGAGGTTTAGGATTACCCTCCTGTGGAACGGGGGTTACAGAACCGACCTCTACAAAGCCAAATCCTAAACCAAGTAAGCCATCAACAGCCTCTGCATTTTTATCAAACCCAGCAGCAAGACCTATAGGGTTGGAGAACTTCCTTCCCCAAACTTCCAACTGTAAAATTGGTGGATTAGGCCTTTTCTCCCTTGGAACCCAACCACGAGCAGCAGCTGAGACAGCTAGTGTGTGAGCAAACTCTGGATCCAGCAGGGCAAAGAAAGGATTTACCAGTTTTGTAGCAGAAAATAGCCAGCCACTGGATAAGTTTTGATACAAAAATAAAAAAATAAAAAATAAAAAAAAATATTAGTTGCAAATATCATTGACCTTAAAACATTCAAGATCCAATGAAACAAAGACCATTCAACAAACTGACGGGAAATATGCATCCAGGGAGCAAGAGAAGTCGAATTCAAAGCAAAACATACAAACATGTATCAATGTTCAGATCACCGAACCTCATCACCATGGAAAGGACTAAAAATAGCACAACACAGAAGAAGCAACATATTTGCATGCTAGTTTACCATTGGAGCTGTTCTCAAATAATAGTTTCAAAAATTCATAATGTGCATCGTTCAAGAGTTAGAACCAAAATGAAACAGCATACTACAATCGAATTAACCTTTACGTCTTTACGTCCTTCTTTTCTTCTTTAGCAAGACATTAACGCAGAAATTCAAATTGAGGACCAAAATTACATTTAGGGAATCTCAAGAATAATCATTGCCAAAAGAATACATGATAAAGCTGCAAAATTTACATATAGAATTAAGCAAACATTTTACACTTGGATCAAAATGATGTACCAGAAAGTTGCTTCATCGACAGTACTAACGTAAGCTCCTCCAGCTATAGCTAGTCCTATTGTGGCACCAGTTAGTAACCTCCCCTACAGGTTCAAAATATTTGGAAACTAGCTCAGAATCAGACAGGAAATTCCTCCAATCACAGTACAATTTCAGCATAAATATTCCCTCTTTGTTTTCCCCCCCATCATTAACAATCCTGATTTAGATATAGGGGGGGGGGGGGGGGGGGGGTGGGGGGGGAAAGAAAAAACCCCAACTACAACAAAAAGCAGTAACACAAATTTGATAAAGCAGGGTAAGAAAACCCCATCTCAATAAGGACAGCTATGAACTTGTCAATGTTTAAAAGTAACAGAAACATAGCTATGCTTGCCCAATAAGACACTATAAGAAAAACCCACATAAATGCATCTCTACAATTTGAAAGTTCTGAACTTTGCACTTATCTTTTTATTCCAAACCCATCAAAGAATAACTCAAATTTGGCGGAGTTTATGTTTTCATCAAATAAACACAAACATAAATATTTGTGTCTGTGTGTGTGTGTGTAGAGAGAGAGAGGGAGGGAGGAGAGAAAGCATACTTTCTTGGAAAAATGAGGGATTTTAGGAGCAGTTTCTGGGGAAGAAGAGCAATGTCTGTTGCTTCCAATAGGAGTGGAAAACACCCTTTTCTGTGGGAAGTCCCTGTATAATCTCCTCCAAGCCCTTGAGGCCATGGCTAGTGGGAATAATAAATTAACAACGAAAACCCACCAAAAGATACGAAATTTAAAGCAAAACCAAGAAGAGGAAGAACAAGAACAACTCCCAGAATGCTAAGAATCGAGAGGAGAGAGAGAGAGAGAGAGAGAGAGAGATGTGTGTGCTTGGAGTTGGAGTACGTGCACAAGGCCTCGCCTCTCCTATATGGTGGTGGCGGTGGCTTCCTTTTATTCTTGTTATTGCTAGGTGCCGTTGCAAATATTTAGTCCCAAAAGAATCGGGTTCTGAGGGTTTTTGGATCTTTTTTCCGGCCCAAGCTTTTATTTTTATATAAAAGGGCATGTTTATTCGCATCAAAGGGCAACAGAACTTTCCCAATCAATTATATGCTTATTAATCATCTGTTTATGTTTAGCCAAAATAATAATAATAATAATAATAATAATTAACCTAAATGATTCTGAATTTTTTTAAAAGTGACAATTTAATTCCTATTTTTTTAATTTTAGTCGAGAAGACTCTAAATTTTCTAAATATTGACAATCTTAGTCATTTCCATCCAATTCCGTTAAATTTTTAACAAAATGAACCATATACAATACATGTGATCTAATTTGAGAGGATAATTTATAATTTAATAATAATTAAAAAAAATAAAAAAATCATAAAACAACTAAAATGATCTCTCTTTCTGTCTCTCTCTCCCTCCATTTCTCATATTCGGGGGGGGGGGAGGGAGTGCGCGGGATTTGAATTCGGTGTTTGGGGGTGGGGAGTGGGGGGGGGGGGGATTTGAATTCGGTGTTTGGGGGGTGGGGGTTGAGAGCTGGATTTTGAGTTCGCAAGGTGAGGAGTCCGAGCTCGGTGATGGCGAGGAGGCGCTGGGACATCAGCGGGGCGAGATCGAAGTGTGCTTGGCGGGGGGCAACCCAAAGTCCTAGCTCGGCGACAGTGAAGCGGCGAGGAGGGGGTAGCCACAGATCAGAGTTTTAGGTCGGTGACTAGGGGAGGGGGAGAGCCCATATTGGAGTTTTGTGTGTGTGTGTGGGGGGGGGGGGGCGGGGGGATTGGATTTTTTTTTCTTTTTTTAGGGGAGGGTGCTAATCAAAGTTTTGTGTGTTAGGGGGACCCAAAGTCCGAGCTCGGCGATGGTGAAGCGGCAACAGGGGGGACCCTAGATCAAAGTTTTAGGTTTGGACTTTTTTTTTGGTGGGGGGGGGCCGCGCTAGGCATTGGGTTTTCAGTTCAGTGGGTGAAGGGGGCTTAAGTCGGTGACATAAAAGACAGCAGTGCTCTGGGGCAAGGGGGACTGGTTACGACTTAAGTAATATTCCATTAGACATTTAACGGATTTGACGAAAATGATTATAATTGTCAATATTTTAAGAATTTAAGGCCTTCTTGGCTAAAATTAAAAAAGCAAGGATCAAATCGTTACCTTGTAAAGAGTTTAGGGATCATTTTGACCACTTACTCAAAAAAATAATTATAACAATAATAATGAGTTCATTTATTAAATAAAAAATGAGAATTTGGTAAACCTCAAAAAAAAAAAAACATCAATTCTTGCATTCTTTTTGTATTGATTTTGTATCAAAATAAATAAATATCAAATTTATTTATATATTTTAGTAGGTGTTCATGGGTTAATAATAGGATAATTAGGGTTATGCCATAAAAATGGGATGTGGATTGATTTTTGCCACTAACATAAAAACTCTAGTAGAAAATGTCATTAAAGATGATGTCATTTTTTTCCCTAAATGATGTTAATAGATATCAACAGGTACATCCAGACATCTTGACTATGTTGACACCTCCTTAACACCCTCATCCCTTACCTGTTCTATTTTTTATTAATGAAAAAAGAAAAATATAAGAATGTTTATAAGAATATAAAGTAAGAGGAAAATAAAAACAACTCTATTAAGGATAATTAAAAACAATAATTAAATCATATATAGCCGGAGATCAATCTCAAATAATTAAGACGAAACTCTCATATTAAAATATAATCTCAAATATGCCTAATTAAAAACCCTTTAACCAAAATCCTATAAGAAAAATATCAAAGGGGAAAAAGAATACATATCTATCAAGAAACAAATAAAGGTTAGCTACTTACACAATATGTAAGAAGTTAACCCCATCATATTCTTAGAGACCTCTGAAAAAATAATTGTGGGGTAAACAAACCACCAAGTAGTGTCCTTGATATAAATGACATGACATGCTAACCTAATAGCCACTTGATTACCATTACAAAAAAACATGTGAAACACAGTGGTTTGTAGTCTCCAAATAATGCAGCGCACGTTTTCATCTGGAAAGGAATTTCCATGGCAATTTGAGAAGATCAACTACATATATAGCATCACATTCAAACCAAAGTTGTGTCAAGTTGAATTGAATAGCAAATTTAATAGCAATAATGACGCCCATAAGTTCCACCTCAAATGCATGTAGAATACCAAGAAGTTTAGTAAAACAACCTTTACAAAAACCTCTATAAGTACGAAGATTCTCCCACATCCAGCAGTGAAACCATTAGCAGTACCATCTATATTAATTTTTATCCACCCCGGAGACCTCAATAATTTTTGGCGCCTTTGATATCCTGTTGGAAATTTTGAAACTTTTTAGAATCAATAAAATTATGCATAGTACCAACATCCAGCGCATCGCTTCGTTAATATAGCTCCATAAAAGAACAACGGCCTGGTGCAGATTCGGCGCTTTATCTTCAAACATCACCGCATTTTTCAACTTCCAAATAATCCATATTGTTGGGATGATTCCGCAAACCCACAAATTCTTTACCTGTGCACTCATATCCACCTTAAACATTAAACTGAGAAGTTTCCTGAGATCGCCTGATCTATCAATTTGTCTATTAAAAATTTTTTACTTGCGACTCCATATGGCCATCACAAAACTACAATGAAGAAAAATGTGATTAATATCTCTTCAGCTGCACAACAGAAACGACAACAGCTAGGATTAGCAAAGCCTTTAATCTTTAAAAACTGCTCAATTGCAAGGTGACCACGAAGCGCTTTAGAGCTTAATAGAAATCTCGAATTTTTGGCTGACCATCCGAGCATAGACTCCTTCTCAATTCATCAGTGGTATCATGAGCAATAACTACTTTTTCAATGTCTTTCGCAATTGTTGGAAAAGAATCCCAAAACTGCTGACGAAGAAGACAATTGTTATCGACTATGAGGTCTCCCACTGTCAATCTCAAATCTCATTATTCGGCACATGAACTTTTGTAATAATTTGATAAGCAATTCAATTGTCTTTCCAACGATAACCTTTGAATTGCAGGTCAAATGTTACGAAAGTCTTTGACATATTTACCTTTCCAATAGTCACAAGCAAGAGCTTTCTCAGTCATCACTCTCCAAGCTATTTTCTTTAGAAAAGCTATATTGACCGCTTCAAGCGATCTAATGCCAAGACCCCCTTCCTTTTCTAGGAAGACAAGTTTTTTTTTTTTCCCAAGCAACTGAAACAAGCTTCCTTTTCTCAATGCTACCAGTCATCAAGAACTTCCTCATTGTAGCTCAATTTTACGAATTAGATTAATCGGCCATTTATAGATCATGAATGTGTGATTTAGAGAACCGGTAATTATTGAATTAATAGTATGAATAAGAGTCACAATCTGGAGGGGATATAAGATTGTCAATCCCATTTCTTAATCTCAAATTAGTATGGACCCCATCATTCTCATTCCCATTTTAGAAAAAAAAAATAAACAAATAAATAAGAGATTGATTTTCATTCTCCACTTTCATTTCCTAATCCTGATAAGTAAACATGTCATTAGAGAGTTTAAAATTATCTCAGTTAAAATTAAAAAAACAAAGCTAAATTGTTACTTTTTTAAAGAATTCATAAACTATTTTTACTAATTACTCAAAAATATAATGTAAAAATTTTAAAAAAATATTCAGAAAAAAAATCAGTTTTCATAGCTCTATGGTAAAATTACAATAGCATTAAAGTTCTGGGTACAAAATAAAATTTGTCGTAAAGTGTTTAAAGTCGTCCCAAAAGTCTACTCACTACTTAAGTGGGACCAAACCACCAAGGGAATACGTTTGCTGATTGGGCGAAGAATAAAATGAAGAGCATGGATTTTGTCATATCCATGGTGGAAAACTCGAAAAAAAGAATCCTCGTATTCATGTGTGTAGACTATACGATGTTTTATTAAATTCCTCGAAACTCTCTTCATTCATTTCCTCTGCCTGATCTCTCATTGGATCGTCGATAAAAGGTCTCAGAATTGTTGACTGTCTTTCACTGGTGTTCTTCTTCTTCTTCTTCTTTACTTGATTTTTGTTTTGTTTTTCAGTTTATTTTCATCTTTTTCTTTTCTCATTTTATCATCATTTCGCGGGTAATTTAAGATCCTTACTCAGCTTCATGTATTCATATTCATCGTCTTCTTATTCATCGCCGTCGCCATCTTCATCTGATTTTTTTGGACAAAAAAAAAGATTAAAGGTTTTTGCTTTTTTTTTTTAATTGTGTTTGGTTGGTGGGAAAAATATCGAAAGTGGTGAAAGAAAGAAATCGAAATTATTCACTCTGGTTCAGTCGCTGATGTTTATTGTTAAGGCAAAGGTGGGAAAAGAAAAGAAAAGAAAAAAAAAAAGATCGGATATATATTTTTTAAAATCAATAGGCTGACTTGACTCTACTATTTATTTGGGTATCTTACCTCAGTTTTTACTATGAAATTGTATCCAAACTGACCTCTTTCTTGATTAATTTCTTGGCAACCAAACGCGCATGAAAAGAGTCTAAAAACCCTTTTGTTTCTTTGTCATGCTCTTTTGAATTTCAGGAATTATATCCCGTATGGATCCTTCTTGTCTAAGTTTTCTTCGATGTTTTCTCTGCTGCCAAGATGAGATCGATGATACTTTCTATGTAGATTTAAGAGATAATCGAAGAACACTATCTCCTACTTTTAGAACCATCAGAAACTTTTTCAGCAAAAGAAGTTCTCGTTCTGATTATCACATTGTTGTTAGCGATGAAAGCTCTACTCCTCGTCGCAGCTACCAAGTCCGTGAATCCAATATTCCCGCTTCAGTTCCGCGTAATGCCGCAAATAGCAGTTCTCCTTATGTTCAGAGATCAGTGCAACATGATAATGAGGCAACGCGAGAGGACTTACAAGCCGAATTGCTTTTCGCGCTTTTGTATAGAACACAACCACAATTATCATCGCCTTCTCGACCACCTCAATCCACATCATCCCCCAAAACCCCAACATCTTCGTCTAAACTACCGCAGTCTTCTTTAGTTAGAACATCTGCAGCTGCTCCAACAGCTGCAGCTGCTCCAAAGCCTGCGAAATCTTCATCTTCATACAAGTCACCCGAGTCTTTTATGGATTCCCCGTCTTCTTCTGGCCCAAACTTGTCGTCCCAGAAGCAGCCTCCAATCCTGAAGCCTTCTCTTAGAAAAGTGGGACAACAGCAAGGGAAGTCGAGTTATTTGCTAGATGAAAATGATTCGTTACCATTGTACATAATTCCCGATGATGTCAAGGACTTGATCAAAAGAGACATTGTACCTGATGTTCTGAAGAGGCCTGTATCGCCCTTTACATACAAGGATTACTTCTCTGCTCTGTTGTATGCAGAGGACTACTATTACGAGGTATGCTCAATTTTGCCCTTTTTGCTTAAGAGTATTTCTTGATGGTACACTTGACGGACATTTACCGTCTGTTGATGGAATCTTCAAGGTGAAACATCCAATTATTTCTTTTCATTTGGCCACAACAATGTAGATTCTTAGTAGAAAAATTTAGGGAATGTGCCCGCTTAAATCCTGTTTTCAGTTTTGTGTCACCCATTTTCCTCTATTAGAAATTATGCCCGTTTCAATTTGGTTATAAAGGTGAAATGGTAGACATGCGAGACTCAAAATCTCGTGCAAAAGAGCGTGAAGGATCGAGTCATCTTCAATGCATAATATTGAATATCGAAAATGCTCATTGAATTGGAATGAGTTCGGCAGTGGATCACAAATCTTGGTGATATTCTCTATCCAATGAATGCAAAGTCTGCTTTGAAGTCGTCCACCCTGCACCCAACCCCCCGAGTATATGCTTTGACAAGAATCACACCAGGGTAGATTGATACATTTACACACTTAGAGGTGTAAATCACTTAAACTATTTACTCCCCCTACCTTTATTAATGAAAGAATATCATTGTATAAAGGAGTGTTATAAATCTTTATGCCCTTTCACTAGAGCGGCATTCCTCTAGTCTTACGCTCACTAATTCAACTTTGACATGGTATTTTAGTGAAAGATATTAGGTTCGTAATTAGGGTCCCACACAAACACACTTGAATCGTATGATGCATATGACAGATCGTGAATTTAAAATGAAATCAAGGATTCAATATAGTTTTTAGACGTCTTTTAATCCTTATTTTGATCTTGTTTGTGTAATGTATATGACTGATATGTGTTTGATTAATTTCATTTTTTCTTTCTCATATGACCAATATACGCAGAATTTTTTTTATATAAAAGGACGGTCTGGTTTTCCAATAGTGTAGTACTTCACTCCGACAAGAACTTATTTACTTTAGTTTTGTTTGGATTAGAAATGGAGCGAATATAAACTCATGAATGTTACATTAGAGTTGCATAAAGCGGTCGTCTACAATAAATCAGACAAGCGTAAAGGTGTCGATGAAAATGAGAAAAGGATGATACCATCTTTGTGGCATTCAAGCTTGATGCTGTTCGAGAGAGACGACCATTTCTTTTGTCAAGGGACTTAGCATATGCACGGCCTTCAGGTAGTGAAGTTGAACCTTTCAGGTAATCTTCCCCAATCTTGAACTACCATATCTAGAGTAAGTAACTGCAAATTATTGGATTTGTAAAGCAAATTGGGTTAGTACTGCTGATATATATTATTAGGTTAAATTTTTTTTCTTTTTATTATTATCATTGATGCTTCATCTTTAATTTGTATTCTTAATGATATATAATTATTCTTTACAGCAAATCCTTGACTAGGCCAAAAAAAAAAAAAAAAAAAAAAACAGAACCTTATGAGTCTGTTTTTAAGCATACTTTGATAAGGTAACCCATGAAGTTCAATTCATTTGTGTGACAAACTAAACTTTCATGGGTTCA
The DNA here is from genome assembly GCA_025413025.1 of Ficus hispida. Lineage (NCBI taxonomy): Eukaryota > Viridiplantae > Streptophyta > Magnoliopsida > Rosales > Moraceae > Ficus > Ficus hispida. The sequence goes on along the minus strand of CM046368.1, from coordinate 2,434,621 downwards.
CCCTAGCGTCAAAGACGTGCATAACAGATAGGTAGACAGTTCAATCTAGCAACTCAATGCCGAATATGAGAGTCCAATGATTGAATCATAAGTTTATAACCAGTAATATTTTCCTTTCAATATATGCTTTTCTTGTTTTCTTTTGGTTTGTTCAATGCGAATTCAGCTTGAGAATAAGTAATCAAGCATTTGCACAAAACCAATCCTTTCGTGCATGGTGAGCAAGTGCAGTCCACGTTTGAGTCTGCAACTTTAGACATTGGTTCAATTTATCATAAGACTATATTTTTGTCGTCGAATTCGTTCGAACAAAACCTGGTGAATAAACAAAACCATGAACTTGTAATTCTCTGGGTAACATACTTCGGATTATCTGTGACTGTCATCAAATAAAGTCATTTACAGAGCAGCACAAAGGTAGAGAACTGCATGATTGTCTGCTTTTGATGGATGTCAAGTGCACAATTCAGGCACGAACAATTTTTCATGTAGAGTGCAAAATTAAAGTCCCCAATATTTTATTTCTTATTAACTTCATTGGAAGGTACTATTTTACTACTTGGAACTTTCATTTTCTTGCATCTCAATCCCAGGATATGCCTAAACAACATTCCCGTCAAAGTTTAGGACCACATGATGTATTAATTAGATATCTTGTCTCTCCATAATCTCTAATCTCTAATCTCTATTGTTATGATGTTCCATATGATTTTCCAAAATGTCACGCAGGGCATAATCTATCGTGTGGTGAACAGTGATCTTGTATTAGTCAAGTTTGATGATGACTTCCATTCTAAGCATTGTGCAACTCGCAGATACGATATCAGTTTCTCATTCAACAGAATCTGTCTGAAAAGAGCACACCAAGCACTCAATTCTGTGTCGGATTCGCTATTTGAGAATTTCCTCTTTCCAAGTTGTGCATCACGGAATAGCGGCACTCCCAGATCAGCTCTCACTTTAAGCACTCACAAACTTGATGCAGAAATATCCTCGACAATTCGTCAGATTTCAAGCATTCAGAGCTCACCACCATATCTCATATCCGGTCCAAGGTGTGCCTCTGAATCCAGAACAGCCGCACACTTAAGAGAACCATCAAGAACTGGTGTGGTCATCCGAGAGGCAGTGATCCAAACGTACAAAACCTCCCCTCATTGTCGGATTCTTATCTGTTCGCCTTCCAACAGTGCTTGTGACGTCCTCATGAGAGGCCTAAAGAAAGAAATTCCCGAGGCACTCATGTTTCGCGCCAATGCTGCATTCAGAGAGAAAGAAGACGTGCCTGAAGACATCCTCTCGTCATCACTTTACAAGCAGGAGTGTTTCATCTGTCCAAAACTGGAGACGCTTCGCCAATTCAAGGTGATCTCTGCAACCTTTGTGAGCTGCTTTCGTCTGCATAACGAAGGCCTGCCCGTTGGACACTTCAGTCATATATTCATGGTGGATGCTTCCTTTGCCATTGAGCCAGAGGCTCTGGTGCCTTTGGCTAACTTTGCTGACAAAAATACGGTTGTCGTTGTTACTGGTGAAGTGGGTTCTTCTCCAAGTTGGGTAAGATCCGACATTGGTAGAAGAAATGGATTGAAGACTTCGTATTTTCAGAGACTGAGCAAGTGCAGGCCATATCATAGCCTCAGCCCTAGTTTCATCACGCAGTTGAACTTGAATCGCGATGCCTGCTTTATGTGACTCTCTTGAATTTTGAATTTTGTTTTCTTGTAATGTGTATAACTTAAGAGAACTGTTACAGGTGTTTGGCACCTTTTTTTTGTTTTTTTCGTTTTGGGAAATATTTCCTTTAGTCGTACGAGGCCAAAAACGTAAACGTTGGTCCTTTTATTATTGCTGCTTTTATTTGATAACAACCGTGCTGGCTGAACTGCTGCAGTGGCATAGAAAATTTCTTTTTCAATTATTTTTACTTATTTGGTTTCTATGGTTATAATCTTAAGACGTGTTCCTACAGTTAACTTTGTTTTAAGAAAATATTCTTTTTTCTTTGTTAAACAAATTATTTATTAACTTGATGAAGTCTTTATAATGGTCTTGCTTCTTAGCTGTTTACCAAGCTTTTCCCTATTTTAAATTAATTAATTTCGTCGCATATGTATTTATATAACGACGCTTATTTTATTCTAAATCCCTCTATTTTTTTACCAAAAGTAAACCATAAAATGGGATAAGGAACAACCTTTTAGAAGAGGCAAAAGAGAGCAGTCGGCCGGATTGAAAATTCTAGTTTTATTTATGCAGTTTGAAAGCCCTCTCCCTCTAGCACAGAGAGTATAATCAATTTTCTTTTCAGGATTGTCATCCCAAGACTGTAAATCCATCATCTCCATTTCTTTACGAGCAATTATATTACGAGCAATTATATAATTATCAAAATTTTCTCATAGCCTATCATTCTGGGGATTGACAATCTTAGGATTCGGAACCATATCAGAATTAGCAAGCCCAAGAATTAGAAAGAAAAATGTCCACTTCTTTATTAGCTAAAGCGAAAACTTTCCTTTTCCTTCTGAACAGCCAAATTATCCATAAAAACCATGGCAACCTTTCCTGTAACTTGTTTCTTTGAAATTACTGACTGATATACTGTAAAGTCAAGTCCGTGACTCGGATGTCACTTTTCTTTATTAACTTGGGAATAATAATTTGTTGCTTTACGCGACATTTTGCACTAAAGTCTAGATGTTTCTGCATATCTTTATTTTTTTCTATCTTTCTTTCTTTTTTTTGAGATATCCATAGAGATCAACATTTACGTCGATATTATCCATAAATCAAAATCTCAATAACTCTATCAATATTATCATTTTCAAATTTGACAATAACTAAAAATTACGTGACAAGAGTTGGATGTGCCATAGGAGTTGTCATGAAATTCCATATATATATATATATATATTTTTTTTTTTTTTTTTTGCTCTAACTGAAATTCTATAATTTTGTTACGTGGAGCTTAATTCCTTTTTACCCTTAGAATTTCTTATTTGTCCAATTCTTGTATGTCCTCACTCAGATTTTCAAGAGAAAAACAAAAAAATCCTTACTCAATTCTTAGGAGCCAATACCCTTTTTTATATTTTATTTTAGGATATGTGAAACAATGGTCTTCTTTTTAAACATTTTTAATAGAGTTATTTACGTTTTTTTACCTCATATTTTGTTTTATTTAGAAAATATATCTTACATCTTAAAATTTTGCTTATTTAGACTACAAGATCACATTTGATAGATAAATTTATAACTCTTCTCGGTTAACAGATAACATTTATCTTAAAAATATTACCCTTTTATACATTGTATTTTACTTTTGTTCAGAAAATATATCCTACATTAAGAGTCATGCATTTTATATTATTGTAGTACATTTAATAAATAAATCAATAATTTTTCTTGATTTACACTTTATTTCATCCTAAAAATACGTCCAAAATACCCTTAAAAAGAAAAATTATAAAATGATTAAAACTTTAATTTTCTCAACAAAAAAATTAAGACTTCCCCCACCCCACCATCATAACCAATAGCTCTTTCCCACTCTGCACCATGTACCCCTTCCGACCCCATCTCACGAGGCCCTTTATTTAGCATTCAATTTAAAGAATAACTGTAACACCTACCTAATAAAACTTTCATTAGTACAGAATATGGATACCACGACGGTTTTTAATCGTCATGATAACATTTCAACGACGGTTTTCTAACCATCGTGAAATCCAAGATCGTTGAATCTTTTAAGATTCCATGACGGTTTTTTACCTGTTGTTGAATAGGCAAAATATAGTACCTCAATGTGGACATTTAAGAATATACAACGACGGTTCTACGTAAAAAACCGTCATGATAGGCGGACCGACCACGACGGTTTTTCAAGAAAATCGTTGTGGTAGGTCCACCTATCACGACGGTTTTTTAGAAAAACCGTCGTGGTAGGATCCGCCGAAAAAAAAATTTTACAAATTCATTTCATTTCCCACGCGCGAGTGGCAAATCCGGAAAATTTAACTCACAAAATTAACATTTTTTCTAGAAAATTCCCAAATCTGTGCCTTACCTCAATCAATTTTAAAGCAATCTAAATCACAACGACAATCAACAATCACCGAAAGGACGGATTTTGGATATTTTTCTACGGAAAATTCCCAAATCAACAATCAACCAAATCAACATTTTGGAAGGAATATTGTGGATTTTTGACATTTTGGACGGAAATTTCACAATCAACAACCACAATCAACAAAATCAATATTTTGGACCGAAAATTCCCAAATCCGTGCCTTACCCAAGCAAGATACATTTCAACTTACTGGATTGTCGAGCGTGGGTACGGGCGGAGTGGTAGAGAATGTAGGGGACAGAGGAATGGCGGCGAGAAGGAGAGGGAAAAAGGCTCGGAGTTAGAGAGAGAGAGAGGAATGGCGCCTAGAGAGAGAGGGAAAAGGGCTCGGGATTAGAGAAAGAGAGATGAATGACGGCGAGAATGTAGAGAAGGGGCGGAGAGAGATAAATGGAGGGAGGATATGGGCGGCTTTGGGTTTGGAGTTAGAGTTTGAATTAGAAAGTGAAAAAGGCTCGGAATGTAATGGGGTGGGAAAGAGGGTACTTTTTTGGGTTTTAATATACGCTCCAAAAAGTTAAACAATTTCAAAAATTTTCAAAATTCCCACCTTCATACCTACCACGAAGGTTTTTGGAAAAAAAAAAAAAAAAAAAAAAACCGATGTAATAGGGTGAAAGAATTCAAAAAAAAAATTTTTTGACATACCACGACGGTTTTTCCTAAAAATTGTCGTGGTAGGGTGAAAAATTCAAAAATTTTTTTTTTAATTTAAAATTTTTTTTTCAAAATTTTAGTTGAGATACCACAACGGTTTGTTTAACCGTCGTAGTATATGGTATTTTTTTGGGTTTTAATATACACTCCAAAAAGTTGAACAATTTCAAAAATTTTCAAATTTCCTGCCTTCATACCTACCACGATGGTTTTTGGAAAAAAAAAAAAAAAAAAACCCATCGTGATAGGGTGGAAAATTCAAAAAAAAAAATGACCTAAAAACCGTCGTGGTAGATCACTACCTCGATGGTTTTTCCCAAAAACCGTCGTGGTAGGTCAAAAAATTTCAAAATTTTTTTTTAAATTAAATTTTTTTTTTCAAAATTTTAGTTAAGATACCACGACGGTTTGTTTAACCATCGTGGTATCTTTAGCTTCCACGACGGTTACAGAAAACCGTCATGGAAGTATGGTCTTCCACGACAGTTTTTGGAAACCCTGTTCCGCTCCGTGTTTTTGCCGTATCTTCCATGACGGTTTTTAAAAAAACAGTCGTGGAAACTTCGTCGTGGAATCCACATTTTGTAGTAGTGTTTACATCACCCAAATAGCCGTATTAGATAGTGTTATTTCCTTAACTGCTACTTATGTTATTCTTAGGTATTTAAATAGATAAAATATGAAAAAGAGGACAAATTTGAACTTTTGGGTACTATCTCATAGATATTAAAATAACTATATCACACTCAACCTATATGGCTGGCCAAGTATATACAATATAATACACAACTCAAAATCAGCACAGCTAAGTATAAAAAAAAACATAGCCGTGAGGGTAGTCAAAACTCAAAATAACACGTCAGCTAGTCCATATACACAAGTCCACGAGTATTGGGAGTGCACCAGCCAACCATCTAGTCCTCAACTAGTGCTAAGAAGTGCCATCATCTGCATCACCATAAACGAATGAGCTAAAGCCTAGTAAATAGAATCAATGTATAACATAAACAATATAAATATGCATGAGCTCATGACTTTACTTCTTCAATTAACTTATTCCATTTCACTTTTTATAATATTTCTTATCTTTTGTGTGCTTAGGGTTTCTTAAACGGGGTAGTATCCCATATATCTTAGCAATCGGATCTTGTGGCCACAAAACAAACATGATAATAAATACCATCATGTGGGTTAAAGTTATTTTAAATATTCCTTTTTCCTTATGATCATCAAGGAAGCTTCCCACACTATAAGTCTCTATTGAGACAGGAAGGCCATCGATCTCGTGACCACAAATATAATGTAGCAAGATGCTGTTGTGTGAGGCATATCACATTTAAAACACTCTTCTTCCTCGTGATCATTGAAGACGCTTCTCACACCGCAAGTCTCCATCGAGACATAAAGGTCCGAAAGTCTCCATTGAGACACATTTAATCAATTCTTAACAGTAAGCCCGTTACAAGTCACCAGTAGGCAGTTAAACTATTCTCAAACTCATTTATTACACAAAATGCCTTTGATACATATCTTTCATCATGTAGTGCATGAATGCTTATGCCATCACGATGTGTAGACCATATTATAAATCTTACTTTCAAATACATAATACATATGCACGACTTTATGTTGACACATTAAAGATTCTCGGGCTTCCTCTCAAGGGTTCTCGTGTTCAACACCTCTGAAATGTGGAGCAATTTAACCACACTATTATCATTTCAACAATTATTAACAATAAAAGTACCAAAGAGCTTATTTCCCTACAATGGACTTTAAATTTAAAACCTAGTTCTTCAAAAGAAAAAATTTGCCATAGTTTCCCCTATATTTAAGCCTCCCCAAAGCTTAAATATCTCATACAATATCTAAAAACAACATAATTTCTTCAAAATATCCATAAATTACAAGACTATTATAAACCACAATTATCTCATTTTCACTCCCTGGTACCAGCCTAATTGTCAGGGCCATATTTCTCAATCCAAAAGAAATTAATTAAAATTGTTTTAGGGTTATTTAGCCAACACATAGAGGGAACAATTCTCAAATTTTTAACTCCAACAAAGCTCTGTAGCATATAGAGATAAATCAAAATCTGAACCACAGTGAAAACTGACCTGAAACTGGACAGGTTCCGAAAACGTGGGTAAAACCCTAAACTCCGAATTGAATTTGCTCTCACAGTTTTATAGGCTTTAACCTAACATATGTGGTGATATATCATTTAAAAATTACAGCTTAATTTCATAGTAAACCCTCTAAATAAATGTAAAAGATAACAGAAACCGAAACTACCCTTACCTTGGTACAAACTAGGGTTTTCCTTGAAATTTTCTACCAAAAATTGATCAAACCACTCAAGATATCTCTTAATTTCTCAAAAACCTAACTTAATATGGTGTTTAGAGGCAGAGGAAGTCGAACTTGGAGAGTTTTTGCAGAAAATGGACCACCTACCTGCTTGTTATACTTTAAAGTGCCAAGCACACACCTAAATTCCTTCACCATGAAGTAATTTTACCTAAACTGGACTAGTGTCCTACTTTTTCAGCTTATTCACCTCTTTAATGGGGTGTTGAATGCTCACACTAATTCTCAAATATAAACTAGGTCTTAAACAACCAATTTGTTTATTGAATGTGATATATACTTTCACACCAAAATCCTGCATACCTAAACTATCTTTGAATCCTTCACCGTATTTGACTTCCATAACTTATTTAATCCATTAATTTTCATAGAAATCACTATCATAAACTCCCTTAATTTGCTTATTCTGAGTGATGGCTTTTATTTATTTATTTTTTTTTTCTGCTTATCCAAACATGGAAGTGATCCCTTAATTTTTTATTTTTATTTTTCACTTACCGGATCCACCTTCTAGGAACCCTGAAATTCATCAATGCATTAAACGTGACTCAATACTTATGCACTTTTAAGATATAATATATATTATGAGCATGACAAATGCATTTCAATAATCACTCAAACATATGATTTATATGCATAATATCATGAAAGGATGCAATACATTGGCCAACAGGTATGTGAGAATTATGGACATCACAATAACTTCCTTAATTATTTCTAATTTTAATTTTAATTTTAAGGGTATTTTGGATATTTTTAATGTAAAAATTAAGTCTTGATTGATAAAAATGAACAAATTTATATACAAAATGCAATTTAACAATTTAAAAATGTAGATGCATGACATATTTTCTGTAAAAAAAGCAAAATTAAGAGTACGAAAACCTAAATAACAATTTTTTAATACATGTCTCAAACTGTGTTCATCCAAAAAAAGATCATTTACTTAAAAATTATCAATATGTGCATTCAACCAATTTCAATTATTACTTTCTCTAATTAATAATTGATTAACCGTAGCTAATCACTTAACCACTGGTTCTAATTCACCAGGATATCAATTATTTTAATAATTATCGGTTATTTTCATAAAAAGCAAAAAAAATTGGATTTCTTTTTTTGGTTAAAGTAGTCTGCAAATGCCATACAAGCTAACATTATTGTCCTATTCCTATCCTTTTAATGTTTTAAGAGAGAGAGAGAGAGAGAGAGAGAGAGAACTCAAGAAAATTTACTGTTTTTTTTTTGTTTTGATCTCCCATGCTGCTGCCTTATTTTCTTATACCCACTCATTTCCTCTAACGAACGATCTGCCTGATTGGTGATTGGTGATTTGATCATCGACAAAGACCAAGCATATGTGAGATTTGTACTCTTTTTGCTTCTAAATTGGTCTTTTACTTGCTTTACTTTACTATTATTATTATTTTTTTTTTCATTTACCATTTTTTGGTCCTTTTGCATTCACATATTCACCTGCAAAGATCCTTTCTGTTGTTCATGTATGCGTTTTCCACGATCATTATAGCTTCTGTTTGGATGGTGAGAAAAGATATCAGAATGGCCAAAAAACACTCTGATTTAGCTCGTTTTCCTTAATAAAGTTTCAGATTTTAAAGTTACAAAAGTTACATTTCAGTTGCCTTGTTACTCTTTATAGCTCATATAGAGTTTGTTATCCCCAGTTTATTATTTTTAACATTTTCATTTTGCCCTTGTTGGGAATCGCAGCCGGACACATGGCTCCGTCGTTCTCCGATCTCTTGCGATGCCTTTGCTGTTGCCAAGATGAGACTGATGACTGTTACTTCATAGTTTTCAGTAACACTCTTAGAAACATCAGAAAACTTGTCAAAAAGGATTGTGATGATCAAACTTGTGTTAGAATTGATATTAATACTTCTCCTAGTAACTCGGAGCCTTGTGACAATAATTTTCCCACTTCAGTTCCACCTAACTTGGAGTATTTCCAATCTTTATATCCTCGGAAATCACCATCTTCTAAACCACCTCAATTCACATCCATATTGCCTTGTACTTTATCATCCCCGAAAACTCCACCACCACCATCATCATCATCTTCACCTGTTTATAGCTTCGCGGCGTCTTCATCTAAACCGCCGCAATCTTCTTACGTTAGTCCTTCATCGAACCTATCTAAACCACCTCAATTCACATCCATATTGCCTTGTACTTCATCATCCCCGAAACCCCCACCACCACCACCACCACCACCATCATCATCATCTTCACCTGTTTATAGCTTCGCGGCGTCTTCATCTAAACCGCCGCAATCTTCTTACGTTAGTCCTTCATCGAACCTATCTAAACCACCTCAATTCACATCCATATTGCCTTGTACTTCATCATCCCCGAAACCCCCACCACCACCACCACCACCACCACCATCATCATCATCATCTTCTCCTGTTTATAGCTTTGCGGCGTCTTCATCTAAACCTCTGCAATCTTCTTACGTTAGTCCTTCACCGAACCTATCTAAACCACCTCAAGTCACATCCATATTGCCTTGTACTTCATCATCCCAGAAAACCCCACCATCATTATCATCATCATCTTCACCTGTTTATAGCTTCGTGGCGTCTTCATATAAACCGCTGCAATCTTCTTACGTTAGTCCTTCACCGAACCTATCTAAACCACCTCAAGTCACATCCATATTGCCTTGTACTTCATCATCCCAGAAAACCCCACCACCATCATCATCATCATCATCATCTTCACCTGTTTATAGCTTCGTGGCGTCTTCATCTAAACCGCTGCAATCTTCTTACGTTAGTCCTTCACCGAGCCTATCTAACCCATCTCCATCTGTCTACAAAATACCCCAGCAGCGTTCAACTAAACCGTCTTTATCCTCCACTTATGTAGCTCCATCTTCCTCGGGACCTAAGCTTTCCTCTTCTCTGTCTTCTTCGTCTTCTCCTCAGAAGATCCCTCTTCTAACCTTGAAGCCTGCTCCATCTGGGGACACAACAACAGCAGAGAACCGGCAAGGGATCAAAACGAATTATGTGTCTGTCGAGAATGACTCCTCGTTACCGTTGTACTTTACTCCAGAGCACATCAAGGATTTGATCAAGAGAGACATTGTGCCTGAAGTTCTGAAGAGGCCTTTGTCACCGTTGAGTTATAAGGAGTACTTTTCTGTCCTGTTGTATGCTGAAGACCACTACTGTGAGGTATGCGTCATTTTACCCTTTTAGAAGCCGAGTACGATATGACTTTCTCTTCATAGAATTTCATTTTGGCCACGACGCTGTGAATTGCTCAGTTAAGGCTTTAATTTTTCCTTATAATTTCATGGAGAGGTTATATTGCTTAAATACGTTAGGATCGTAATTAAAATCTGTCCTATGTAGCTCTGGAAGATTTTTTAAGGTTATTACTTTGGATGCAAATGTGTTTGCTTTAAGTTTTGAATGACAGATAAAGAACAGTCGATTTTTCAACAGTGTATGCTACTGTGTGCTGGGATGAGAGGGTTTTTTTTTTTTTTTTTTTTTTTTCAGAAATGGAGTGATTACGAACTGTTAGATGTGACACTGGAGTTGCATGAAGCAGCAATTTATAAGAAATCACATCGGCATAAAAATATCAACTGGATCGAAGAAGAGGATGATAAAATCTTTGTAGTATTCAAGATTGACGCTATTCCTGAAAAACGACCATTTCTTCTGTCAAGGGACTTGGTCTATGCACGACCTTCAGGTAGCAAAGTTGAGCCATTTCAGGTAAGCTTATGTTTAATACCATGTACTTTGAAGTAAGTAATTGCAAAATTGCATCGAGATGAAGCAAACAGAGATACGGTTACGTTTAAGATTAGCATGATCGCCCTAGCAAATAACTTGCTTCATATTTAAATTTGTTTTTGTTAAATCTGATTGTTTCGATGAATCTTTGAGTTTCATTCCGCAAAAAACAACATTTTCGTGAGTGCTGTCGGTAGCATATGGCATAACATTACCACATGGATAGACTAGTGATTGGCAATCAGTCATCATTCCTGCTCACTTGGGAAATTTTTGAATTCCAAGTGGAATTGGTGAGCTGTTGATTAAAATTCCCCCTTGTTTTGTTTTTCTTGCTTTGTTTTTGTTTTGTTTTTTGTTTTTTGGAAACATAGTACGGAATATTAATTATGTAGTTGAAATAAGATATTTTCACATTTACTCCTTTTTAACCTCTTGATCAAATGCAAGGAAGTCTAATATGCATGTTTATCTAGTTTCTAGTGCAGCAAAAAATAAAAAATAAAAAATAAAAAACAATTCTTTGCCTACCAAATTATAAACAATGTTTTCATTAGATTAACAAAATGAAGCAATAGTTTGTTCTTCTTGATATGAGATATATTTAATTATGTTTCGGTGTCGAATAAAATGGACTGCTAAGAAACACAATGCGAAAGAACTTTGTGGTTGTCCAAATTCTGATAGAAGTGCGAGTGCCGATTCAACTTCACACACATATAGTTACATCTTTGTTGTATCAACTTCCTCATGGGCTGATAATATTTCATCATATGAAAATGAATATTTCTTGCATCTTTTTCACCGAAAAATCGATTTAACTTTACCAAGAAACTACAGGACCTTCTGTACTAGCTTAAAATCTCATCTTCGAATGCTGACTCCATTATAATGTTCTTAAAATTCAACGCAGGGCATAATCTATCGTGTGGTGAAGAGTAATCTTGTACTGGTTGAGTTTGAAGATGACTTCCATTCCCAGCATTATTCAAGCCGCAGATACGACATCAGTTTCTCATTCAACAGAGTCTGTCTAAAGAGAGCCCACGAAGCGCTTAATTCTATATCAGATTCGCTGCTTGAGAATTTCCTTTTTCCTGATTATGTGTACCAGAACAGCATCACTACGACACCAAGTCTCGTCGCAAACACTCATAAACACGATGCAGAAATATCCTTGATAGTTCGTCAGATTGTGAGCATTCGGGGCTCACCGCCATATCTCATAGCTGGTCCAAGGTGCTCCTCTGAAGCCAGAACTGCAGCACACTCAAGAGACTTATCGAGAATTGGGGTGATCATCCGAGATGCAGTGATCCAAACATACAAAACCAGCCCACATTGTCGAATTCTCATCTGTTCGCCTTCCAACAGTACTTGCGATATCCTAATGAGAGGCCTAAAGAAGGCGATTCCCGAGTCACACATGTTTCGAGCTAACGCTGCATTCAGAGAGAAAGAAGACGTGCCTGAAGACATCCTCTCATCGTCTCTCTACAAGGAGGAGTGTTTTGTTTGTCCACGGCTTCAGAGGCTTCGCGAATTCAAGGTGATCTTCTCGACATTCATGAGCAGCTTCCGTCTGCATAGCCAAGGCTTGCCTGTTGGACACTTCAGCCACATATTCATGGTGGATGCTTCCTCTGCCATTGAGCCAGAGGCAATGGTGCCCCTAGCTAACTTTGCTGACAAAAACACTGCAGTTATTGTTACCGGTGAAGCTGGCTCTTCTCCGAGTTGGGTAAGATCTGAAATCGGAAGGAAAAATGGATTGAAGATTTCGTATTTCGAGAGATTGTGCAAGTGCAGACCACATCATAGCCTCGGTCCAAGTTTTTGAACTCGAATTGAGTTGCACTGCCTGCTTTTTATCCTTCTCTTGAATATGAACCTCTTTTTTTTTTTTTTTTTTTTTTTTTAAGTTGTGTGTGTGAATGTATAAAAAGAAAGATGAGGCAATGACTACGACGCCAATCGATCCGCACGGATAGAGCGGAACGGGATAGATGTCTAACCAGGAAAAGATGTGCATTGAAGCTAGCCGAGAAGAGCCTGTTACTGTGCTGAATGTTATGGTTTGCTCTTTTATTTGGCAGTTTGTTTCTTCATCCTAGCTGTTTGCAGGTTCTTCTGCTTGACTATGCTATTAGCCAGTGTATGTAAAGGAAAATTGTCTAGTATTTGTTGTATAATATTTTGGGATATTTGACTAAATGATTTTTTTTTTTTTAAGAAGCTTTTTAATAAATGGTTTAATTTTTTTTAAAAATAACAAAACGGTGGTTTTATAAAAAAAAAATATCAATTTATCAGAATTAATTATGATTGATAACTGTTAATATATATTTTTCCTTCTCAATCAATGATACGGTGATTTTTCTAAAATAAAAAATTTTGATAATTTATTTAAATAAATGTTTAAAAACTATTTATTTATCTGTTTTTATATAAATATATTATATTTTTTCATCTCTCAGTTAATTTTCACCTTCACATTATTTTCTTGATCCTAGTTATATATAGTATAATATATGGAGAATCAATTTAGTATATATGCCTTTTTGATAAGATCAAAATGAATCCTAACGTTTTTTTTTTTTTAATATCATTTTAATACATCATGTTAAGTCTTTGGACAAAATTATCCTTCATTTTTACCATTTTTATTTGACTCTTCCGAAATTAGAAGGAAAAAAAAAACTGAAAATCAGGAAAAAGGGGAAAGGAATATCTTTTTTCCTTAATTTTGGATCAGTTGAATGAAAATGGAATAAAGGGTACGAAGGACATTATGTCTATGTCCAATAAATTGGCTTTAGATAATGCCTTGTTCTACTTTTTTCTTTTTTTTTCTTTTTTTTCTTTTTTTTTTTTTTGAGTGGTTGTTCTACTAATTTTTTCGTTAATCTACATTTTAATTTTCCTTTAAAAAGAGTTAAAAAAAAATCATCCTACAACCAAAAAGTCCCCAACTCCTGGCGTTTTCACTGGGTCTCTCTCTCTCTGATCTCCCGCCCTCTCTCTCTCTCTCCTCTCTCTTCCATGTTGCCGACCACTTGCTAAGATTCGTCGAAGGTATCTCTTTAGGGCTCTCTCCGATCTCCCAAACCTCTGTCAAGATTTTCTCTTTTCCGGTTCATTTTCCGCTTTTTTCTTCACAATTATTTTGATTTTCCTTTTCCATTTTTGGCGCAGAGAGGGAAATCGGTTTCTGACCAAAATTTTGAAATTTGATTTTCACGCCCCAATCCATGGCTGCTCCTCCGGCTAGGGGTTGCGCCGATTACGATTGCTTCATCAAGCTCCTCCTCATCGGCGACAGTGGTTAGTTTTTGCTTCTCTCCGATTGTTTTCATTTTCCGAGAAAATTGTGGAAGATTTAAATAGGAAGTTCAGAATTTATTATATTATTATTAAGTATTAACCTAATATTTTTCAAAAATTAACCAGTAGACGGAGTTGCTTTTCTTTTTTTAATAATATGAGGATTGATTATAGGAAATAATAGTGTTCGATAAATAAGTAGAGTTTGAGTTGAGTTAAGATTTTTAAATCTGAATTGTAATTTTTGTTAATTTTTTTAGAAAAGATAAAAAATTATTTTAGAAAAGATAAAAAATATAATAAAAAAGTATAATTTAATTTAAATTAAGTATATATGTCAAACAGATCCTAAAAAAATAACGTGAAATTAAGATCTCATTTGAGATTTTAACTCAAATTATATTTTTTTATTATATATATATTTTTTAATTTTTATCTTTTTTTAAAAAATTAATAAAAATTTTTAACTTAAATTATATATATATATTTTTTTTGTTTTTTTTACTCAAATTCATTTGCCACAAGCAAGAACACGAGAGACATTAGCATTACATAGATAAAGTTTGCTGTTTTTGTTTTTGTTGAATTTTGAAGAATAAAAAATATATATATATATATATTATTTTGGTGAGCTGTTTTATAAAGGGTTGTAGCTAAATGGAAACGACAAAACGTTTTATAGTAACTTCCTGGTGTCGTTTGTATTTAAACGGCGTGTAGTTTATTATTTATAAAATCATGAAGTCATTTTAATTTATTTTTTGACTAAAAATGCAGTCTTATTGAGCTCGAGACTTCGAGTATGTCGCTTTCTGATGGAAATGCTTTGCTAAATTAGTAATGTTTTTGGCCTTTTTGGTTCGAGGATGTCGTTTATTTGTTGAAATGTTTGTTGTTGTTTTTTCAGGAAACGACGAGTTTAAGCTTATGTCGTTTAGCATTCTTATTCATTTTTTGCACGTGGTTAATAAATGTCTTTTGATTTGTTTGAGAGAACGACATGCCGTTAATTATTGAAATGTAATACCTAATGAAGGGAAATGTTGTTCGTTGTCGTCCCTTAAGTGTTAAAAAAAAAAAAAACACAATAAAAAATGATTTTCCTTTTTTTTTTTTTTGAGCCTAGTGCCTGAAATTGAATATTGGTTAATTTATGTTATAATTAATTGTTTTATTATATTTTACATTCATTTGATTCAGATTTTTTTGCCCACAAATATTGACTAAGCTGATAATTATATATATTAAACATTCGAATTAGCGATCTTTTGCTAATCCCTAATAACTGAAATGGTTAGATTAGGAGAAGTTTAAGAAAAACATCAGTTTTCCCATCAAATTACAATAATAATTTTTCCAAATAAGCACTTTCAATTTTAAAACCATTGTCTTAATTAGGGGGGGAAAATATAAAAACTATTAGAAAGACACTATGATCACTTGTGCAGATGAATTGCCCGTTTTGCAAACTAATAATCTTAATTTAGTTTTATTTTTGGAGTTAATTTTCAGCTAGCTATATATAGTGAGGAAATATAATATGTTGGCCTGCAAATAAGTATATAAGACATGAATAGAAAAATTATAATAAATGTGAAATTGTTGTTTTTGTTCCACTTAGGAATTTGATTTTCTCTAAATCTGACTAGGGGTTTTTTGTGTTTCTTTTCGATCATTTTCCTTAACGAAATAAAAAAGAAAGAACTTAGTTTTTGTAATTTTCGTCATTCTGGTTTCGTTATATATATATATTGGGTATTGATCTGAACATGAAATGTGCTGAAATGGGCATTATCGATTTTGTCGAATCTTAAGATGTTTATTTGATTTTGTTTTTCAGCAAAGGAAATATAGATGTTTCGCTTCGAGGTTTGAGATTGGGTATTACGTTTTTGTTTGGTGAAACTTGTGAATTTCTGATAGCTGATTGAAGCCATATGGCGTGGTTAAGAGCTGGGTCTAGTTTGGCAAAGCTAGCCATTAGGAGAACTCTATCACAAGGTGGTTCATATGTAGCAAGAACACGAGTTCTTCCATCGCAAAATCGTCATTTTCATAGCACAATCTTTAAGTCTAAGGCGCAAGCAGCGCCCGTCCCGCGCCCTGTGCCCCTCTCTAAGTTGACAGACAGCTTCTTAGATGGAACAAGCAGTGTGTATTTGGAAGAGCTTCAAAGGGCTTGGGAAGCTGACCCGAACAGTGTTGATGAGTCGTGGGACAATTTCTTCAGAAATTTTGTGGGGCAGGCTGCCACATCCCCCGGGATTTCGGGCCAAACGATTCAAGAGAGTATGCGGTTGCTTTTGTTTGTGAGGGCATACCAGGTTAATGGTCACATGAAAGCCAAGTTGGATCCTCTAGGTTTGGAAGAGAGAGAAATCCCAGTTGATTTGGACCCTGCCCTTTATGGGTTCACAGAAGCCGACCTTGATAGGGAATTCTTTTTAGGGGTGTGGAGGATGGCTGGGTTTTTGTCGGAGAATCGTCCGGTACAGACTCTTAGATCCATTTTGACCCGCCTTGAGCAGGCATACTGTGGGAGCATTGGATATGAGTACATGCACATTGCTGATCGTGAGAAGTGTAATTGGTTGAGAGATAAGATTGAAACTCCAACGCCAATGCAGTACAACCAGCAGCGCCGTGAAGTTATTCTTGATAGACTTATATGGAGTACACAATTTGAGAATTTCTTGGCCACTAAGTGGACAACAGCAAAGAGATTTGGACTTGAAGGTGGGGAGACTTTGATTCCTGGCATGAAGGAGATGTTTGATAGGTCCGCAGATCTTGGGGTTGAGAGCATAGTTATTGGAATGCCGCATAGAGGAAGACTTAATGTATTGGGAAACGTTGTTCGAAAGCCTCTGCGTCAGATATTCAGTGAATTTACTGGTGGTACGAAGCCTGTCGATGAAGTTGGGCTCTACACTGGAACTGGTGATGTTAAGTATCACTTGGGTACTTCTTATGATCGGCCAACTAGAGGTGGGAAGAGGATTCATTTATCTTTGGTTGCAAATCCAAGTCACTTGGAAGCTGTGGACCCAGTTGTTGTTGGGAAAACTAGAGCTAAGCAATATTACTCAAGTGATGCTGACAGAACCAAGAACATGGGTGTTTTGATTCATGGTGATGGTAGCTTTGCGGGACAAGGTGTCGTCTATGAAACACTTCATCTTAGTGCTCTTCCGAACTACACTACTGGTGGAACTATTCACATTGTGGTGAACAACCAAGTTGCCTTCACAACTGATCCGAGGTCTGGCAGATCTTCACAGTACTGCACTGACGTTGCAAAAGCCCTGGATGCCCCTATTTTCCATGTAAATGGTGATGACATGGAAGCTGTTGTTCATGTGTGTGAGCTTGCAGCCGAGTGGCGCCAGACTTTCCATTCTGATGTTGTTGTTGATTTAGTCTGTTACCGAAGATTTGGGCATAATGAGATTGATGAGCCTTCTTTCACTCAGCCCAAAATGTATCAGGTTAGCTCTTTGCTAAGCTTTATGTTCTTATTTGGTTGGGGAACACGTTTGCTGCTATTTTTTTAATTTTCAGCTTTAGTTATAGTAATTTCATACTGCTGCTTTTGTGATAAGCCATCCAGACTTCTGACGTTTCTCTGTTGATGGTTGCAGGTTATTAGGAATCACCCCTCAGCTCTTCAGATTTACCAAAATAAGCTTTTAGAATCTGGTCAGGTGACCAAAGAAGACATTGATAGGATAAACGAGAAAGTGAATAAAATCCTCAACGAAGAGTTCTTAGATAGCAAGGATTATGTTCCTCAAAGAAGGGACTGGCTTTCTTCCCATTGGACTGGGTTTAAGTCACCCGAGCAGATTTCACGTGTCCGTAACACTGGGTATGAAAGTTGTTTCCTATAAGTATGAACTTAGTTTCTTGCTTTATCCGATGTCAAAATTCTTTGATTTAAATTGGTCTGCTATTACACAGAGTAAAACCCGAGATATTGAAGAATGTTGGCAAAGCAATCACATCACTTCCAGAAAATTTTAAGCCACACAGAGCGGTGAAGAAGGTTTACGAACAACGTGCACAAATGATTGAAACCGGTGAAGGCATTGACTGGGCACTTGCAGAAGCCCTTGCCTTTGCTACATTGGTAGTAGAAGGTAACCATGTTCGGCTAAGTGGTCAGGATGTTGAAAGAGGTACATTCAGCCACCGGCACTCTGTACTTCACGATCAAGAGACAGGGGAACAGTATTGCCCTCTGGACCATGTTATCATAAATCAAGATGAGGAAATGTTTACTGTTAGCAACAGGTAATTGGTAGTGATTGTTCTCTTTCATCAGTCTCTAATCACTGACTACACACACACACACTCGAGATTTTCATAAGGTTGTCTTCTGTCCCAACTTCTTTTCTGTTTCAGTGAGTGGCCCTAGTTATAAGAAGGTTGCTTTCTCATGGTCATTGGGTTTTGTTGAACCTCTTGATTGATGCACAATCCAGTGAACAATGATCCTTTTTTTTTTGGGGGGGTTCTTTTTAAATGATATTTGGCTTTGATTACCATAATTAATGTCCTTTTTAGTTTTGCTGCTTGGCCATTCCCGTATGGTGTCCGTATTATTACTTTTTTCTCTTTCTTCACCTAAGCAATATCCATGGAATGTTGTAATTTGGTTATTTTTCAATTCTCTTCGTGGACTAGTCAAGGTCTACACCTCGGTATACGGCAGGTATCTTAGTCAGTCGCCAGTCACCACTGGAGTGTGTTAGAAAACCATTATCTTATTTATTGTATTTCTTTAATGCACATTAATCTGATAAGATGTGCATTTAGTATCTATTTCTTGTTCCCATGGAAGAGTCTTACTCCTAACTGCCCAAATCAAAGAATGGCTAAACTCTGCTATGATAGTTTGAAATTTAAATGCTCTTCAAATTGTGCATTTTATTTAATTTGTCTCGCACAAGGCCTAACTATGCTCGTGTTCACAGTTCACTTTCAGAGTTTGGAGTTCTTGGATTTGAATTGGGTTATTCAATGGAAAGTCCAAACTCATTGGTAATCTGGGAAGCACAGTTTGGTGATTTTTCCAATGGCGCACAGGTTATATTTGATCAATTCCTGAGCAGTGGGGAGTCTAAGTGGCTTCGTCAGACTGGGCTTGTTTTGCTGCTTCCTCATGGTTATGATGGTCAAGGCCCCGAGCATTCTAGTGCAAGATTGGAACGTTTTCTTCAGGTAATCAGAAACGACTATTGCTTTACTTGAATATCTAAAGTTGAATACGGTACCCTGTAAAAAATATCAATGAAATGGTTTTTCTAATTGAAAAAATAAAAATATGGCACCAATTAAGTACTTCCCTTCATTTATTTTTTCAGTGAGTTTGTTCCTTAATTTTTCCATTGTAGTCTCTCTTCTCTCTCTCTGATGCCGGTTAGGTATTTTTATGTTTTCAGTGAGCATGTTCTGTATTTTTCCATTATAATCTATCTCCTCCTCCTCCCCTCACCTCCCTAGGAAATTTTTTGGGAATAAAGGAATTTCAAAGTTGATTTTTTATGTCTGCGAGTGAGGGGTAGAAAGTGAAAAAATCATTTATTGATGTGATGAAATAGTAAATTTCTTCTCTAGTTCGTTTAGTTATTTTCATATACTTCATAGCTCTCTGTCGTCTTATATTCCTGGTTGCACTCACTTGACATTACTAATGTGGCAATTACTATTAGCTTACATTTATATGAGCAGCTGATAAATCTTGCATTAAATGAACCTCCGTTTGTGTGTGTGTGTGTGGAGATTTTTTAATTTCCTTGAGAACAACCTTTTACTTTACGAGGTTCCCTCATTTATCCAGACAAGATTACGCTCAAGTGCTCAACTAATACATGTTCACAAATTTTATGGCAGATGAGTGATGACAATCCTTTTGTTATTCCTGAGATGGATCCAACTCTTCGCAAGCAGATTCAGGAATGCAATTGGCAGATTGTCAACGTTACTACTCCTGCTAATTACTTCCATGTTCTTCGTCGTCAGGTTAGTGGGACCAATTCATTCGATGATAAATTTCTATCAAGTAGAAGTTTCTGCCATACTAACACGCTGTTACTCTGCCAGATACACAGGGAATTTAGGAAGCCTCTTATTGTGATGGCTCCAAAAAACCTGCTTCGTCACAAGGACTGCAAATCAAATCTCTCTGAATTTGATGATGTGCTAGGTCACCCAGGTTTTGACAAACAGGGCACCAGATTCAAGCGCCTAATAAAGGACCAGAATGATCACTCAGACCTTGAGGAGGGCATTAGGCGACTAGTTCTTTGCTCTGGGAAGGTACGTATGATATTACATGGACCATAATTGCGAAATGTTGCTACTGCTTTTTTCTTCTCCGTCTGTCTATGTATTTACTTGCTAAACACAACAGCAAAAAGAACAGGGTTTATCAAAATAAAAAGGGGAAAAAAAAAAAAAAAACGAGAACAAATGATTTCATAGAGTATATTTCTCGTAGTCTCCCCGTTCTTTGCCTACCGAGGGGAAAAGACGATCTTCACTGATAATAATTTCATTTTTGCAGGTTTATTATGAACTTGATGAAGGACGCAAAAAGAAAGAAGCAAAGGATGTTGCAATATGTAGGGTGGAACAGCTTTGCCCCTTCCCATACAACCTTATTCAGAGAGAACTGAAGCGATATCCAAGTATGTAAATTTGAACTTGTTGCTTTGTTCTATTGTGAAAAATCGTGTACACATTACTTCTTGGATATCTGTGACGGCCAGATTATCTCATCACCTGTTCGTGGTGATAAAATTTGGTAGAAATACGAGCCTGACATTTTTCTCTTCGAATATTGATCTAGATGCTGAGATCGTCTGGTGTCAAGAAGAGCCTATGAACATGGGCGCGTTCAATTACATTGCACCCCGCCTCTGCACCGCCATGAAGTCACTGCAAAGAGGAAGCATGGACGACATAAAGTACATCGGGCGGCCTCCATCGGCTGCCACTGCCACTGGTTTCTATACGGTTCATCTGAAGGAACAAGCCGAGCTTGTGCAGAGAGTGATTCAGCCCGAACCAATTAAGTTTCCCTGAGGTAGAAGCCCTTACAAGATGAGATAAAAATCGCAATAAAGTACATTAACATTTTTTTCCCCCCCGATAATTTAAGTTTCTACTGGAAGCCCTCTTAGAATCCCTCGATTTAGATGGTTCGTTTTTTTGATATTCGCTTACAGTTGAGTCACTGTGGTGTTCCATGCCAAATTTAATAGAATCTCGGAATATGGTCTTTAGATGTGTTTTTCCTTGGCCTTTTTTCCTCGCTGCGCTAGTGTTTCAGAATGTAATAAAATTCTGAATAAAATTCTGGTGCTTTTGTCCTCGCAAAAACAATATCGAGGAAAACTTTTTGTTGTAATTTCATGCCATTCCGTTGTTGTTTGTTACTATTTATTGAGGAGGTAACCATGAATTAAGCAAGTTTGTGTTTTCAAAACCTTAAAAAAAAAAAACGAAAAATACATATTATATTTGCACCCATTAAATTTGCTGATACCTCTAAATAATTATTAGTTTGTTAATAACGATTTAAAGGTTCTATCATGGTAGGTATTATTCACTTAACACCTAATTTATACCTATCATATTTTTTTTTTATTTTTTATGAACTTTGTTCTGATTTTAATATTTGATTTTGTTTTATAAAAACAAAATATTTAATTTATAATATATATAATTAAGTAAAAAAAAATTTCTTATCCTATAAAGAAAAAGAAATGTCCCTCAAAAAAAAAAAAGGAAAAAAGAAAAAAGAAAAACAAAAAACAAAAGTAAAACAAAAAAAAAAAAAATCGAACACGCGGGATTGTATGAGCATGATCAAAATAGAAGCACTGTTTATCTATCTTCAATTCTTCATGAGAAAAAGTGCATCATAATATACCATGCATAATAATGAAATATTAGGGGATAATTGGAGACGGAGTTTTGAAAATATTTTGATCGGAATTGAGTTCGATGTTTGAAATATGTGTTGGTTGGGCAAAAAAAAAAAAAAAAAAAAAAAAAAAAAAAAAAAAAAAACTGTTTTAAGTGAAAAAAGTGTAAAAACTTGTAATCTATTTGGAAAAGAAAATAACATTATCGATCTTGTTTCGTTTCTCAGAAATTTTATATAATTGAAAAAAACCATCTTAATTCGACTTAAAATAACCAAATTATGGACTTTTAAGTTTGAGTTTATTATAAACATCTATATAAGTTTCCTAAACGCATGTATGGAAACCAGACAGTAAAATACCATCCAAAAACATCTCCCCAAACACCGTAAATTAATATATATAGTTATATTTACACCCGTTATATTTATAAATATCTACACCATATTATGTTTTTTTTTTTAATTTATTGAAGATTTAAAAAATCTATCCTTTTATAGATTCTATTTTATAATATCTAATTTAACCTCTCATATACTCATTTTAATTTGTTTTTATATTGGTTATATAGAAATCAATAACAAATATAAATTAAGAAAAAAAAACTTCCCTATTTTATTTTATTTTCCTAATAAAAGAAGCAAATACCCCAATGTACCTTGTTTAGCTAGCCATTCTTCATAACATTATTCTTCTTCTTGTTCATAATTTCTTTCTACTTTCTTCTTTGAAAAAACATAAAATTTAAAAAACTTAATAACGCTTAATACTTTTATTTAACAATTGTAAAAGTTCAATAACACAAAAAATTTAAGATTCATCAACTTTCACATATTCAATGATCACAAAAATATATGGATGCACACAAAATATATGATAAAATTGGTATGAAAAAAAGATGAAAAAAAATACATGTTGGAATTTCAATTGACATTTCAATTTTTTTTGTTTAGAAAGAGTATGACTAAAAAACTTTAGGTTTTATAAAATTGAATAAGGAATGATCAATGATATGGATATGCATTATTTATTTATTTGGAAAAACTTATATTTTTAGAAAAAATGTGGTTTGTCTTTCTATTTCTTTGAGAAATAAACTTTATATAGTTAATGTGAAGGGTACAAGGAGTATTTTTAATGGGTTTCAATGTAAGTTTTATTACAAAAAAGACAAGTAAAAATTTGAGGAAAAAAAAAAAAGGAAAGTAGAAGTTGAAGGAAAAAAATAGGTGCGGTAAATCTCTTTTTATATATCATATTGGTAAAGTTCATTTTTAAATCTTGCCTCTTCAGATTCAGAATGTTGACAACGGTTATCATAAACTCTCTCATGTAGACCATCACCTTCTTTGGGTACACTATCATCTTCTTTGGGTACACCATCACATCCTTTACGCACCTCATTACCTCCTTCGAGTACATCATCACCTGCTTTATCTACACCATCATCTTCATTTGCCATTTCCTCATGCACTGTTTTTTCTGGTGTTGGATTGAAATCGGTGATTGGAGTTGGATTGAAGCCAGTGATCCTTTCATTGATTGGTGAACTATTTGCACAAATCTACAGCGGATACTCATAACTACTAAGTAATTCAGTTGGAACAAACCTAGCAACAAATGAGATTTCTTCATTGATCTAACACCCAAAATGGTCATCATGGAAGCCTAGTGCATCATCACCATTACTGTTCAAATCATCATCACCGCGAACATGTATTACTTTTCATTTATCATATTTTTCTTTGATTATAACATGTAGAGTCATTCCTTGTTTTCCTTTGCAAAAAAAAAATATATATATAAGATCTATAATATTTGAATCGTTGGAAATAAGAGTTGGTGTAACATTGTCACCAACAGGTTTATGTATTATCTCAATTGCATACTTACTTCGATCAATACTTGTTTGTCGTAGATTGTCTCTTCCAATTCCAAAAAAGTTGATACTCCTATCAACTACAAAGCCCTTGCTCATACCAACTCCAAACCACCTCCAAAATCTGCCATCCACATTTTCCTATTTTCTATTATACTCCACGATAATATAGATCTGACTCATACCTATCATGAATTTTGAGATTATCAATTAACAAATAATATAAAGAATATAACTACAAATTTTACATCTATCAACACAAAAAAATAAATAAAACAAGAATCATGTAGGAGCGTTCGTTATTATTCCACACTATAAATATAAAAAATTAAAAGAACTCTCGGACCGATCAGGAACAGCCATCATTTTTCCACACGGTCGTTCGGAACAAATGATAGTCATTCCGTCTGAGTCATCTTCTACCTTTGTCTACAACAATGGCTACCCCCAAATTCATTTTATTATACGAAAAAAAAATGATTTTTAGGCTAAATAAACATATACATTTATATATAATTCTTTAAAACTACCTTACAAACAACATCTAACCATAAAAAAGTGCAAGATCTGTCAGAATGACCAGGAGCAATCACATTTTTTCACATGGTCGTTCAAAACAAATGACGGTAGTTCCGTCTAAGTCATCTTCAACCTTCATCTACATCAATGGCAATCCCTAAATTTGTTTTATTTTATGAAAAAAAAATATATATATATATATATATATTTTTAGGCTAAATACACATATACATTAATATATAATCCTCTAAAACTACCTTAAAAACAACATCTAGTCATAAAAAATTACAAGAACTGTCGGAACGACCATGAACAACTATCATTTTTCCACATGGTCGTTCGGAATAAATGACGGTCGTTCCGTCTGAGTCATCTTCAACCTTCATCTACATCAATGGCAATCCCCAAATTCATTTTATTTCATGAAAAAAAATTTTATTTTTAGGCTAAATAAACATGTACATTTACATATAATCCTCTAAAACTACCTTAAAAACAACATCTAGTCAAAAAATTGCAAAACTGTCAGAACGACTAGGGACAACTATCATTTTTCCACATGGTCGTTCGGAACAAATGACGGTCGTTCCGTCTGAGTCATCTTCAACCTTCATCCACATCAATGGCAATCCCCAAATTTGTTTCTTTTATGAAAAAAAAAACTATTTTTAGGCTAAGTAAACATATACATTTACATATAATACTCTAAAACTACCTTACAAACAACATCTAACCATTTACTAACCTTGCAAAGTGTTTTTTCAAAAGTCTTATTTCTCCTTTTTTTTTTTCCCCCTTCTTCAAAGCTCTTGATCGTAGAACTTCGGATGTTGCCGGAATGAAGTGAATGTTGAAAGATTTGGAGTGGTTCTTGGTGTTTTTCTCTCACACAAATGCCTCCCTCCCTCCTTGCACGCCTCCACGAATCATACAGAGCTGCTCCTACTCTCCTGCTACTCAGTTCAGTTCACTCTCAAGAAAGAAATCATACTTGGATTTTCTTTTTTTGGATTTTTTTTGTTTTTTTTTTTTTACCTTATATTAATATCTTTATTTTTTATATTATTTTTTTAAAATCATTTTGCTAATTAAATTTTTTTTAAAATCATTTTTCAAATTAAAGAAGGTTAAAAGGTTATTTTACACATTCAATGCATCCAAACCGTTTACAACCAATTCAATGGCCTAAAATTCTTACCCTATTAATGAGGTAAAATAGTTTTGCTTAACCTCATTCTAGAATTCTTCAAAAAAAAAAAAAACAAAAAACAAAAAACAAAAACAAAAACAAAAGCAAAGTAAAGTGATCGATGAAGATACTGAACAAGACATCTCCTTTTACTTTCTCACAGAAGACCAGTCAATCTATTTGATCTTCACCACCCAAATCTTGTATCAGCCTTCTTCTCCCTTTACATGTTTTTCTTTTTCTTTTTTCTGTTCAAGCTTTTCTTTGGTCCTTTTTTTTTTTTTTAATTGGGGCGTGAATTGTCAAGATCATCACTTCATTTCTCTGCTTCAATACATGTCAACTTTTTTCGGTTGCTAAAGGGAGGGAAAAAAAAAGGGGGGGGGGATCAAAATCAGAGTAAAGCTACAAAAATGATCTTCTTCTCTCGAGTGTCAGCTGGTATTAAACACTTCCCATTTACAAATCCAAAATCAAGATGCAAACATTAGTCTTTTTTTTTTTTTTTTTTTTAACAAATGAGTTCGTAAGACAATACGGGGTTGTCGTCATGCATTGGTTTTCGTTTTCTATTGCGACATCGAAGATGATGAGGATGATCGTTACAACAGTTGCAATAGAAGAGCCAAAGGAAATCCTCATGTTAGGAATAGCTCTACTCCATCTACTAATCAAAACGACCAAGAAAACAAATCAAATTTTCCAACTTCAACTCCTATATACTATGATCGTTACCGAAATTATCACATACACGCGCAACATTGAAGCCATTATTAATTCATCTTTGACATCTTCTGCATTGCCTCATTCTGCAACTAAACCGCCCGAAGAATCAATTAACCAGTCTAAATCAACCCTCAAAGCCCTCACATCTTCTTCTTCCCTTAAACCTGCAATAGCATCAAAACCACTCCAATCTTCCTATACTAAATTCATGTTCGACATCTCTTCAGCCTATAGCACCTTCATCCAAAGTCACATATTCATTTAAGTCATCTTTCCCCTTCGAAGCAATCGCTCTACATGTAGACCTTCCGCTGTATCCGTACCTCAATCTATATCAACCATTCGTCTAATCAATCCAAATCTTCTTCTGTAAATGGATCTTCATTATCTTTATCTCAACCATTCTATTTTTCTTATGTTAGTCCGAATCCAGGATCTCTTCTGCCTGTAATGTCTTCATCGAATCCCTCTCAACCAAGTTCATCCCCATCACTAGCCAATCCGTTAGTGACATCTTCATCTAAGTCATCTCCTCAAGTTTCAACTACGCAATCTTCATCGAACTTTTCTTCCGAGAAGCTCCTTCCTCAATTTAAGCCTACTTCATCCAAGAAAACCACAAAAAAGAAATATCAACAATGGAAGTCGAATCCTGTGAGGGTCATGAAAGAGTTATTACCTTCATCCAATCTTCCTAAGCATTTGCCTCTTAGTCCTGCAAGTACTTCATCATTACATCACCAATATCAAGTCCTTCAAACCCTTCTACAAAGAAACTCCCTCCAACTTCTGAAGTTACCACGAAAGGGGAAAATTTACAAGGGAGGGAGGATTATGTATGTGTTGAAAAAGATGATTCATTAACTTTGCACTTGATTCTGGAGAATATAAGAGATTATATTGAGAATGACATTGTCCCTGAAGTTCTCAGTAAGCCTCTGTCTCGCTTGACTTACAAGGATTACTTTGCCGCTTTGCGGTATGCGAACAATTTTATGATGAGGTATGCTTATGGATGCCCTTCCAGAATGTATAACTAATTAGCTAGTTCTTCAATGCAAAAATTTATCAACATGACTTCATTGAAAAAAAAAAATTTTGACATTATTGACGTAGTTTGTTTAACTTTGTTTCGAAAAGTTAGTTATTTGTTTTCCTTTCAGCACATTTTCCTACTTTGAATGGCTAGAATGCATAGCCTAACGATAATTCGATACTTGATGATATCACAAGGTGTAAAGTTTAAATTCCCCTACATCGAGTTCAGAAAGAGACATAAAAAGTTAGAGCACCTTGTGTGAGATACACGTTCTTAAAGTGCAGAGCCAAGTATATCATTGTTCTGACACAAAATTTGCACACCGACCCACCTTTACAGTAAGGTTGAGATGAGGGTTAGAGGAGGAAGTGACCCCTCCTAAATGTTGGAGGCAGAGTTACCGGAGCCAATTTTAGTAAGGATATATTGGCAATTTCACACGTATTTTTTATTGTCCTATTTTAATCTTGTTTAGAGGCATCAGTTTCCAGGGTTAAGAGTGAAAGAAGAAACAAAAGGAGTAGGCATGAGGCGTGTAATTCTCTTGTAATTTACTTTTTCATTATGGTGAAATTTCGTAACAAATAAAGTCGGAGTTAAGTACTTGTATGTGCTTTCATGTCTTTCTTCTACTTTATTGCCTTCAGTTAGAGTTTGTAATTGGTAATATTTGTCGGAGTTAAGTGCTTGTTAAGTTTTTCTTTGTTCTTTCATTTCCTCTTTCTGCCATGGGCAGATAATTTAAATATACCATTGTTAATTTGCAATGTTGGCCTTGTTTCATGCTCAAATACATGTAATAGTTTACGATTTTGTTGCGAATCAGAGATGGATAGATTTTGAACTGAAAGATATGAGCTTGGAGTATCACGCAGCTGCAATTTATAAGAAATCCAGTAGGCAAGGAAATATCTATGAAAGTGAGGAAAGTAATGATACAATACTTGTGGCATTTGAGATTAATTTGGGGCCTAATGAACGACCATTTCTTTGTCAGTGGACTTGGTCTTTGCACGACCCTCCGGTAGTACTGATGTTGAGCCGTTCCTGGTAATTTTCTTTCAACTTCCTTTCTTAAAATATACTCAACGTAACAAAACTCATATTATTAATTTGTCTAGAGACACTTCTTAAGATTATATAGAATAAGGTAGGAAAAAATAACTCGCTCTAGCTTCATATTTAATGTCAGGAGCGTTGAAACAAAAGTCTCACATTGACTAGACACGAAATAGTTAATGAGATGAGTTTAGTCTACTTCTTCTAGTACTTTAAACTTTTAGATGGAACCCCAACGTCTACAAATTTAGACACCAAAAATTGTTTTTCGAATATAATCACTGCGTGTGAGTTCTTCTAAGTTGTGGAACTGTGAAGTTCTACACATACACATGACATGGATTACTCATATTTTCAAATTTTACATCTTACCCTTTTTTTTTTTTTTTTTGTAAATTTTCAGTTGCGTCTCAAATAATTCAAGTTGTACCCCCACTCTTTAAGAAACATTATAACTGTATCCCACTCTGAAACATATTATTATCTCCTATAATTTTACTATTTGTAAGTAGAATTTTTCTTGCATTTCAACCCCTTATATTTTTATTATTATTTTTTTCCTGTTATATTAATTGATGGCTCTATCTACCGAGTGATGAAGAGTAATCTTGTGCTAGTTGAGTTTGAAGATGACTTGCACTCTCACTGCAGCTCAACATATGACATCAGTTTCCCATTAAGCCCAGTCTGCATGAAAAGAGCCTACCTAGCGGTTTCAGATCATTCTGATTCTTCGTCCAATAACTTTGTGTTTCCTGATTTTGACTTGTGCCGAGAGATCATTCCTACTCCAACCATGATCATGTCGAACTACAATCAGCTTGATCCCAACATGTTCAATTCGTCGGATTGTAAGCATCCAGAGTTGTCCATCTTACCTTGTCTCTGGTCCAAGATGTGTCTGCGAAAGGAAATCCTCCTCTGACAAGCGAACACCGTCAAGTACTGGATTGGTCATTCAAGAAGCCGTGATCAAACGCCTTACAACAGCGCCTGTGATGTGCTGATAAGAGGGGTAATTAACGTGATTCCTGAATCAGACATGTTTCAAGCAAACGCTGCGCTTCGTGAATCGCAAGAAAGAAGAGGGGTCTGACACAACATTCATCCTTCTTGTCTCTACAAAAACAACCGCTTCACTCGTCCATCATCCGACCAACTCAGAAGCTTCAAAGTGTTCTTCTCCACTTTCATTTCGAGCTTTTGCCTGCAGAATGCGGGCCTTGCCAGCAGCCATTTCAGCCATATCTTTGTGGTGGACGCTTCCTTCGCCACGAACAGGACGCCTTGGTGCCTCCGGCCAATTTTTGCTGATGATTACACGACTGTTGTAGAAAGTAGTGAGCCCGGAGGATCTCCACGCTTCGTCCGCTCTGGTATCACATGAAGAAAGGGATTCAAGATTTCGCATTTCGAAAGATTGTAGAAATGCTTGCCTTGTGATCAAAGGCTCTCTCCAAGTTTCGTCACGAAGTTGAACTCATATGGGCACACATTTACAAAGCTTTTTATTGTTCTTTTAAATTCGGGTGGTTTGCCTTATATGTAGTGTCACTATAATGCACAAAATAGTTTGCAGAATGTAACATAATTATACACTCGCATATTAGTCAATATGTTGAATAGCGTGCGACTCATACTTATCATTATCCATCCGAATAGATTTATTGAATATCATTGTGTTAAAGAGTACTGTTCTTAGATTAAAAGTTGCTCTAATAAACAATACAAAATATATTATTAGAAGGAAAAAAAAAAAAAAAAAAAAACAATACAAGATACAACTTTTTTGGAGGGGGAAAAAAGTTACTAGTAAACAATGATCCATTATGAGTGAGAAGGTCAGGGAGCAATTAATGGACCTAATTTAATTTCTTTTTCAGAATCTGAAAGTAACGTTTTCTTTCATATCGTTTGGTGGAGTTGGAATTCTATCACATACCTAATCATAATTTGTCAATACAAATAAGTTGTTTCTTTAATATGACTTTATTTCTTGTCGTAATAATGTCTCTAGTAAAGAATTTCCACTTTTGAAAAAAGCATTATATTTCAGCATTTTTTAAAACCAAATCTTCTCTCTCTTTTTTCTTTTCTTTTTTAATTTTGTGAACCATAAATATTTCAAACTCAGCCTTTTTTTTTTTCTATGGCAACTTGAATGAGGAAGAACCTTTAGCAAGTTTTCTTTTGGATTTGGAATTTGGATGATGGTAAAAACCCGAGTGAAAACAATATAGTGCTACAAGGACAACCTACCAACTATGCATCATTGGATTCCTAATTTAATAGCATTATGTTGACAACGAGAGTTACGTTTTTTTTTTTTTTTTTTTTCAAGAATTACGGTTAGCTCCTTTATGCTTTTCTTTAGTCTGTATGTAATCCAACGTATAAAACGACGAACCAATATAAAATAACCTTAACGTGTTATTTATTAAGGGAAATCTCCTTTTTAGGCCGTTGAAATTTAATCAAACGGTTGAAATATTGTTGGTGTACCATATTTATCATGCATCTTATCTCACATTAACCTTCCCACCCAAAATCTTCTCCGTCGTCGGTGACCTTCTGGCTGCCGGCGATGGAAGTCGACGACCCAACCCTGATGCCGGCTACCCACCCCCGGCCCTCCCCCTACTGGCCCCAGCCCCGGCCGCCGACGACCCCCTTTTTCTCTCTTCCCCTTTCTCTCTCTTCTCTTCTTTCTCTCTCTTCCCCTTTCTCTCTCTTCTCCAGCGGCCCCCCCCACCGGGCCCAGCCCCGGCTGCCCCCCACCCCCTCTCTCTTCCCCTTTCTCTCTTCTCTTATCTCTCTCTTCCTCTCTCTCTATTCCCCTTTCTCTCTCTTCTCCCGCGGCCCCCCACCCAGCCCTGGCCCCCGGCAACCCCTCCAACCCGCTCCAACCCCCCTGGCAAAAGGGGAAGAGAAAGAAAGGGGAAGAGAGAGAGAAGAAAAGAGAGAGAAAGGGGAAGAGAGAGAGGGCGTGGGGGGCTGCCGGGGCTAGGCCCAGTGGGGGGGGGGCGGCCAGGGGTGGGGGACCACGGGAGAAGAGAGAGAAAGGGGAAGAGAGAGAGAAGAGAAGAGAGAGAAAGGGGAAGAGATAGAGAGAAGGAGGTCGTCGGCGGCCAGGGCTGGGGCTGGGGTTGGGTCGCCGGTGTCCGTAGCAGGCGGCGGGAAGGTCGTCAGCAACGGAGAAGACTTTGGATGGGAAGGTTAATATGAGGTAAGATGCATGATAAGTATAGTATACTAACAATGTTTCAACCATTCGATTAAATCTCAACGGCCTAAAAAAGGGATTTACCGGGGTTTCGAGGGTATCTATCACAAACTTTTCCCTTTATTAATCATAATATAAGTCAAAAAAACAAGATGGTGATTATATAATTTGCAAAAAATTCTGGTTATATATATAAAGATAAGATCTTATATCTGACCGACACTTTTTGGTGATAATTAATCATTTCATTATCTTTTTTTTTTTTAAGGAAGGAAAAGATAAGGAAAAAGGAATGTAAAAAAAAAGGTGTAATTTTTAAAGAAAAGAAAACAAATGAAAAGGTTTTTTTTTTTTTTTTAAGTGCCAACCCAAACGAGTTTTAGTTCAAAATATGTGAAATTGTACAATTTTTTTGACACATGTATTGTGTAAATAATACATAAAAAGGAAGTGGTGTGGTTTTATGGTTGTTGTAAAATTAATAAGATAATTCAGAGTTTTATTTTAGTTGGTGTCCTGGACATATCCATATTATCTGTAACATAGCATAGTATAAACGAAGAGATAAACATTACATGTGCCACCGCTAGAACATGAAAGCTGAAAAAAGCAAAGTTTTTTTTATATAGAACTTCCATAATCAGCCAGTCAGATGTCCCTAAACTTCAACTTCTGTCTATGTGAAAGTTGTTTCTTTCTGTGACTTTATTATTTGGTCTAATACTGCCTTACTAGAGAATTTTCTATCTTTTTGTGCAACTTGTTTTCTCCTTTTTTTTTTTTTTTTTTTTGTCCCCTCCCTCTTTCGAGACAAAAATATTTCTAACTCAACCTTTTCTATAGCAACTTAAATGAGAAAGAAACTTGGAAGTTTTCTTTTGGAATTTGGATGCATGAAAATATTATATTACAAGGGCAACCAAGCTACTATGCATCGTTTGGATTCCTTTTTTTTTTTTTTTAATTATTGGATTTCTAATTAAATAACACTACTTGCTAACATTTAGAATGAAATTGAGCTTCATATATGTTGATCTTTTCTTTAGTCGAAAAAAGCAAAAATAAAATAATATTCATAGTTTATTTTGTCATATTCCTAATGTAATTAAAAAGACACGATAGTGGTTGTGGTATTCATGTAGTGATGATATTGGTATGGTGGTATTAGTTTTATTTATAGAAAGCTGCAATGGTGGTTAGATAATTTCACAACAAATTCAGCTATTAATTTTGATTCTAGCGACAAACTTCACACTTAAATACAAAACATACTCGGGAAAAAATTAGGTAAATAGACATTTTTTAAATATTTATTTATATTTATGGTTGGATTTTATATATATATATTTTGTCGGAATACCGAATACAGTCGTTAATTAGTGATTGATTTATTAATTATTTAAAAAAAACAATTTTTTTCTTAATTTTACGAAACTTCAATTATTTATTAAAAAATTAATTTTAAAAAAGTTCCATTTACCTACAAATCTCAATACTCAGAGCACCACATCTAGTCAGTCTAAATACCACTTTTGCTCATTTTCTTAGACAAATGCCCAAAAAAACACTTCATATGTTTGTAAAATCAGTCACAAAAAATGATAATTCTGCGATAGAACTACTTTTATATATCTTATCCGTAGAGTCAAATTTTAAACCGTTAAGATATAATCAAATGACTGACATGTTACTTATGTATGAAAGTTATAATACACATTTTCTCATACTAGTATAAACTAAAAATTTTTTAAAAATAATATATAAAAAATAAATTAAAAATAAAACATTACCCATTCCCTTCTCGGCCAACGACCCCCCGCGCCGTGAGCCCATAGCCCCCCTCCACCCTGCCACGAGCCCAATCCCCCATCACGTAAGCCGACCGCAACACCCCTCCCCCCCGGTGAGCCCAAAGCCGCCCCATTGCTCATCGTCCCCACCATCATAAAGTCATCACCCCAAAAAAGTCTCTCTTTTTATTTTTCATCTATGATGGACCCACATTTGCTGACGTGGAGATACATGCTTGGTGGACTGAAAATTAAGCAACTTTGATGAGCTACTTCTCTCATTCTCAGCAACACAAAAACCACCACTGTCTTCACTAGCCAAGCCCAGGTCCGTTTTTCTCCGTGTTTTTCATGTTCATATATATATATATATATTTTTTTTTTAAGTTTCAGATTCTTCTCTTTTCAATCCATTTGCATATATATGATCAACAACTTGTTTGGTTCCCAAGAAAAAGTTATTGAATGTTAAGGATATAATAAGAGGGAATTTTTGTTATTTCATTCTTTTTCTAGTCTCTCTTTTTCTGATGGAATTCCCCTTTTTTTTCTTTACCTTTTCCTTATTTTTTCTCTTCAACTGATCAAATATTATATCAATGTGAACTAGTTTGATCAATTCTTTTTTTCCCTAGCAAAAAAAAAAAAAAAAAGGCGATCAGAAGAATGTAAAAGAATAAAGATGTTATTATTTATTTCAAAATAACTTCACTTTAATAATAAATATCTTTCAACAAAAAAGAATAAAAAAAAAATTGCAAGTTTTTGAAATGGGAAATGTTTAATGACAGAAGGACAACAACATGCTTCAAACATCAACTAATCCTTCTTCGTCGGGTCATCGACGCTCGAAATCTAAAGCTAAGAAGGCCCAGAAGCAGATTGATCCCTCTTTAACATCCTCTGCATCCAAAGAAGCTATAATTTTCTCTGATAATCCATCTTCATCGAAATTACCTGAATCTTCTTCTGTTAAGCAAGTTTCTTCTCATGTAAGCAATCATAATTCAAAGACGAAATACGTTTGGAGAAAAAAGGATGCTTCAAAACCATCAACATCCTCGACTTTTAGTCCAACTCAGTTTACAGCTCTCCTCCCAAGTGTAACAACTTCATATGGTGGTGAGACTTCACGAGGTCCATCTTTGCCACCCCCGTCATCTCCTTCTAGTTCACATCCTTCCGATAGAACATCGCCTCCATCGTCCCCCAAGCGCCGTCCAACCTTGCAGTGGATTCAACCTTCGGACAAAAAACAACAGCCCAAGAAATCAACTTATTTGCTACGGGAAAAGGATTCATTACCTATCTACAAAATTCCTAAGCATATCAGAGATCAGATCAACAAAGATATCGTGCCTAGAGAACTGAAGAACGGTTTGTCTCCGTCATCATATACTAATTACTTTTCCGCTCTGTTGTACGCTGAGGAGTTTTACCTGCAGGTATATATGTCCATTTTTGCAAACTAGAACAGTTTGTTAAATGCTGATTCGAATATGAACCTCTCTCTTAGACATCAATTTGTTTGATTTACCATTTCTTGATTATAATTAACTTGGTAAGTATAACACTCTCAAAGTGATTATGATTTCTCACATATGTATATATGTTATGTTTTGCCATCGAGATCTACTGCTTGCCTAGCATAGTTGGTGGCGGGCAGTGGGTCATGACAGTGAGAGTCTGGAAATCACGTTGGTTTTTTTGTCATTCTTAGTTTTTTATTGTTAGCAAAGTGCATACAATATCTTGATTGTTAGCGGAGTTGAGACTAAAACTTTTCTTGGCAAGCAAATACTTGAAGAACGTTTTTCATAGGGATCGATATGAATGTTAGAACCAAGCTAGCATAGTTGTTAGTCTCTAATTCTTGCAAATTTTTAATCACCGAGCTTGAACGTCGGAATCAGAAATGGAGCGACTTTGAAATGCGTGATGTAGAACTGGAGTTTCATGATGCAACCATTCATACATGGTGGAAAAAGAAGAACAAGGATACGATATTTGTTGTGTTTGATATGGACTCTATTAAAGAGAGGCGACCGTTCCTCTTATCACGGGACACCGTCTATGCACGTCCTTCGGGCAGTGAAGTTCAGCCGTTTGAGGTTAGCTTCAAGATAATCTTGTTAACATAAATATGTTAAATTCCCTAGTCACAAGGCAGCTTTAGATTCTGCTTACTTATGACGGAATGTGTTGAGATTTTCCTTTCTTAATCTATTTATTAGTGCTAATCCTCTTGAACACTTCATAGGGTCTCGTCTACCGTGTGGTGAACAGCACTCATGTTCTAGTTGATTTTGAGGACGACTTTCATATTCAGCATCGCCCCAACTGGAGATACGACATCAATTTCTCGTTCAACCGGATCTGCTTTAGAAGAGCTCATCAAGCAATCAGAGCTACTACAAGCCCCTCTTTCCCCAAGCTCTCCTACCTCTTTCCCGATTTCCTCTCGGGAAAGAGCAACCTCTCCAACCCAGCCGTGCCTTCTAGGAGGAATACACTTGACGCCGATCAACTTTCCACGGTTGAAGAGATTCTAGGCATTGAATGCCCACCACCTTATCTTGTAGAGGGCCAACTTTGTGTGACAGGACCCAAAGTGAAGAAACTATCAAGAACTGGAGAGGTTGTTCGAGAAGCAGTCTACCGAATTTACGAAAGCAATCCCGAGCACCAAATTCTCATATGTTCACCCTTGAATGCTTCATGTGATGAGCTTATGCTGAGCTTAAAGGAGGTTATTCCGGAAGACGAAATGTTTCGAGCCAATGCTGCATTTCGAGAGGTGAATGTAGTGCCAACCGACATCCTTCCCTCGTGCCCTTATGATGGAGAGTGTTTCACTTGTCCTTCGTTCGATGACCTCAAGGAATTTAGGATCATCCTATCGACTTTTGTGTCTTGCTTTCGGCTCCATAAAGAAGGGTTAGCAGCGGGGCATTTTAGCCATGTTTTTATAGTGGATGCTTCAGCCGGTACAGAGCCAGAAACCATGATAGCGCTTGCTAATTTCGCCAATGAGAATACCGCTGTTGTCATCACAGGTTCAACCAGAAGCACTCCGTATCTTGTCCGCTCTGACATGGCTAGAAAGAGAGGCTTGAAAACCTCGTACTTTGAACGGCTAAGACTCGATTTTTCTTCCAGCGACGTTCCCGAACAGACTTGAGCTTCTTTTTCCTTATTGCTTATAAACAAGGCCTCCAACTGGATTGCGTTTTCGTATGCTTTTCGATATGTAATGTGCTGGTTTCGAGTGATTTCTACGCCACTGTGGATGATCTTATATTGCTGACCTCAATTATGTGATGAGAGCTAGTTAGTTTCACTAAGTTTATTCATCAAGTTAAAACGGAACCTAGAGTATTTTTCTTGTTTCTTGAGTTCAGTTAAACGGAAATTTATTGGAGTTATAAAGTGATTTCTAGGCAGATTTAGTAACTTGCTTGCAAGTTTTCAATACTAACAAAGCTCCTGAGTTATTACAACAACCAGACTAGACATTTCATTAACGAAAATTCGATTTCCGTGTTAAGTAATTAGGCTGATATCAGAAGATTTGCAACTCACCAGTTCAACCAGAATAGATATTTTTGATCAACCAGAAGTTACTATTGATTTTTAGTAATTAGGTTCATGTCAGTATACTCGCCATTCAACATAGGGACTATATATATATATATATATATATATATATTAGTTTGAAAGCATGTGCATTCGCACATTCATCTTTAATCCAGATTTATAAATATGCGGTTCAAAAGGTGAACAAAAAAGAGGGGAAGTACAAATAAAAAATGA
The DNA here is from genome assembly GCA_025413025.1 of Ficus hispida. Taxonomy (NCBI): domain Eukaryota; kingdom Viridiplantae; phylum Streptophyta; class Magnoliopsida; order Rosales; family Moraceae; genus Ficus; species Ficus hispida. Next base: position 2,397,188 of record CM046368.1, on the reverse strand, counting down.
AGAAGAAAAAAATGCAAAATAAAAGAATAAGGGAAAAAAAAAAAAAGAAACGAAAAAAGGATCAAAACGGAAAAAAAAAAAAAAAAAAAAAAAAAAAGACCTAACAGCAAAAAAAAAAAACAATAAAAGGAGAACTCCAAAATAAATATCAAGTAAATGAAATGCCAAAAAAAAAAAGAAACAAAAAGGACCGAAATGGAAAAAAAATAGACCTAAAGAGTAAATAAGTAATAAATGGAGAACTAAAAAGTAAATAAGTAGCAAATGGAGGACTAAAAAAAACAAAATGTGAACAGTGCCTTCGAAATGTGCGTTTGGGCTAAAAATGTGAACAGTGTTACCTGTCTTTGCAATAATTTACAACGATGCACTTTAAATTTTGTCATTTGCAAGGTGGAACCCGCATTAAATTTTGTAATTTGCAAGGTGGAACCCGCACCCGCACTTTAAATTTAGACAATTAGGATCTTAAAACTAACAATTTTGGACAATGCAGTCCAATTGTTTCAATTTGTAGATGGCCATGGCATTTAGTCCCAAATATCAAATTTTGAAAAAGTTTTAAGGTTCAACTTGCCAATCAATAAAGAGTTTTACCTGCATTGTATTTAAAAGATTGTGGGGCATTCAGTCTATTAATTGACAACAGTTAGACCATCTCAAATGCATTCAACTATGTCAATATTATAAATTGGTTACAAAAAAGTGGAAAAAAAAAACATTATCTTCCTTTATATTCTAATTTATTATGTTATTCCTACTTTTTGTGCTTTAAAACATACAAAAGTGAACATTTAATATTTGGGTTAATTTCACTTTTAGCACCTCTGAAAAAATAATATTAAAAACAGCAGCACTTTTTGTTCTATTCAATTTCAGCACTTACCGTGGGGCCCAGTAGCATTTAATGTATATCAAAGTACAGGATTACCCTCATCTCCTACCCACGAAATTTTCTCTCTCCCTCGCATGGCCGAAAAAAGTTTTTTTTTTTAAAACCACCATGTACAGTGGTTTAGAGAGAGAAAACTGAAATCTAGAGAGAGAAAACTGAAAACTTATTTCCGCCTAGCCCCCCACCACCCATTTTGAAACCCGAAGCTTCATATAATATAGATAAACTTCCATGTAAAGAGAGAAACTTCCATTTACAGAGAGAAACTTCCATTTACAGAGATAAACTTCCATGTACAGAGAGAAACTTCCATCGAAAGTTTCTTTTTTTTTTAAATTAGAATTTTTTGACCTTTTTAAGTAAAGGTCATAACCATTATGACCACCCGGTCATAACCGTTATGACCATAACCTGGCTTTTTTTTTCGAATTTTACATTTTTTACTATTTTTTATCAATGGTCATAACCATTATGACCGCCTTGTCATAACCGTAATGACCAGTTCTTTTAATTTTTATTTTTAAAGCATTAAAATTTTTCGTTTGTTTTATTTTAAAAGAACTTTTTTAACTATTAGTTATTTAGCTATGGTCATATCCATTATGACCACCCGGTCACAACCATTATGACCACGCTTTTGTTTTATATAATTAAAATTGTTTTAAGTCGAACTATTTTCACTATTTTTTAGCGGTGGTCATTTCCATTATGACCACCCGGTCACAACCATTATGACCACCCCTTTTTTAAGTCGAACTATTTTCACTATTTTTTAGCGGTGGTCATTTCCATTATGACCACCCGGTCACAACCATTATGACCGGTTTTTTTTTTTTATTAAAAATTTTTTATTTTTTATGTCGAACTATTTCACTATTTTTTAGCGGTGGTCATTTCCATTATGACCACCAGGTCACAACCATTATGACCGGTTTTTTTTTTTATTAAAAAGAAAATATTTTTTATGTCGAACTATTTCACTATTTTTTAGCGGTGGTCATTTCCATTATGACCACCCGGTCACAATCATTATGACCGGTTTTCTTCTTTTTTTAATTTTTTTTATAATTTTTTTGTCGAACTATTTTTTGGCGGTGGTCATTTCCATTATGACCACCCGGTCACAACCATTATGACCGGTTTTCTTTTTTTTTATTAAAAATTTAATATTTTTTATGTCGAACTATTTCACTATTTTTTAGCGGTGGTCATTTCCATTATGACCACCCGGTCACAACCATTATGACCAGTTTTTTTTTCCTTTTTTTTAAAATTTTTTTTTCGAGACTTTTGTCGAACTATTTTTTAGCGGTGGTCATTTCCATTATGACCACCCGGTCACAACCATTATGACCGGTTTTCTTTTTTTTTTTTTTTAATTTTTTTTAAAATTTTTTTGTCGAACTATTTTTTAGCGGTGGTCATTTCCATTATGACCACCCGGTCACAACCATTATGACCGGTCATAATTTTTTTTTCTTTATTTTAATTTTTTTTAGAATTTTTTTGTCGAACTATTTTTTAGCGGTGGTCATTTCCATTATGACCACCCGGTCACAACCATTATGACCAGTTTTTTTTTCCTTTTTTTTAAAATTTTTTTTTCGAGACTTTTGTCGAACTATTTTTTAGCGGTGGTCATTTCCATTATGACCACCCGGTCACAACCATTATGACCGGTTTTCTTTTTTTTTTTTTTTAATTTTTTTTTCGAGACTTTTGTCGAACTATTTTTTAGCGGTGGTCATTTCCATTATGACCACCCGGTCACAACCATTATGACCGGTCATAATTTTTTTTTCTTTATTTTAATTTTTTTTAGAATTTTTTTGTCGAACTATTTTTTGGCGGTGGTCATTTCCATTATGACCACCCGGTCACAACCATTATGACCGGTTTTCTTTTTTTTTTTTTTTTAATTTTTTTTAAAATTTTTTTGTCGAACTATTTTTTAGCGGTGGTCATTTCCATTATGACCACCCGGTCACAACCATTATGACCGGTCATAATTTTTTTTTCTTTATTTTAATTTTTTTAGAATTTTTTTGTCGAACTATTTTTTAGCGGTGGTCATTTCCATTATGACCACCCGGTCACAACCATTATGACCGGTTTTCTTTTTTTTTTTTTTTTTTGGCCACGTCAGTTTGATGAAATCCATTTGGACTCGTTCTGTTTTCATGAATGTGAAACAGGGGCAATACATTTCACTCTTATTAATAATAAGACGCGGTTTGCATGGATTAATTTAACCCTTACTCTTGAAATTGTATATGTTATTACACTATGACATATAAAATTAACAAAAAATTTAAGAAAAATACAATTAATGGGAATGTGTTAAATGAAAAAATAGTATATGTCTCAGGCGAATTCCTTGTCGACGTCGTCATCACTTTTGTAATTTCCTTCAATTTTCCGGTTGGCATGCATCCACAAGTAACATGCTAGCCACTCCCGAAATAGCCTCATCCGTCCACCTATTACCCAGTAATTGACGTCCCTCCCTTCTATTAAGCATTCAGCAAATTTTATGGTAAACACTCCACAGTCGCCCCTGTTGAACAAATGACAAAGATAATTAATTTTCACTTCAACTTTTGTTTTCAGTATACAAGGGAGAAATGGTGTTTTTCTTGCACTCACCCATTGGATTGTTGAGGGATGTCTTTCATTATGTTGATTGGTAATGGGTTAGTTCCAGCAGGTTCTCTTGGTTTGAATTGATACAAATCTAATCGTTCAGCCAGCAATGGAATGAATATTGATAAACATTCCATGCCTGCTCGGACCTTGACATTGTGACCGCCTTCATGCTGCAGAGAGTCGTACACGTCAATGGTCCAGCTTTTCAGATCCAACTTCGCTAATACCCAATGTTTAAGGTCAGCCAAATGCACCGGTATTAGCACAGTCATCACGTCAAACCATGATGCCCCAGTCTGGACATTAACGCCAAGCATTATCTTGAGTAAAGGCTCACAGGTTCCCCAATCGAACTTCTCGGGTGCACTCTGGTGTAGACGCCACAACGATCGAACCTTTGAACAAAAATAAGTGTCAACCGTTGTCACCCTCCGTTGCTCCAATTCGGGGAACTGCCTGATCTTCTTTCTCAAGTAATAAAAGGCGACATCAACGTGCTACATTAACATAACCAGGCGGTTAAAAGATACTGTACAATATTCGAGAAAGCAAACATATAATAATGGCTGTGATAATGGTTGATAGCAGACTGCCGAATTTTAAAAAATGTCATGTACTTACTTCGTCCCATAGCCAAATCGGGGAGGTAGCTAATTCATAGTACCAGGTTTTTCTTCCTACCTCCATGCACCCGAAGTCATGGGGTTTGTCAAGTTTCTCATGCTTCGCACTGTAACGTGGAGGCCGTTTACTGAACATCAAGCATACATATTCGAAGGACACATCAGTGCAATTCCAATTAACATCCTAAAAACAGACAATGTTAAGTTAATCTACATTACCCTTGAGGTATCTTCTTCAACAATCCTTGTTTTAACCACTCCCTGAACTCTTCTAACCTCTGTTCAGGAGGTTCCTCTGCGAGACCTGCTGGGAGGGCATAATTCGAGTCGTCCGGTTTCTTCGAAGGGGATCCATCGTCAGTCTTACGACCCGATGGCCGTTGGCCAAGCCTTGATAGTCTGGCCCTCTTCTTCTTGGGGATCTACAAATACCAAATTTTAAACGAGTTAATCTAATTGACTGTTCCATTATTGGTAAAATTTTAATTCTCAGCTATGCGTCACAACCACGTCCGTCAACATATCATCTCTGGATTGCTCGTCAATCATGACAAGATCATGTAATGGGATGTGGTCCTCCCTCTCTGGCCCCTCTTTCCCGACCCGTGACACTTCAGGCATTGCCCCCTCCCTCGCGCCATCGACTCGCGAATCCTCAACACTCGTCTCGGCTGCCTGTTCCTGTACATTGTATTTTCTTAAAATGTCATACAAAATTGTACACATGGGAACCACACCAATCAGGTATATTCATGTATAATTCTACCTTTGTTATCTTCTCCTCGGCATCTGCATTCCAATCGATCCCCTTATCGGCAGTAAGGAACTCCATTGCTGCCTGCAGCCCTATATCCGCATGCACATCGAGCTCAGGGGAAGGAGTCTTAAAATCTTCCGACGCCTTCCTCTTAACATTAAGAACATCGCATATCTCGACCTTCGGGACATGCTGTGCCTGACCGAACTTCTCGGCAGCATTCTTCGCCTTCAACAATTTCAGCACCCTCCTCAACAGTTTTTTCGAGCGGGTTTGTTCCTTTTGTATATCCTCTATCTTCTTATTCAAATTATTAACATGTCCTCGGATCTCATTCTGGAACTCCACCCACGCGGTATTGATATCCGGGGTCCGCCGGGGGACTGACGACTTGGGAGCTGGTAATTGTGGCAGGCCAGTCGGTCTATTCAAGAAAAGGCGAGCAACATTCCCGGTCTTCAGCTCCTCCTCGGTTGGCATCAACTGAAAAGATATTGGCTGCACACATGGCGTAAAATTACTATCCTTATACTGAATGTATTATTATTATTTTATTATAATAACCCATAACGAGTCAGTGAATCTTATTATGGTATGACCGTGTTGGTCATAACGATTTTGACCGGACGGTCATAACGGTTGTGACCTGTCTTAGTCAGTACGTTTATGACCAACACGGTCACAATGGTTATGACCGCCCGGTCATAACGGCTTTGACTACCACTTGTTATGGTATCGGAATGTGAATTACCTGTGATTCGCCAACCTCCATGAACGCCCGCTGAACGTCATCAAATTTCACTGTCTCCGCAGTGGTCCAGGACGCCATACGCGGAACGGCCTGTGAGTAGTTGGTTGTAAACTTGGCAGCCATCGTTGGAAGTGTCTCATATGCCCATACGAGTATGGCATGTGGGAACCCAGGAATGCTGTAATGAACTGTGCTAACTTGTTTTTTTTTGTCGTCTCTTCGAAGAAATCCTATTCTCCACTGTAGCACAGATTGCAGCACGGGTTGCCTCCCATGATAGCACACCCCAAGGAAAATCGTTGAAGGCATCCAAGTTGTCTGCCAAACCGAAATATTTGGGATCTATTTTCACCGTTATAGCATTTGACAAAGGGATCGAGAAAATAATGTACAAAAGGCTAAGTTTTACGGCATCTTCGTCGTTGTCAAACTTAGCATTGGACAGTTGTAGTTCCAAATTTTCCCTCGATACGCCCTTAACCGTCGAAAAATATCTTGCCATTAATCTGCTCTCGACGACCGGTAGATGCGTAGACCCTGCACATTTTTGTCCGGTAATTAGGCAGAACTCCATTATGGAGAATCTGGCCATTTCGTCTCCAATCTCGAACCACAGTGCGTCACCCATCGTTGTGTGGTTTGTAAGACGCATAACAATGTTGTGGAATAACTGGCCAGCCCAACCTAGAGACTCTAGATGTAAGAAAGGTTGTACACATGGCTGGTCTTTGACGGAGGCCAACTGTCGTGGAGATAACCAGAGGCTCAGTTTCTTCCATGTCTCGTTAATGTTTATGAAAGTATTGATTTTGGCCCGTGTTATCTCAGAGTCTGGTACGAGTCGGATATATTGCCCCTGTGTGAATGGATAAAACAAAAAAATATTTATTACAAAATTTTTGATGAGTCGGTATTTAGCACCATGGACGTGCCGCAAACTATAGTTTGACTAAATCAAACATCGATCAAAGATTTTACCTCTTCCTCCTTCGATATCTTGGATGGAGTTATACTCGTTTCGTGTACATCCATTTCTCCCTTGTTTCTCTCAATATCTGTAATTGTCACCATTCTACGGATATGGAATCGCCGGTTTACGGCTATAGTAGGTGGTTGACGACGGTTATGCACGAGACGTCTGGTCGAAAACGATACGATTTCTTCTTTCTCTCTCTAGAACCGGTGTTTCCCTCTCTAGCAACTGTAAAAGCTTTTTTAAAAATTTTAACCCAATAGCGGCATAGGGTGACTAACTATTACGCGTGGAGGAGATGAGGGTAAATTTGGTATTTTGTCACTCAGAGTCGTACAAAAGACTGTTGGTATTCCATGTCATTTCGGTCATAATGGTTGTGACCGCCCGGTCACAACCATTATGACCAGGGTAAAAGCGTTCAACACAAGGCTTCTCACTATAGTCATAACCATAGTTACTGACGTGTCACAACGAAGTTTACCGCCTTCTTCGCTACGGTTCCCAAAAGTTACTGAGTTTTCCCTGCAGGCATTTAATGCCTCGGTTATCGTGTAACTTTAACACTAATAATAATATAATAATAATATTCGAAGGTTTAAAATTATTTTTTAATTAATATAATATTAAATTGTTTTTTTTAAACATTATCTTGCGTCAGGACTTCGGTCACAATGGTTGTGACCGCCCGGTCACAACTATTGTGACCAGGGTAAAGGCTCCTGTTACACGGTAATTCACCCCAGTCATAACCATTGTTACCAGAGTGTCACAACGAAGTTGACCGCATTATTCGCTACGGTTCCCTAGGTTAATCTAATGATGTTGTTTAGACTGCAGGCATTTAATGCCTCGATTATCGGGTAACTTTAACACTAATAATAATATAATAGTTATATTTTATCATTAAAAGGTTATTATAATTAATATAATCATTTAATTTTTTTTTACAAACAGATAACGAGTCAGGACAGGACTTCGGTCACAATTGTTTTGACCGCCCGGTCACAACCATTGTGACCAGGGGAAATAATAATAAAATTGACAAAAATTTTATGTTCATTATTTTATAGTTGTTTTATAAACCATATTTTTGAAAGGACCTCGGTCATAACGGGTTTGAACACTCGGTCACAACCATTGGGCCCACGGTAAAATAAGCTTTACATAGGGGCTAACACTCGGTCATAACGATATTGACCAGGCGGTCACAACGAAGTTTACCGCCTTTTTAAGGCCCAGCCCCAAAAGTTGATGGCAGGATATACAAATATGAATATACTGCCTCGGTTGGCGTACACCGTTAAAACTAATAATATTATATTAATAATAATAAAATGATTAACAATGTAATTACGTGGAAATCTTTCGGTTAATCTGATTTTGTTTTTTTTTTGCATGGCATTCAATAACCACTGAGTTCGGTCACAATGGTTGTGACCGAATGGTCACAACCATTGTGACCATTGAAAAAATAGTATTACACAGATTTCGTCCTCTCGTCACAAGGACGGAGTTGGCTTTGTTCGACGGGGCCTTAAGGGTACTGCACTCGTACACGTTTGTCGGTTGTGTCCATAGCCATTACATCTACCACAACGAACGGTCTCGGGATCTTCACCTTGGGACAAAATCCTTCGAACTCGTGGCCTTCCGGGACCACGCTTCGTTTTGGGAGGATTGACGATTTGCGACCGGATTGATTCAGGCACATCCCAGCCATCAGAGCTGCCAATAGGATGGACTACAGCTGAATAACAACCATAAAGATAATCTTTCGTGTAGTATGCCGAGCAATAATTGTATGGATCTATCCGTCGGTGGTTACACACGGCCATGGCATGAGGGCATGGAATTTGATCTACCTGAAATCGTCTACACGTACATGTCTTTTGGCTCATATCAACGATCCATATTTGGCTGGCATTGTTGGTGACAGCGTACTCAAACTGATCGGCTGGCCGCGGCTGTAAGAAGTGGAAATTTAACGAATTTAGTAAAGTTGGATTAAGGGAAAATCCGCATATACCAAATACGTGGTGGCAGTTGGCATGATAACGTACCGTTACTTTTAGGCCTATTGAGAAGTTGGTGTGAAGCATCTTCTCAGCCTTTGGAGCAAGCTTCGAAGTCAATTTTAGGGCCTCCTCACGCCTGTTGACAAACCATCTTTGTTGTAGTTCCCTCAACCATTCCATTAAGAATCCAACTGGCATTAACCTGGCTTTCCGATCCACATTATTAAATGACTCCGCGATGTTGGTTGTCATGATTGCATACCGACGACCGTTGAAATATGCTCGCGACCACTTTTTCGGATCGGCCTGCATGAGGTATCGGTGCATGTCGGGGTTACGAGTACGGATTGATTCCATATGACGATGGTGCTCACTTAAAAGATACGACCTACATGCACCATCAAAATATGTCTTCAAAGGGCCTTTGAAATCCTTGTACTTGGTCTTCAGGTTTGCAGCCAAGTGTTGGACGCATATCCGAAGGCAGCCTCCGGATACACGAGTTTGGCTGCATACTCGATACCCTTATGCCTATCAGCGACAATTACAAGAGAATCTCTAGGCCCGATTGAATCTCGGAGCTTCTCGAAGAACCATGTCCATGAGTCGTTGCTTTCGGACTGAACGATACCAAATGCAAGTGGAAATATGCAGCCATTTGCGTCGTGACCGCAAGCTGCAAGAAGCACCCCTCCAAATTTGGACTTTAATGCGGATCCATCAACCACAATTACTGGCCGACAATAAGGCCAACCGTGCTTCGAAGCAGCTACGCACATGTAGAGACACTCTAAGCAATTTGATGAGTCGGTCTCGATGTCAATGTCGGAACCAGGATTTTTCCTCTTAACCATTTCAGCCCACGAGGGAAGAACTGTAATGTAATCAAGTTTACTTAACAGTTATTAAAGCCTATTATAAGACTTATAATGTCGGTGATAAACGTATTATAAGATAGAGTAAAGGGAAATGCATTACCATTGTATGAATCTGAATCATTGCCCCTCAAGCTGGTTAGTGCTGCTTCCTTGCCTCGCCATGCTCGGAGATAATTGAAAGAGACTCCAAATTCGGCCTGCATGTCTCGCATGATTCTCGAGGTCTATATGAGGTATTAGTCGGATCCAAGTATTTTGCCTTGACACACTCCCCAATCATCCAACTCTTGGCTTGACGATGATGCCCTTGAACAATTTCGATTGAACAGGTATGGACGTCGTCGAAGCGCTTCACGACAAACATTTCACTACCTCGCATCCTGGTCGCACGCAATTGCCATGGACATTGTTGGATATCTATACATATAACGTGTA